>BMAW01051129.1:917409-944944 GCA_019974015.1 Nephila pilipes | reverse complement strand
CGCTGTGCCGGTGCTGCTTAAACGCTGCGCTACAAAAAGCTTTACGGCCATACGGCAATGTATTTTACCAGCCAGTAAAATGAAAATGGCAGCGGAGGAAGAAGTGCGCAGCGCTGCGCGGCAAGCAATGAAGCGGCGGAATGGCGCCATATGGCATAGCGTTAGTGGTAAAGGTGTTTGTACGGCTACAATTCCTACGCTTTACAGCAAGAAGGTATGCAGGCTAAGGAGGTGGCAGCTTACCTTTGTAAACTGGAATCAAGTGAAGGTCTGAAAATAAATAACTCTTATTTAGAATTTTAAGCGGTGAGGCAGCTCTTTCCCTGAGAACTTTTGCTAAATTACATATTTTAGTTTGTTTAGTGGTCAATGAGGATTTTGCATATTGATTAAATTATTAGTCTATAAATGAACTATTTTTTATGTGGACGCCACCTTGTTCTTGAAATCTGTTTTCGTCAAAAATATCCATTACCTAAATTTTTTGTAAGCCTTTGTTATAATGATGAAGTCTTGACCTGGGTTCATGGAACTGGTGGTACTCTTAGCACTTTGATATGCCTATAAGTGATCCAATTTTCTTAATCAAAGTCAAAAATTTTAGTAAAATTTAATTTTTATAAGTTGAATTCTGAAAAGAGTTTTGTTAAGAAAAATAAGTATAAATAAATATTTTGGGTTTAAACAAAAAATCTTAACATTCCATGAGATCACAGCTCAAATAACATGAGACACATTAAGTCACTATGTCTCCATTCTTGACTCAGTCATGATATTTCTCAAACTGATGAATTGACTCGGCACACCATTGCTGAAACTAAACGTCACTGCGGGAAGCTACTTGCAGCAAGTGCAGTAAAGGTGCTAAGCGTTACGCGCGGTGGTACGCGCTTTGCATGGCGCGGCGCAAAAGGTATATTGGCAGCTGCGGCGGCAGCGTGTGCCGGGCTGGCCAGTTTTCGTGCAAAGGCGAAGGCGCGGCAGTTTTAGCGATGGCCAAAGGCGGCGGGCGGCGCGGGCGGAAGCGGTGCGTATGGTACGGCATGGTAGAAAGGTTTTGCGGTGTTTCGTGCGCAGCGCTTTGCAGTGGCTGCTTGTGCAAGTGTATGTGCCTTGCTGGCAGGTATCAGCCAGCTCTAAAAAAAAAAATAAATGAAAAGTGTGTATATATATATTTATAGAAATATAAATGGCTTTTGGTTTTATTAATTTTGCTCTAAAAAAGCAACATCGAGAGCTATGAAATTTAAATAAATATATTACACCCAGTCTTTATTTACAAAAAATCAAACTCTTAATTAAAAAAAAGCAAAATGCCTTGATATAAATTCTTTCTTTCCTATTGGGCAATAGAATTGGATACAATATTAATAAATAAAACTAAATAATTATTTAAAGTTAATACAATCACATACTGATAATACAGCAAACCTTACTGGAGAATTTGTTTTGACCAGCTTTTGTTTTCACCCAAGGGCTATTGTTTTAGTTAGTCAATTTTGGCGAACTAGATCACTTTTCATGTACGAAATCACTTTCCAATTTTTAATCATTCTATTTCAATTTTAATTACATTTAGCTTAAATATATTCAATTTAATAATTAGTCATTTCAATTCTAATTACAATGTAGATATACACTAATTTTCTTGAATAATTTATAGCTTTTCGATTTTAATTTTGAGATTTAGCTAAAATTAAAATCAATTTAATAATTTACTGGTCTCTTTAATTTTAATATCGAAAAGTTTACTTACTGTCCATTTCTCGATATTCTATTACTACTTTAATTTTAATTATATTTGTGATGGAGAATTTAATAATAATTACAAAAAAGCCCACTTGCAGCAAAATCTGTTCTTTGATAAATTTTGAGTATAGAACATTTTATTTATATTAAATCATATTTATATAATTAATCCTGCATACACAAATTTGGGAATATCATCGAAGATTGTCGATCTTTATAAATCAAGGATAAGCATTTTAAAAAATGAAATAGTAGAAACGGATTTTTTTGAAATTAAAGGCATGAAAAGGAGAAAAAATTATCGAAAGGGAAGAATGAATGCCATTTTACAATGAAAAGCCAGTTTTCTAGTTTGGGATAGCTTCAAAACATTTGAACAACACAGAAGGGCAATTTAGCCCAGGAGGGACCCCTCCCTACCGGAAAAGTCACATAGAAATTGTGTAAAAAAGAACGCTTTGGACAGTTCACCCTTTTCTCTTGTTTTGATTTGGGGGGGGGGGAGATAGAAGGGGAAGAATCGAGTGGGGAAACACTACTTTTCAGTTTGTCTAGAGGAAAAGATGACATTCTTGTGACGTCATTTTCAAACTCATGATAGGCCAATGAAACATAAATATAAGAAATGGAAAATATTTAGAGCAAAATTGAAAAATTAAAAGTATCTTAAAAAAAAGTTCCTAATTTGAATTCAAGCGAAATAAGGAAATTTAAGAAAATAAAGTTTTGTAATTTCTCTTTATAAGAGAACTATTTACTTTCTGCCCATATGACCAGTACTGTGTGATTACTTTGTCCGCACTACAGCAACGTCCTTCCTCCCAGTAGATGGAGCTTAAGCCGATTCTACTTTGAACTCTCGAAGGGACCCTTAAAGTGGCACCTGTAGCCACCTCCAAGAGTATATAGACGTTCTAAGATTAAAGTTAAGTGTAGGAATAATCGGAGTGCTAAAATATTCAATGTTGATTATTGCACTGACACTACTAGAAGTAGTTCGCAGGCGAATGTTGTGGTTCTTTCACAATTGTACATTTAAATATTTAGCTACGATGTTTTTCGTAAAATTTTTTGTTAGTCATGTTAAATTGCCACTGATCAATTTATATATCTAAAAGATGATTTCTTCCATAAAAAAACTATAATTTTCAAATATTTTGTTGAGTTTTTACCTAAAAGGAATTTAAGGTGAATTTACAATAAAAGTGTTATTTAAAAGACTATTTCAAACTTATTAAACAAAAAAAAAAAAATTGCATTGAATTACCTTTCAAACAGTCTATTAAGAAATAAGGAAAATCTTGAAAATTAAGTTTTATAAGAAAAATGTATCATTAAATGTGCGGCAATCACACTTAGTAAACCGTTAGTGGTCCCTTTACATCTAGACAAGGTTCTCTACTTTAAAGACATTCAAACTTGCGAAAGGAAGCAATATTTCTGTTGTTTGGTTCCATTTGTTGCTAGCCCAAAGCACACCAGGCATCTACAGTTTGCAGGTGCCAATTCCTGCCCAGGAAATTAGGTAGGTTGCAATTTCGCCCAGTACCAGGAACAAAAATTAGTTTTATATTTTCAGCCATCCAACCAAACAAAGATTTCGCCGAGGCTCTTTAAGAGGAGCCTCAGTCTACGACATTGCTTATGATTTTAGCGACGGCACCCAAAATGTTTTATTTGAATTAAATTGCAAAGTGATATACTTGTATCTTAGTTTATTCTCAAACTTTAGTATTTCAAATTAAACTGGCAAAAAAATAGTGTAAATAGTAGCCATCATATCTTTATTCTCAACCCAAAGCAACTAACTAGCCAAAAAATGCAAATTCAAGAAAAATTACTAAACTGAAATACTGAGACTTTGTGAGTTTGCATTCTGGCGTTATTGGGAATTTGTTTAAACCGCAAATTTCTTTGCTATAATTTTATCTAATAAAGGCAGAAAGTATAAAAGAAAAGTTTTGAGACAGTCCGTCTAGTAGGTATATTTTGGTTATAATTTTAAACAACAATCCACTTGACTTGGATCCTATGAAAAAAATGTTAGTATTTTGGTTTACTTAAAATAATATATGATTTATTAAAATTAAAATTCAGAACAACAAAAAAGCACATCAAAAGATAATTTAATAAATTTGTTAATTCTTGGAGATATTAATGGTATTGTAAGTTAACGAGAGAATGAAAAGGAACGTGAGAAATTTAATAGTTAAGAGATGAAGGTAGAAGGTTAAGAAATTAAGAAAAGAAAATGAGATTACCTTTAAACTCACTGATTGTTAAATTCTTTTCATTTGAGGCTTTTTTGTGAAAAATAATCAAAGGTCTAAAATATTTCTAAAATATAGATATGATAATTTTTTTGTGCAGACGAAAGATTAGGTTTCCAAAACATTTTTTTTTAGAGGAGGTCCCAAACTCTTTTCAATGAGGGTAGTTCAAAAAGATTGTGTCTGGACATGAATTTTTAAGGTGCGGAAAGGAATCTAACTTACAAATACGAGTAACGAGACTAGACAGCTGGTTCAATGAGCCATGTTGCTTAATATTAAAAAACAACACTCTCGATGCTACGAGCAACTATATCTTGGAATTTCTAAGAACTTATTGAACGACCTCGTTTTGCCATAAAGAAAAGTGTCTTTCTTTCTTTGTACCATTGGTGATAATTTGAATATTATCCACCATGAGATGGAGTTTTGAATGACGCAGTTCATTGCCTGCAAAATATTAGATTTGTGCAATTTTTTACTAACCTAAATTTATTTACATAAAAGAGGAAAAAATCTCGATAAAATATAGAAAGACGTTTAGATTTACTTATTTGAAAACTTTGATTTTTTGAACTTTTTTTTGGAGAATTCGCTTCCTTAAGTTCTATTTCACCCCCCCCCCCCCAGTAATCAAGTCTTACTTAAAAAAGTGTATTCTCTAAAATAATTTCAGTGTTGCCCAAGAGACTCCATATAAATTTAAAAGGTTGATTTATAAATTTTAACTTAAAACAAGAAAAAAAGAAAATTTCTTACGTCAGAAAAACTACTAAATTTTATCAACAGTACTGCGAATTAAATGGATTTTTGGATGATGGCGGCGCGCGGCAGCTTTTTCTCTAAATTTCAGTTCTCACGTTTCTTTGTATTAATATGAGCCATAGTTGTAACGCCTGACCTCTAAAATTATGTCTCTTCAAATGGAGTTTTTTTATTGGACTGTGGGTACTCTGGTCTGTTATAGAGATCCAAAAATAACCTGAATGGATTCTGACAATCTTTACAACGCTCTCTATATCTGATCTAGTATTTACGTCCTTTTCACTTGCTAAAAGCTAGGTGTGCGTGAAGTTTGCGGTAATTCATAAATAGTTAAAAAAAAACAGTAACCATTTATAAATTAACGTAAACTTTTATTCAGTAGTTATTTATTTAGCGTGGTAGGATTTATTTTATTTCTTTTTTTTAATGGTTCATATTGAAGCAAAGAAATAAAAAAAAAATAAAAAAAAAAAAATCAAAAATCCAAAGCTCTATACAAAGTTTTGCAAAGAACTGATTTAGCCACCCAAGGTGCACTTTTTTTTATAATTATTATTAAATTACTCAATAAAATACAAGAATTAAAGTAAACGATGAAATATCCAGAAAAGGACAATAATAAACTTTTCCAATACTATAATTAAAGGGAACGATAAATTATTAAGTTGAATATTATATCAGCTACATGTAATTAAAATTAAAGTAAACAATAAATTATTAAATTGAATATATTTAAGCTAAATGTAATTAAAGTTGAAACAAACGATAAAAAATGGAAAAGTGATCTGTTACGCCAAAATTGATCCATTTAAAACAATAGCTCCTTAGGTGGCTAGTAAGTAGTTAAAAGATAGTTTCCTATTTACTAATTACAATCTGTACAAAAATTATTTTGCATTATATGGATATTTCTTTTGTAACTTTACCGTGTTTGCCAAGTGGTCATGGTTGCGACCTCGCAACTAGTGCTGTTTCCGTCAAGCTATGGACTCAAATACTGATGTCACTAATCACAGTTCGTGTAGCAGGGTTAATGCACACTTAATCTGTCGAGGCTTCAAGTCCTCCCATTGTCGTGGTGTTGAAATCGTGAGAGGGAGATGTTAGCTCAAAAGTCGTCGCTTGACTGAGGTTCAAAAAGAGAAGGATCGAAGCCAATATCGTCCACGTTGTTTCTTATAGCGACATTAATAAACATTATATGTATCATTTTCCTTTTGTAGCAATGTTTAATGTATTGAGTCGCCCAGTCGTGTGATTTTTGGTAAAAGGCGTAAGGAAGGGTCTGAATAAATCAGAATATTTGAAAATAAATGCCATACTTACGTATTCTAAATGGTGATACTAAAAGACGGTAAAAAGTGTGTTTTATTATACGATAATTGTTGTCAATTTAAAATACCTGAAATACGGGAGCAAATAAAGTGTATTATGAGCATTGAATCTTTTTTTTTTTACTGGAAAGGAGAAAAAGTCATACAAGCGGCAAAGAAGATATACCTTGGTTTTGGCGAAGGTTCTGCAGCACATAGAACTGTAAGGAAGTCGTCTTCTAGGCTTAAAGCAGATTATTTCAGCCTAGAAGTTCAAGAATGTTCGAGTAAGACTTCCACAATAAATGACGATAGATTAAAACACTGATCAAGAATAACCCACACTGTACGACACGTAAATTAGCAGAAAAATGTTAAACATATCAGAATGCACCCCACGAGCATTTTGTGAAGCTTGGGTACATGAACTACTTTGATCTATAGGTTCCCCTCGATTTAACAGCGAACAATTTGACGTTTTCATTTGCGCTCTATAAACGCAACGAGGAGACACCAATTTTGAAGCAAGCAGTGAAGAGGAATGAAACATGGATAAATGGAAAAGCGGAATGAATCACCTTCAGCTACTCCAAAGCCGGTCTTCATCAGAAGAAGGTCATGCTGTGTGTATAGTGGGATTGAAAGGAATCCTGCATTGTAAGCTTTTTCTAAGCAACGAGACAATAAATTCAGAAAAGTATTGTTCTCAATTAGATGAATGAAAAACTGAAATTTAACAATAATATAGAGAAATAGCGAAGGTATTGTGTTTCACAAGACAAGGCGCGACCTCATGAATATTTGACAACTCGACAAAAGTAGTTAGATTTCGGTAGGGATGTTCATCCACCATATTTACCATATATGATTCGCGTCCTCAAACTTACATCTATTTCGATCATTACAAAATTCCCTTCATGGAATAAACTTCAACCACTTAGTACAGATAAAAATACACGAAGAAAATAATTTCAACAAAAAAAATCACAATAGAAAAAAAGTCCCCACCCCGCGGGGGGCCCCACGCACAATAGTACCTTTATAATTTAATAAATGAAAACCAAATTTTTTTCTTTCCCCATTAAATTATCTGTGGAGTAATTTAGAGCAGCAACATTGCTCTAGAAACAATGTCAAGCAAAAAGTGTTGTTTTAAGAGAATTTAACAAGAAATCCAGTATAAATTACGCGCAAAAGGAATTTGTCAGATTTCTAACAGAAACATGTTTATTTGATTTATTATTTATTCACGTTGCACTCAGGAGCAACTCAAGGGTTATTGGCGCTAGACCTCGACATTTTGATTCCCTGTCAAATGGCGTATACGATACCTGAGCTAACACCCCGTTCTCTTAACTATCATTATCATCTTAACGGGATGACATTTAAGATGTGTCGTGGGAAGGACATATATATTAAGCACGGCGGGTCTTTAGTAGCATCAGGACTCTGAAAGTGAAAATTTAATTTTAGTTAGACACACTAAGCAAGACAGCAGAAGACTAACGGCATGGCAGGTCTTATTTTTCCATGAGCTGCTAGGGGTGGGGCAAATGGTATGATGATTTAATATGACTAGTAATAGTACATTATCAATAATTATGTACAATTAGAGAGCTACGATATTATTAGTAAATTTGTGTTAATTGCTGCTGCTGGGTTGGAAAGATATTCGTTGTGGGCCGCTAGTTTGATTTGCTTACAGTAAAAGATATAAAACTAACAGGAATTCACAATGCTATTTTTTTTTTAAAAAAAGACTATTTAAATAAAAAAATCATCTGATCTCTAGTCTGATTTTTATAAATGAATAATTTACAAGCAAATGTTTTTTCAACTTATATTTATCAATTTTGCATCAAGAATTTCATAATCATCGCGTATTAATTGAAACTCTTTTAAATTCGTTTTTGTTTTTGTCAATTCATTTGTCAACGTGGCAATCTCGAAAAAGACCTTTCGTCTCCCATGCAAAGCGTGTTTTATATTAATGTTAGCTGGAGTACCCCTTCTTCGCCCTGGTGAATTTTCAAAATGAAACTATCATGAACAATTGCAAAATAGACCGTACGATCGCGAGCGTGTATGACGTAATCTGCACAAGAGCTATGCGCAGTGGTGGGGGAAAAGACAAAAAGCCCCCCCCCCAAAAAAAAAAAAAACCGGGGGAATTAATAAAAATTTATATAAAATCTCCGAATTGTGTGTGTGTGGATTCCCCCCCCCCTCTGCTATTCTTTTTGCGCGCCGTTAAAATATTCTAACTTTTTTTCTTTTCTTTTTCCGGATGATTTCATAAAGGACTGAAATTTGTATAACGAAGCAACAAACCAACTGTTAAGCATTCTGTTTTATATTAGATTTGGTATGGGACAAAGAATGACTTGGCTCTATTATTTTTAAGTCGAGCTGGGGAAAAAAATCAAATTACGTTAAAATAACTCATTAAAATGCGTATCTAGTGACAGGGGGAAATTGGGGGGAAATTATTATATCATCATAAAAACACGGAAACTCTCTCTCTCTCTCTCTTTTTTTGCAAACTATCCACAGAAGTAAATTTGAGGGGAAAAAATTATCTTCAATATGCCTTCTTCCACGCATCAGCTTAGTACCCTTAAAAATTTAGGGTAATATGATCAATTAATGCAAAGCAAAAAACCCTTCAATTTTATATATGTATGATTGCTTTTCAGATGTAACCAAAGTCAACGAGATTGAAAGTGCGAGAAAAACAGTCGAAGAGATGGTTGGAGACAAAGGATTGAATCTTCTTATCAACAATGCTGGAGTGGCAAGGTGGCAACCCTTTGCAGAAGTAACGACAGAAAACATGTTGTTTCACTTAACTGCGAATGCTGTGGGACCCGTCATGGTATTCCAGGTACAGCAAGTGCATTGCCTCTTTTTTAATTTATGTTTATAAATCCTTTGGAGATTATCATAAATATCGAAATGCAAGGCCTTTAAATGTTAAAAAAATTACTTCGTTTCGAAACATGTAAGGCAGTACCATTTACCCTCCATTTTGAATTCGAGACGAATGCAATGAAATTTCTAGTTAATCACCGAATTAAATCTAAGCTGCTGTAAATAAAATACTTGCGGGAAAAATGTAAAAACAAGAAAAGTTTTGATCAGAATAATTTTCCTTTTTTGGTCATATTTTAAGTCAATTTTAATTAATCAGAGTCTTAAACCTTTCCTTTAAATTATAAATAGAAGGAAAAATGCAATTTAGCTAATTCATTGTAAATTAAAATAGCTCTGGAAACAAAACTATTGATCTCTTCATTCTGAACCATTGTCTTACGACGAGAATAATTAGTAGGCTTGATATAAGAGCGGTGGAAGTGACGTCAAACCATTCCCACTTACCCCATTTAGATGGAAGTGGCATCATACCTGATAAGGGACTCAAAATTTTGTACTTATCGTAGCGTGTTCCGTTATTCTCCTTCTAATGGAATATTATTTACGTACTAAGAGGCTAGTTGTGTTTATACACAAGTTAAATTAGATTAAATTAAATGGAATACAATTTGAATAAATTGATTGGAAACTCTTTGCTTGGATGAATAATATTATTTTGTAATTGTCCAAATACATTAAATAATATAATTGGAAAATGGATTATACCTTTTTTTACGAGGGTTGCTATTTATATTTCTGGCCTTGGCAACAGTAAGTGTTGCTAGGCGACCGAAGACGATTTTAATCGAAAGTTTGATATTTTTAAACATAAATTCAGCAGACGATTTACCATTATAGCTTTATTTGTGTTGTTGACAGTAAATTGAAAAGTTCTTCTCTGTCAAAAAATGGAATTGAATCGTGAACATTTTCGTGCCATTATTTTTCATAACTTTCGACGTGGATTGTCAAGACAAGAGTGCTTCGATGAACTTAATTCTTTATACAGCGATAAAGCGCCATCCTACAGCACTGTAAAAAATTGGTATAACGAATTTAATCGTGGTCGATGTTCGATCCAGGACGAATCCCGTGCAGGTCGTCCAAAATCCGTTGTTGTGCCAGAAAAGATCAATGCTGTGCGTGAAATGATAAAGCAAGATCGTCATGTGACATACCGTGAGATAGAGGCGTCTTTGGACATTAGTATGACTAGCATCAATAAAATATTGCATGAACATTTGAGCGTAAAAAAAATTTGTTCGCGTTGGATCCCGCATAATCTGACAAACGCTCAAAAAAAGGCTCGTGTCGATTGGTGCAAGGAAATGTTGGAAAAATACATTCAAGGTACATCAAAGGCTGTGTATAACATCTACACAGGTGACGAATCATGGATCTATGCATATGAGCCGGAAACAAAACAGCAATCAACTGTATGGGTCTTCCAAGACGAGGCAAAACCAACAAAAGTTGTTCGAGGAAGAAGCACATCGAAACAAATGATTGCCTGTTTCTTCGGCATTAACGGTCATGTGGCAACAGTGGCGTTAGAGCAACGCAGGACGGTCAATTCTGAATGGTACACGACCATTTGTTTGCCAGAAGTCATCGGAGAAATTCGAAAAAAGCAGAAGAACAGGCGAATCATTCTTCATCATGACAATGCGAGCTCTCACACATCGACTCAAACAAAGGCATTTCTGACGGAGCGAAAGATCGAACTGATGGGTCATCCGCCGTACAGCCCTGATTTGGCACCCAATGACTTCTTCTTATTCCCACACATCAAAAATAAATTACGTGGACAACGATTTTCGACCCCCGAAGAAGCGGTTGATGCATTCAAAACGCATGTTTTGGAGTTACCTCAATCGGACTGGAAAAAGTGCTTTGAAAATTGGTTCAAACGCATGCAAAAGTGTATTGATCATCATGGAGAATATTTTGAAAAACAATAAAACCAATTTCGATCCTACATATTTGTTTTTTCATTATTAGGCCAGAAATATAAATAGCAACCCTCGTAAACCGAATTAATATGATTTGAATAAATTAGCTGCAATTTTTTCTGCGTAAGACAGCTGGATTGTATATTATTATTTAATACACTTTTTCCGTTTAAAATAACTGAACCCATTTAATTTGAGTAAAATTATTTGTAAGCTCTTATTTTACCACGCAAAGTTGTTAAGCCGAATAATATTATTTTGCTACAGTATAAATACGTAAAATGAAATTTATGTCACACTGATTAAAAGTTTTTCGTTTTAAATTAATTTTTAGTTATAATAATAAATTGTATCTGAAATAATTCGAAGCAAATTTTAATCGTAAATTACCATTTTGTTTTTCATAACTTTACCAATACTTAATTGAGTATTATTTAGGGCCACGGTAGCCTAGTGGTCAAGGTCGTGGACTCGCGGCCGACGGTTTTCGTTCATTCGCGGGTTCGATTCTTGGCCACCAAAGACCGCCGTGTAGCCGAGGCTGATGCACGTTAAATCTGTTCGGGGCCCAAAGTCCTCCGTTGGCGTGGTGTGAATGTTAGGAGAGAGGGTGCCAGCTCGGGTGTCGTCCTCGTCACTGGACTGTGGTTCAAAATTACGAGGTCTGTCGCCAATAGCCCTCGTGTTGCTTCTAGTGCGACGTTAATAAAAACTAAACTGAGTATTATTTAGTTGAAGTTAAAAATTTAGACTCTAAACAATAATGATAAATATCAGTTGTATTTTTTCAAAGCTTTCAATGCATATTGTATTCCCTCTATTTAATCTAACTTGTGTATAAACACTGCTAACTTATTAGTACGTAATTAACATTTCAATACAATGCAACATGCTAAGATAGACAAAAACCCTTATGTCCCTTATTAGGTATAATGTCACTTCTGTCTAAACGGATGAAGGGGCATGACTTCACTTCTGTCGCCACAATATATCGCTAATAGAAACTTTTCTTATTTTTCATCTTTTCAAAGCAAGTTATTTCTTTCCAGTAATTATTTAAGAAGGGAAGACTTTTGCAGAATGAATATGCGAGTACGAATCAAAAAGTAAAAAACAAATTCCAAGAATAATTTTACTAATATGAATGGTACGAGTAGACTAATTTTAAGATGGAATATTCAACAGTAAAATTACTGATAAATGGATTAATAGTCTTTTTTTTTTTCTTTGCTCTATATCGCATGAAACCATTTAATCAATCAATGTGAATAAAAATAAAAATTTACGATTTGTACAGGAAATGGGTCAACTCTCGCAATTCTCAAAGCAAGCTGGAGAAAATGATATTCATATTGATAGTTCTAAGAAGTCTAATTTATGATAAAAATGGATTAATTAACTTAATTAAAATAATTATTAACTTCTAAAAAGACTATTTCCATTATAGAGTATAATAATTTCGCAGAATTGGGTAGAAAATGGTTTTAAAAGCTACATCCAATGTTTCATTCGAATCCGATCATTAGTACCAGAGATACTATTAAGGGAGGCTATGTACTATAGTTCTTCCGCGCAAATGATTCATACTGTTTCCCTCCTATTTTTTTAATATCTTGAGGTGATTGGACCAATATTTACGATTTATGAACTAATTCACCGTTCTTTAACTCTCTCCTAACCTAGTTTCTTTCCCCTTCATTCCAGATATTATAGTTCTTTCGTTTTTGTAAGCTCTATCGCCGAATCTAGGTTTGACCTTTCTTCTTTATAATTATCAAAAAATTCTGCCAATTTTGAAGCCGGCTTAAGGTTTTCCCAGTCATCAAAGAAAGGATCTCTCATTTCAAATTTTGCGCGCTTTTTAGTTGAGTTCTTTAAGATCTTCGAAAATCGCAACTTCTGACCCCCTTTTACCATTCTTCTAAATAATTCCTAATTTCAAAGGTAAAATATTTTCACGTATTATCTACTTTTTTTTTTATACTGAACAAATTTTTGGTGAAAGTCTTCTGGACTTAATTTTAACCTCTGAAGAAAAAAAATTTTTTTTTTACATAATTATAATTATCTACTCGTTCTTCTTGTACGTTGCAATTAATTGCACTATCTCTGAACCCAATAAATCACTATCTAATCTTCCCATTCAATTGACACCTTTTTTTTTTTGCTTGACGTTCAAAAATTTACATGATTTAAACTAATATTAGATTGATTTGGGTTGAACTCTGAAATAAATCTCTTTAGATTTGGCTGAGGGTGCTGCAGAATGTGATTTTATAGTAGCATTTGATTCATTCTTTTTTAGATACCTGCTCTTTACCTTAGTTAAATGTTTCTAAATCGTATTTCATTTGAAGTTATTTTTCTCTTAATTCGCGCTCTGCTAGTTGTAATTTTTGTGTCCCCATTCTTAAACTCTTCAAGCCTTACTTTTTCTGTTCTTTCCAATTCCTCCAATTTTAGTTTTTTCAATCCTTCTATACTCTTGTTCCGCTTGGTGTAACTTCTCTTTCGTTTTTCTAGTTGCAATAATAGTCTCAAACAGATTTTCAACGAATTTCTTTTCATATCCTTCACTATCAGTTACAGCAAATTTTATTTGAGAAATCGTCATTTCTGACGTAGCATTTATCTCTAACTCTCTTGCGATACTTAGGATATCTTGTTTTTTCCTTTCTCGAAAAAAACAATTTTTCAAACAATAACTGAAAATATATTTTAAATATAAATACTACAACAATATTTTACTTTGCCTTAGAAACAAAACAGAAATGTTCACATACAAGTATAAGAGCTAGAGTATCTTAAAATTTGTCAAAGAATTTAAACCAAAATTATCTGCCTAAATTTTAAACACTATTCAAGAAATATAAAAGAACTCGCCCCTTTTGAATTACTCAGCTTATTGACTTGAAGACTGGCACATATTCATTTCATGTACTATAAATGTTCGCCTGGCGGGCTGCTTTGTTTCTGAGAAATATAACACTATTTCAATGTGCTTCAGGCTTGACGAAGAATTTCCTCCGACTCCGGATGAGTTGCTCCTCCAGGTGTTTTTTTTTCAATACCCATATTATGATCAATTTGATCAAACAGAATCGCTTGATTCCTTTTGCTACTAGAGGCCTCAGTAAGTAGCCTAGTGGTCATCTAGGCCGCAGACCTACGGATGTCGGTTTGCGTGTAGCCGGGGCTGATGCACTTTAAATCTGTCGAGGTCCAAAGTCCTCCCATTGGTGTGATGTGGAAGTTAGGAGAGTGGGTGCCATCTCAGATATCGTCCTCGTCACTTGACCGAGGTTCAAAATTACGAAGTCGCCAATATCTCTCGTGTTAGTAAAACCAAACCAAATCCCTTTGATCCAAAGCGAGCTGCTTTCACCTGATGCATTGTATCGGATAGCCACTTACTGGATAAAATGTTGAAACCTCAAGGGTCGTCCCGTGTGTCTTTCTCCTCATTTACAGGGAAAAAACGAGAAAAAAATGTTTTCCAAAAAGTGGGTCAGCTGTGAGTCTTATCTTCTGCTCTCGATGATGAAAGCCTGTTACCAACACACAACACTCTCTGTTATAGTTCTGTGCGTTTAAGAAAAATAAGCAACCATATTTCTTAGCTGTACTGTTTGAAAGATAATTTATGATATTGCGAAGAATTAGAAAATAATATTGGCTTTAAGTTACAAATATTTAATTTTGTTACATATGCAGTTATTTACAAAAGTCTTATCATACGAAGTATCTAGACAACCGTCTCGAGAGAAAACAAAACAGGGACTTCTGATTCTTGCTGGGTATCGACCTTGATCGGCTTCCTGTCGGCAAATCTCTCTCATATCATCAAAGCCTTGCCGAAATATCTAAACGATCTGTACAAGTTGATACCTCAGAGAACACATGTGGTTCGGGCTGTTCAGATGCAGAAAACATTCAGCTATTTATGAGTACCATAAGGCAAAAATGAGAACAGTTACGTTAGAATTAGAGAAACATTAGAACATACCATCAATGTCAACGTTGGCAGATCGACCAGCAGACAAAAAGAAAGTTGACTCAAATTATAGGAACCAGAAAACCAGAAATGTGAACATGCTGTATATGCTATAACCGGAAGAAAATCAAAGTGGATTTTTCTCACTGTTCTTCCGGGACACAAATATATATATATATATATATATATATATATATATATATATATATATATGTGTGTGTGTTTTAGTTATTTACGGTCGATTATTAGTAATTTAGAGTATTTGGCATGCGCAGCTTTGCAAATGTGGTACTTGCGCCAAGAAAGCTAGTCATCCCACTAAATATTGATTGCCGTTGATTACCTTTCCGCAGTTTTATGTAATTATTCGAAGTAAAGAGCAACAAATTATTTAATTTCTCTATTTGAAATGATGACAGTTTTACATAAAATTCCCTCATAGGAAGTGGGTTTGCGTGTCAGGGAGATACATATTATTACCTACTTTTTATGCTTTATTTCATTGATCTGTAAAAAAGTTATACTTTTACGTATTAATTTTTTTGTAATATAACTATTTATCTTTCTATATAACATTATGTCATCTATATATTAGGTAACGTGTGTGGATTGTACAAGGAAAGGGCACTCCAAAAAGGAAATCCTGCCTAGATAGAACCATTTCTTTTACTCACACCGGTTCTGTTCTCCAGTTCCATGTTTCCTAACCACTGGTCCTCAGAACTTTGCTGCCGGTCCGCGGAAAATTTAATGCATTTTCTTCGGTTACTTGAGCCTCTCAACTACTTTCCACAAATATAAACCTGAACATCACGTATATACATCGAAAGAGAACGTATTATTCGTAATATTTTAATAAGTATTTTGTCTGTTCTCAATTCTCTGGATGAGAATACCACTTCTGCGATACTAACACATTTGAAGAAGTTCGGGCACTGTACGTGACAAGTATATAGGCTAAGTGCGCAGGACACCCAAAACTAATGAATCAGACTCCTGAGCCGTCTTTGTCACTTATGCTAGTACTACTTGAGCTCTGCCGACGGCACGTTATAGGGAATCTTATTTTATCGCACTTGTGTGTATTATTTTTAATGTTAAGCAAATTTTTTGCTGACAACATTTGAAAACCATCAGAATGGCGAGAAAAAAGTTCAGACAGTAAAATCTTTTGACCTTTTTTAATATGTTTACTTCCCTAAAACTGGAGATCCACAAGAAGACTCGTAAATGTAACCTCTGGATTAATAACCCTTATTTGATAGATGTAAGTTCATAAGCACTTCATCTTCGTGACAAGGAAAAACTGTTCGTATTATCTTCTGATGTTATTCTTGTGTCCAGGCATAAAATGCAATCTTTGTCTTAATTCTGGATATTTGTCTATGAAGAATATATTTATCTTTATGTTAAAAAGCTATCAAATTGTTGGTCGTTTTTAGAGTTTCTATTCCTTCCTTCCCTTTTCAACTATGTCAGTAATAAAAACTAAATAAATAAATCTATTGGATATTAATGCAGCGCTTAGTCTACCAGAAACAAAACCTACACAATCTCTATATCAAATTTGTTAAAAAAATAAGCAGTAGTAATTGTCCTACAAACTAACAATTGTATTTGTATAACATTAGGTTTAATAAACAAATACCTTTTTATATATTGTTCCCTATTTTTGACTGACACCAATCCGCAAAATATGTTTTTATTTTCGCCGGTCGTCAGATCTAAAAGGTTGGGAAACACTGCTCTAGTATATTCAATAAATTAAATGTCGCGTGTTAGACGAATTTCGAAATTTGTTTCTTTCTTTTTCTCTGACTCGGGTTGAAAAACAGCTCGATCCTCTGCGGAAATCTCGCTATGTAGTTTAGTTGATGAATAATTAAATACATTCGAAATATCTGTTTTTTTTTTCAGGCAATGCTTCCTCTTCTGAGCAAAGCAGCGGCTCAAAAAAGCGGAGGAATGCACGTGTCCAGAGCCGCGGTGCTCAATATTTCTTCCGTGGCCGGTTCCGTCAGCGAATTGACCCAGGAAAGTCCAAAGGAATGGCTCGGTGTTATGTCTTACAGGGTCAGCAAGGTCAGTAATTGCCATGTTAGTTATTATTCTTCACTATTTTTTATGCACTTGTAGGAATGGAAACCTTAATAAGTTCAAATTTGTGAAAGAATTCATCTTGTTGGGATGGAAATCATATTATTTGCTTTTTTAAAAATATATATTTTTGAGATATAGTCTAGATCAAGGTTGAAGGGAGTAGTAATAAGATACAGAAACATACACCACACTTTAAATGACTCAGATCAGTAGTTGCGAATGATCCAGGTCTATTTAATATTCAAAACATCAATATTTATTTGTCACATTGAGTAAAGTACTGTGTATAAGAATATCGCTTGTCCAAATGGAACAAAATTAAAAATGAAGTTAGTTCAACCGTCGAGTAACTTCGTAGACATCAGAGCAAACAAGATTCGACCCTCCAGGAAATGTCCGCAGATAACTGCGTTACTAGTATGATGAATCTGCTGGTTCGAGATATCTTCCACTGGTCCTGTATGAATTCAAAGAGTCCCATGGAGAGGACAGATCCGGAAGGGAAATCACGTTTTAATAATTGGTGAAGGACATCTCCAAAGCAAACTAATATTAATCATCTTTTGCTACGTTTTTCTGATGCTTACTTGGATATAAATAATAATACCATAGGTGAGCTTGCAATTTGCTAATGCAGAATGTGCTGCCTCGTGGCAAGCGGCTCCAAGAGGGCCGCAATAAGGTTGGCCAATAAGGGGCAAATTCCGGCCCGTCGTCTGCTTTTAATCTGGTCCATAACATTGTTTTTGTCTGACCCATATGGATTAAAATTGTTAAAAATTGCCAAGACAATCTTATCTTGATTCAAGTGCTAAAGACATTTCAAAATTCCACTAGCTGTGCAATCGAGAAGCTTCTTTCAGACCTTGAGTTAGAAGCGATTGATGTGCAAAATGATGATATGCTACAAATCATGTTTAAAGAAATGAATCAAATTCAATTCCATTATTATCTTTCGGAATACCTATAAAATCATATGCTAAATACGGCTAATATACGACCAATGAGAAGCATATACTCAAGATCTTTATTTTGGACTAATTACTATTGTGAGAAGATAATTCGATGCGTCGCCCAACACAGCATAGTGTGGTTCGCTTTCAATAATTTTAAGTTATAATAATTAAGATATTTTATTTTTAATAAAATTCTTGTTACATGTTGTTATGTCGACTGGATCGCAAACATGTTCGTTGTGGGTCACATGCACCCAACAAGCTTCGAGATAGACATATTTATCTAAAAATAAGTTTTAATAGAAAAACTTTAATTATCATTATAATGCCAGTTAAATTAAATATTGATTTAAAAGCCTTATACTTTTGCAATCTAATAAAAAATCTTTGACCTTTAAAAGTAAAATAATATCGGAAATAACATTCATGGAAGGAAAATTTTGGAAAATAAAAGCTCTTTTGTAAATATAAAGAAGTTTATTTTTATAGAAAAAAAAATTGTGTATGCATTTTGGCTAATGTCATGTGGTCTGTTCCAGACAGGCAATGTTTTTCCATTACTACACTTTTGTGCTTAAAAGGGTAAATCAGTCCTTTAAAAATTCTTGCGTTCAATTTATTAAACACTCTCAAGACTAAATTTATTTGATCGTATGAGAAGCCATTTTTTTTCTAGTTCTTTTAAGAAAGCAATAATTAATCGGATACCGTTTTCATTTTTTGAAACTCATTCATATATTTAGTACCAACGACTCGATGTGTTGGCTATAAGAATACGCTCATTAAGGGGACACGAAATGCTGGAATCGGTAATTTTTAGATTTTGCAGAAATTCAATTAAGGTATTACTTATTATGGATTTTCCTACTACCCATAAAATGTTTATAAATTAGTCAAATATTGAGAATTTTTAAAATTTCCCTTTTTCTTTTCGTGCATATTAAAATTTTTCTTTTGATTACAATTTAAAAAGATATTTTTATAAAAGAGCTATTTATATTTAAATATAAAATACAAAATTGGACACATGAGTTTTTAAATCCGATATCAAGACAGAGAATATCAGGAGAAACATTCTTAATATCGAATTTCAATTTTTTCCCCTGAAAAAGCACTTCAAAAGTTTTTTTCGGTTGTGAAATGTTCATATGAGTTATCAAAATAAGTAGAAAACTTGACATAATCATATACATTACGCAATATACAAAAAAAAAATATTTTTACTTTTGAGTAAAATTTGAAAGATAAAAAGCAATTTGAAAGCAAAAAAAAAATCATTTAAAAATTATTGTAAAATTAATGCAAAGTTTCAAGTCGTTTCACATGGAAACGACGCTTCATTACTGAAAAACTGCCCCATTTAAGTAAATTTTTGTGGCAGACGATGTATTAAACTATTGTCTGATTCATTTAGCAAGTGTAATAGGAATTCATGGTTACTAATCCGAGGGTTAAGTAAACCGCGAGTTACATTACCACTCAACTGATATTAATTTAAATGGATTTTTTGAGTTTCGGACATAATGACAAAGTAATTGGTTGATTCGAGAAAGTAAATGTACGGTCATAATTGCTATATACGAGTCAATTACCTGTTAAAAATTACAAAAAAATATCTAACAAAAAATACTTAGAATATTTGAAGGAGAATTGAGTTTATTGTTTTATCAACCAAAACTAAATGAATGATTGAAGAAAAAAAGAAAGAATTATGGCGGCACGATGTCTACTCGTAGGAGTGATATTACAAGGGATTATTTTTGTCCAGGGAGCTAAAGTAAAACCACGTATAGAATAGCAGATTCATGAGTTACTGAGCCTTGTGTTTATGGACTGTTCTTATAAGTTCATCGGCCACCCAAAGGGCTATTGTTTTAGTTGGATCACTTTTCAATTTTTTGTCGCTTGCTTCACTTTTAATTACATTTAACTTAAATATATTCAATTTAATAACTCATAGTTTGTTTTAATTTTAATTACATGTCGATGATATAATATTCAAATTAATAATTTATCTTTTGCTTTAATTTCAATTACATTTAGCTTACATATATTCAAGTTCAAAATTTATCGTTTGCTTTAATTTTAATAACATTTAGATTAAATATATTCAATTTAATAATTTATCGTTTGCTTTAATTTTAACAGCATTTAGCTTAAATATATTCAATTTAATAATTTATCGTTTGCTTTAATTTTAATAGTGGAAAAGTTTACTATTGTCTTTTTCTGAATATTCTGTCGTTTACTTTAATTCTTGTATTTTATTGCGTAATTTAAGAATGACTATTGAAAAAGCGCACCTTGGGTAGCTAAATCTGTTTTTTGCAAAACTTTGCATTGAGTTTTATTTATTTATTTTGTTTTTTCGTTGTTGTAAATTTAGTCTATTTTTGTTCTGTTTCGCCCTTAAACAATCTGAAGTTAAAAAGCTTTGCGTTAAAGTACTGCTGAATCAGTTCCAACATTTTAAATGTTCAAAATAAATGGATAAATAAATAAAAATACCCAATGATTGTAAAAACAAAAAAAACAAACAAAATATTTCTCATGGCAGTTTTAATTACTTAAAGAGAACGGGCAAGAAAGTTTTACTGCTTTCCTTTTCCGTATACGATTAACAATTAAAAAAAAAAATCACAGTTCTTAAAAAAAATGAAAATCCAAGTTGGGAATTTTGTTCTTCTACGTTTCAACAATGCGTTTGAATCAAAGTTTTTGTCATTTATAGCCGTATTTCAGGTAGCTCGAATCAGCGGCTCGTTAATTTTCATTCTCTAACATTCGGAAAAGGCGAATTTTCCTTGTCCTACAGCCATTTTATAGAATATTGGATTCTAGGAATGGGGTGGGGGGGAGACTCGCTGTTGTATTGTCGTCTCTCCCTTTTTCTTCCCGCTCCGTCCTTCGCATCCCAAAAAATCATCCTTATAACTTTTCCGGCAGACTTCGCCTTCTTTTGAGCAGAAGTAACTTATTGTTCAGATAGTTGCTCGATTTTCAATGTGTAGTGATGGTTTCTGGTCTCATCGACTGTCACAACTGAATGTGACAGCAATTAAGTTTTGATTTGTCATCAAATCATAACCAAACTATGATTCAGTGTCAAATTCGGATCTGCACTTTTTAATAAGTAGCAATAGTGACATATTAACTTACCACACCATGTGTTTTCAAAAAAAGGTTCTCTTGTCCCACGATCGTAAGCAAATTTAATTTTGGGAACTATTCACGTAAAATATCGATAAGCAACATATTAAGAAAATAAGAATTGCATAATATAAGGAATCATGAGTGAAAAACTTAATTGTATGTGTAAAAAAAAAAAAAACTGTATTTACAAGAGTAATGGAGAAAAGTTGGTCATCACGAAGTCCAGTTGAAGATTAGAGGGGAGAAGGAAAGGGTTATTGCGCAGAATTTATGGTAAAAAACATAAAGAAGATATCGAATATTTCTTATTTTCTATTTCTATAACATCGAATATCAGAAAGTTTGAAAACGTTAACACAAAATAATAAATTATAAGGATACAACTATCAGTTTATGCGTTTGTCTTTTTTTAATAACTTTTTGTAAATTCAAAATTCAAACCCACATGCGATATTTTCAAAGTAACTGCATATTTATAAGGCAGTATTTGTGTAAATATTCTAATTTTTCATTTGTGTAAAGATAATTAGTTATTGTTCAAAAAATAACGATGTTCGTGTTTCTTTCTGGCAACAGGCCGCTTTGAACATGGCCATGCGAGTGGCGGCAGTCACTGTGGAAGACCAAGGTATCCTGGTCACGTGCATGTGTCCTGGCTGGGTCAGGACAGACATGGGCACAGAGTTAGGTCTAATGGAACCATCCGAGAGTATATCTGCAATGATGATGACCCTGTCTCAAATGAACGAATCCCACCACGGAGCTTTCTTGGATAGATATGGAAAAACAATATCGTTCTAAAACTGCAAACCAGAAAAAATATTGATTTCATCTCTTTATATAGCGATATTATTATGTTACAGACAGAAGTGTTTTGCATTTTATGTATTCATTTTAGTCATATGATATTTTTTCTCGACACGAAAAAAATTAAATAATTCATTTTAAACGTCTTAGTTATTTTTATTTAAAATATTTACCGAAAAATGTTACAAACTATTTCATCATCCTCATATATATATATATATATATATATATATATCGTACACTTCACACAAAGACACACACATACAAATATATATATATATATATGAAAATGTATGCAAAGAAGTATAATAAATGAATATAACATAATATTTAATGAACTTCACCATAAAATATTTATGCATAATCGATGTTCAAATTGCATTGGTAAGGTTTCATAGGTCTGTGAATGTGGTTATAACTTTCGGTTCTTCGTGATGACTGACCTCTTCTACTTCGTATCTAACTCAAAGGTTCACTTTGGTGACTTAATAGAGACTTAGGAATCTGGGTCTAAGTTTTAGTACAACTCCAAACTAAGTTCTTTGCATGGCTACTAGATCACCTTCCTTGTATTCCGGAGCTTTTCTCCTTCTCTTGTTGTACGTTTTCCGATTTTCGAACTGTATCTTCTCTATATTTCTTTTCGTATCTTTTCTGAGCAATTCTTCGTTCCTGAAGCTCTTCGATCATTTCCTTGATGAGTAAGTATTTTATTCAGACGTCTTCTTTATTCCGCATTTTAGTGCCAATCAAAAGTTTGAATGGGGACCATTTGGTGCTTCGACATACAGTGCTGTTGAGGATTCTTTGTAGTCTATCGATGTATTTGTACCACGCAGTAGAGTTATCCAAGGTTAACTTAGTTAAAATTGAAATAAGTGTGCGATGAATTCTTTCGATTTGACTGTTTCCCCGTGGTACACCTGTAGCTAGTTGTAGATGTTGTATACCTTCTTCAGTATAATAATCCCTTAATACTTTCGAAGTAAATACTGTTGCTCTATCCGAAATTATTCTTACGGTGTTTCCAAGGGTCTTTTGCTGCAATTTCAATTTCTCTAAAACACTTTCCGCTGACACTGTCACTAGTAGATATAACCAAGTGAATTTAGTAAATGCATCTATGACAGTGAAAATCTGTTGACAATTTTTGTTTGTTGATGGTAACGGTCTTATGAAATTGACATGGTACGTGCTTAAGGAGTTGTCTGCTTTTGGAACAGAGTTTTAAGAAACCTACCTTCTCTTCACTCTTTTTGTAAGCTAAAATACTTGGTGCACAATTAATTATCACATTCTTTACCATATCGGTTAAATTTGGAATTCTTGCTTATCAATTTCTTGTGTTTTGGCAACTGAAAAATAACCATTTTTGTGTGCTAATTTGATTGATTCTTTTGGAGTTAGGATTAGTTCTCTACAGTAAACTATCCCATTTCTTTCCAAAAAAAAGTCTTCACGGTCTTGCTTTTCGAAAAGTGATTTCAATATCTTAATGCTTTCATCTTCACTTTGTGCTTTTTTCAGTTTCGCTGTTAATGTATCATTGCTGATTATCATGACTGGGTGTCTACTCAGAACATCTAAGTACTGCATTCTATATCCAGTTCTATGTTCTATTTCGCAATTAAATTCTCTTAATTGAAGAGCCCATCTGGCTATGCGTGTAATAAAATCCTTCTTATGCATTGTCTTTTGAAATGCAGAACAATCCGTGACTATCTTGAAGTGTTGACTCAAGAGGTACACTCAAAATTTCTTCAAAGCTGTAATAATACGAGAACTTCCAACTCATAACTGTCGTATTTCTTTTCAGCAGGACTTGTCTTCTTTGACATGTAATAGACTGGATGAAGCTTTCCTTTTTCGGCATCTTATAACAATATGGTGCCGTAACCTAGTTTGCTCGCTTCCGTGTGTAATTCCGTTCTTCCATAGTTATAAATACGCAAAACTGGGCCTTCAGACAATATTTTCTTCAATTTTTCAAACGCTTCTTTTTGTGGTGCTCCAAAAACAAATGGATTTTCTTTTCTTGTGAGGTCACTTAATGGTTTCATAATCTTTGAATAATCTTTGATATATTTTCGGAAGTTTCCAGGTAATCCCAGAAAACTTTGTATTTTCTTCATGGTCGTTAGTTCTGGAAACTTCGTAACTGCTAATGTCTTCGCGATTGACGCTTCGCGGTTCCATTCTCGATTATGTGACCAAGAAAATCGACTTTTTGCATTAGGAACTGACATTTCTTGAACTTTATCTCTAGACCGTATTTCTTTAAAATTTCAAGTTTTTGCAGTCCATATTTTTCATTTTTTGATGGAACAATGAGGTCATACATGTAGCTAACTAAAATTCCTTTCTTGATAAGGTCTCTAAAATGCTCATGACATATCTTTGAAAAACAGGAGGACTCGTGCTTAGTCCCAAAGGAACTTTGTTCAACTCAAATTGTCCATCTGGAACATAAAAGACGTGAGTTTTCTGCTGTCTTCATCAACATCGACATGGAAGAAAACCATTTTGTAAATCTAACGTGGAGTAAACTTTAGCTTCTTGAAGTGTATCTGAAACATTTTCGATAAGAGGTAAAGGAAACTTGTCTTTCACAAGCTTCTGGTTTAGTTTTTGGTAATCGATACCAGGGACGTCTTAAGGCATGGGCCAACTGGGCCCAGGCCCAGGGCCTCTGATTGTCTTTGTACATACTAGAAGAAACAAAGTACAGAGAACTCAGGGGATTATATGGTCAACACCTCAAAAGACATTTTTCAATTTTGATTGTAAAAGAACTGTCTGACTCATATTCACATATTCTTGCAAAATGTAAATATGATGTTAGTCAAATTAGTCAAACCCCTAGATAATGTGACCACAGACACACCAGTCTCTCTCAGCCTGAGGCATCTCCACTGATGAAGAGGAAATTAACAAGCAAATAAATAATTTATTGAATGCTGGATTAATTAAAGAGTCTAATAGTAATTATTCCTCTCCTGTAACTTTAAAAAGAGATGAAAATAGAAAAAGTAGGTTGTGCATTGATTAACGCTAAGTGAATGTCCTGTATAAGACTGGTGCTGAACCTTTGCTAAGAATGATACATTATACATTATTAGTTAAATTACATTATTAGATAAATTAACCCATGCTAAAATTTTCTCTCTCACAGATCTTGCATTTAATTTTAAAGCGTACCCACTTTCATGAGAAATCAGACCTATTTTGCTGACCATTGAAGGCTTATATGAATTTTAAGTTTTACCTTTCGGCTTTAAAAATGCGCCAGCGATATTTAATCGCATAATTCGCAATATCCTAAGCGAACAAATTTCCAAAATTTGCATGATCTATTTTGATGATACAGTGTTTCTTCTCTAACTTCTTAGAAGAACATTATGATTACGTAAAACAAATTTTTAACATGTGTCAAGCAGAAAATATCAAATTAAAATTTTCAAAATGTGTTTTTGCAAAAGATGAAATTAATTTTTTGCGGTTATGAGGTCAGAGGATACGTCTCTCCAGATAATCAAAACATTGAAAGCAGCAGAAAATTACAATCTCAAAAAAAAGTAAAACAATTTCAGTGTTTTCTTGATTCTGTAAATGTTTACAGTAAATTTATTGATTGTTATGCTAAATTAGAGAACTTTTAAGCAGTGTTCTTAAAAAACATCAACAATATGACAGATTAGTGTCAAAAAGCTTTTCAATTGTTAAGAACTAAATTAATAGCTAAACATTTTCGGCATTTATAGGATCCTAAATTACCTCTTCATGTGTTTGTGATGTTTCGTAAATAGTCAATGTCATATCACTCTAGGACTTTAAGAAAGTGTAAACAAAATTATTGTACAACTGAATTGGAATGTTTGTACAGTAGATACCCGTGATAAATTTTATTTTTATTTGCAAGAGAAAAAAATTAACAATTAATACAGATCATGCTGCTTTTGTTTGGCTAAGAAAATGTAAAAAATTTAAGAGGTCGATTATTTAGATGGTCTTTAAAATTAAGCATGTTTGATTATGAAGTTAAATACTTAAAAGGGTCAGCTAATGTTGAAGCTGACATGTTATCCGTCATCCGACAGCTCAATATATCCAGCACACTATGCATTTACTTGAGCTAGATGAGATAAAACATAATCAAAATTTAGATAATTTATATAATTCAAAATATAAAAAAATGACGATGTTCTTAAAAAGAAAAATTTAGTTAAAATAGGTGTACCTTTTTCTCTCAGGAGAAAAGTTTTTCAAAATGCTCATGAACAATTTGTACATCCAGGTACTCAAAAAATAATAAACTTAATTACTCCCTAATATTATTGGCCCGTATTAATCAAGATATTTTAGCCTTTGTCAAACATTATCATTTTGTGGACTAAATAAAAAGAAAAGGCAAAAAAGATTTGGTGTCTTACAGACTGGTCCCCACCCCCACGGATCAACCTTTTGAATGCCTTTCTGTTGGTACTGCTGGAGGAGTTTATTGTATAACTCAACCAAAAGCCATTCATATTATTGATCGTGCAACCAGATATGTTTAGGCTTTCCCTTTCAAAAATGAAAATAAAATTTTGAAACTTATATCAGTATTCTAAAACAAGTCTTTCAGATTCAAATGACATCTAAATTATTAACTGATTGAAATAGCTCTTTTACCTCATCTAGATTCAAACATTTCCTTAGAAATTACAATATCAAACACTTACTAACTTCTTCACGCCACCCACTAACAAATAGAAAATGTGAACGTGTGAATCAATCTATTGTAACTAAATTAAAGTTTAAAGATAATTCCTCCCCTACTGATATTCTATGGACTAAACTTTTGGAAAAATAAATGAATACAATTTAACACGTTACAAAATTTCCCCATATTTGTTGTATGACATTTACCATATAATCTTCCATTAACTCAAAACCAAGTTTACTCAGTAGAAGAAGCAAATATTGGCTAAAGCAATTCAATCAAGTATCGTGATAAAACAAAATTAGATATGATACTCCTTTTATTGATTCTCCTTTTCAACGGATGACTTTGTGATACATGAAGAATTTAACTCTAAATCATAGAATGTATTTGGATTTTTCAGGACCATATGAAATTGTAAATAAACTTTCTGATAGTTATGAGAGTATAACTAAACCAAATGCTATAACCACAAAGAATCTACTGGTTCATGTTTCCAAGCTTAGAACACTATCATCAGAAGGTAAAATTAAGATGGATAAATAACACTTTAATAATATGGATTAAATATGCTTGAAATAATAATATGAAAATAATATAATGAAATGCTCATACATTAATAATGGCTTAATAAATAATAGTAATAATTAATAGTAAAATATAATTTTAAAGATATTCTGCCAGCATGCTTTACTCTTCTGTTCGCCACTGTTTCACTTAGGAGTTTCTTGGTGTTGTGATTGATATCACAACAAGATAAAAATCCGTAGTCGTGATGCATGAGTCTATCTGAGTATTACTAGGGGTTAGTACTGAACTTATCAAATCTGGATTGTGGCAATGCATGAAAAGAAAAACTCA
>BMAW01051129.1:769952-902454 GCA_019974015.1 Nephila pilipes | reverse complement strand
TGAAGTTATTGCATTGCTGAGTCTCTCAATGATTTTAGTGGGGCTTTCCTTTTTTTATATGCAAATTTGTAATAATTTTTTCATTTTGTACTGTTCGATTTTTACTACAATCAATAATTAAATTAAAAAGACTATAATCTGGGAGTCCTAAAATTAGGTAAGGTAAAGGGTTATTAACGATATGTAATCTTATTTTTTTTGTTAATATCTCCTATTCTTAAATAGGTTTCCCACATTTGATTAAATTGAAATTTGCCATGGGCTTGATTTACTTTGAGAAGACAAGTTTTCATTCTCTTTAATTGAAGTTTGTTGACGATATCTGCAGAAATAAGTGAGAGAATAAATCTTGTGTCTATAACAACATTGACATTGTCAAGTTAAATGGGTAAATATCCCAAGTTAGCTAGGCTTGGGGTTGTTGAAGTATGTGATTTGATTGAGAGGTGTCCGGACACTAGTAATTGTCATTTTACTTGGCATTGGGCCTCCGTTGAGGTTTTTTGATTTTCCTTAAGATTTTGTTCAGGACTAACAAGGTTTTATATGCACTGGGAAACAGAGTTAGACATGGGTAAATTACTTAAAAAATTAGGTTGCCTCAAAGGACACGTTTGTGACCAATGATATGTATTTAGAATGTTTTGTCTTACACAAAATCTTCAGGGAAAAAGTGGCAATCTCTGATGAAAATGAGAGTTATGATTTGGTTTATTGTCAAAATGTGGACGAGGATTAATGAAATTGTTTGTACATGGAATCGAGTAATTTTGAAACTTAGGCCCTATATAGTTTGGTGCTCGAAGTATAAATGATGTGATTGCCTGGTCATAAGAGGTGCAGGTGATCTGTTGTAATGAATTGGTATACTTCTAACCATGGGTTCATTGTTTCTGACTCTACGTGATTCAGTAGTATATTCTTATATTTTAAAAAGTTTAGTCAGTACTGTGAGCTATTCTGATGGAGAGTTAGGTGGGTTGATTGTTTTAAATTGGTAGGCAACCCATCTGTTACATCTTCTAAAATTAATTGAGGTGAAAGCCCCAATTTTTTAAAACAATTTAATTTATTATGAAAATATTCTGCTAGTGTCTCCTTTCAGATTAAACTTATGTTGGTAAAAATCAATAAGGCTGATTACACTGGTTTTAAGAAAATTTTCAATTAAAATACAGCAAAGATCATTAAAATTCGAAATATTCAAGTACGAATTAATATATTGAGTTAATACTGAGCCCTTCAAAAAGTTTGAAATATTTTTAAGTTTTCATTCTTCATCTCTATTATTATGATTACATGCCTGATTAAAATGCTTTAACCACAATTCCATTTTCATCCCACTGTCAGGATTAAAAGGAATAATAAGAAGTTCTCTCTCTCTCTCTCTTTCTCTCGCCCATTTCCAATAAGCTCTTGATCGCTTTCGACCTTGTAGCAGCCCTTGCATCGGTACCGATCATGTTATACATCAAGAGACGATGCCACACTGTGGATTCCAGCTGGCAGCTAGGGAGTTTGAGGCCTTCAAGTGGAAATGGCAGCGGATATTTAAAAAAAAAAAAAAAATGGCTGTGCGTCAGTAGTAAGCTCCCGTCTATCCGGTGCGGAAGTGACGTCCTACTCCCCCCCTTCTTGCAGCGTTGGTCTGGATATACTGATAATGTTATCATGTGTACCTACTGTATCGATAAGGGACCCCACCCCGTTATCTTTGCGATTATTATTTACGGAGTGATAAGCTCGTTGTGTTGACATATAAGCTTTATTCTAGTTAAATGAATATAATTGGAATAAATAAATTAAAAGTACTTTTACTGAAGATAAATTAAAAGTTTTTTTACTCAAGTTAGAAGGAATGTATTTTGATTGAATGATTATCTTTTCCATGCAAAGTTGTTGAATTAGATATTATTATTTAATATATTTTTTTTGTTTGAATGAACAAAATGAATATATTTTAATCTGAATTAATTGGAAGATATTTTTTGATTTCTTCACATAAGTTTGATGAATTGGATATTATTATTTTTTATCAACTTTTTTTTTTTCGTTTGATGGAACTGAATGAATATATTTTGAAGGAATTATATAGTTGAAAACAATTTTTTTTTCTTATTATGTTTTACGTAAAGTTACTTATACTTGATTAAATATATTAGCTAGATAAAGTTCAAAACTTTTATATACTCGTACATTGTATGGTATATAAATGATTTTTTTTTACAACTGAAAAGAAAATATTTTCTAAAACAACGGGTTATTTATTTGATTTTATTTATTTATTTTGTAATTTGACCTCCTTGCTTTAACATTATTAATGTATATATCTTAACATTTTAATAAAATTCAAATGAGTATACTATAAGAAACACACATTTATATGAATAAGAAATGAATTTATTTGTTTTTAATCCAATGATTAGAACTATATTCTTTGAAGACTAACACAGTCTTATTTAATGTAAAATATTCAATGTTTAAATGATTTTACTACAATTTTTTTTTACTGTAATAATTTTTAACGATTACTTCTTGAATTATTTTTCTCTTAAGACACACACATTTAGCTTTTTTGAAAACTCCCTTCTTTAAAGTGTAACAATCTTGTTTAATAATCAATAAGTTAATTTTTTATATACATTCTTTTTCTAACAACGTTTAGTTAAATGAGTTAACTGAATTAATTTAGATCGTATTTTTAAGTATAAAAAATACCTTAACTTTTGAAATAATAACCAGTAAGTTTTTGAAAATATACTGTTAATATTTGAAAACATTTTAATTTAGAGTTTCTACGTTTCTTATCTCATTTTCTTGACTGTATATGCTTCGAAATTCTAGGAAACATCTGCGTGCCGATAAATGCGGTGCCGATAACCTGTGTCCCCTTATCTAGTGTATATTGTCAAAGAAGGAATTCATTTCTGAGGGTTATGTTGATTTTTACTGTGAGATTGTTCTGGTGAATTATCTTATCACTGATACAATGAAAGTTTGCTAAATTAAGGAATCCGGATTTCCAAGGGTCATGTTGGTTTAACTGTGAGAATATTCTGGTAAAATATTTAATCGCTAATACAACAAGGGGGTAGATTTACTTAATCACGGTAGAAGGATTTTCTATACTTTATGTTAACTAAAATGTTAGGAAAGTTCTGGTAAAATATCTTATCACAACGAGGGAGAGATATCTATTGATTCATGGAAGAGGGATTTTTCCGAGATATACTAAACTTATTTCTGGAAAGTTCTGATATGATTTCTAATCACGGATAAACGAGGAGGAGATCTGAGATCACAAATAAACTGTGATTGGTGGAAAATGACGTAGCTACTTTTACAAAAATTTTGATTAGCTGAAATATAATATGACATCATCCAATTTCTTAAATATAAGGGTCTGCACTTTCAAACCCATTTCATTTATGATTTTATTCTTTCTCATTTACCATTTGAGTTTATTTTTTGCCGATTTTAGTTTTTGCCGATTTAGTAACGAGAATTTGTTCGAAATGGAGCCAACTAAGAGAACTATTAGCGAAGTAAATTCCTTTTACTTAACATGTTTGATTAATTTTAAAAAAATATATTAGTATATGTTCATAGTTTATTCATTCGTATTATTTTGAAATAATACTTTTTGAAAATAAGTGTATCTTAATACATTTTATGACTTTTTTTATTATAAGGACTTTATCAATAATTCGATTATAGAAATGAAAAAATACGTTAGAACGTTCTGTTTATTTATGTCACAATTGAAAAGCAATATGTGCTTTTACTGACTGGAATTGTATTATTTTATATAGACTCTGTTTGAAGATGAAGATATGACAGCGACGATGAAGTAAGTGAATATATTATTGAAAACTTTTTTGAGTAAAATTTATGAGTTCTTGCTTAATTTTTTTGTACTGTTATTTAAGATTATTACTGAATGCAGTCAGGATTTCTAGGAAGCATCTCCTTTTTTTGAGAATCTACCTTCTCAGTTTGGTAATGGAATGGAGATGTTATTTTTAACCTACTTTTTTTTAAAATTTAGTTTTGATTATGTATAATTTCTTTGCAGCTCTTGCGAGTACAGTGCAATTTTTGTTAATATGTGTTTTTTTATTTTTATCCACACTTTTTTTTTTACAGTTGGAGCATGCTATAATTATACAGGAAAGATCGAGACGCCCTAACAATCGATTTCAGGCCGAAGAAATCATTTTTCGGACCCTAATCGACGAAGAAAGACTTCCTCATGGTTTAAGAGGAATCATGCTACCTACGGTTGTCGACATCGTTCGAAGACTGTTCGAGCTTTTGATAGCGAGAACAACCGTAAACCTGAATGCGACTGATCTGATCCGATTTTGTATTCAGGCAGAGGGATTAGATAGGCCGATATCGACCACCCTTATGCCTGTATCTTCTCTTACGACAGAAAAGTACTTTCTGCTGTAATGAAAGTTTTACAGTCCAAGGATACGATCCAGTTGGACAACGGGCTTACGATGGATGTCATAACGGTGAGACGACCTGTAGAAGCTGGCGGAAACCGTAGAGTGTCGAGCGTCAACTTAGATCGCCGCACCAAACGCTCGATATTAGCCATTCACATGACCATAAAAGGAATGTGTCGTGCCAAGGCAATTGTATTTGCACTGGCACACTTGGAAAATAACAAAAAAGCTATAGAAACCCTGAGAATTAACAGACGACCAGCCTTACTGAAAAGGGCAACTGATCTGCATCAGTCTGCAGGTGTTCTTATGGGTCCGTGCACATTCAAAGACATAGCAGCATTCGAAAACCATTTAAATGTGCAAATAATGGTAATATCGTCCGAAAATTGAATCAGGTAATTTTTTTTTGTTTCATGCATGTTTGTAAAAATTGTCACACACGTCTCATTTTTGTTTGTATATTTTATAGATGTCTTACAAAGGCCAATGCAGACCAGGCGCATCAATTTATGGCTGCATGATGGGCATTACGATGTTATCAAGTCGTTGAAATATTTTTATGGCTCAAAGTTTTATTGTGAAACTTGCGATAAGCCTTTTGAATACTTAGATGAACGCCGATGCCCAAATGCATGCTTTGTTTGCTTGCGAACGGACTGTACATCAGGGAAAACGCAACGGTGTCAGGATTGCGACAGGCTGTGCAATTCGGACGAATGGTTTAAAATGCATAAAGCGAAAAAAGAAAATCAAGAATTATTGATTTGTGCCCGAGTAAGTATTTTTTTTCCTCTTTTTTTTTTTTTCCTACTATTACGATTTTCTGTGAATAAAATGCATTTACGGATTATTTCCCTTTCAGGTATTCCAGTGTACGGACTGTTGCAAGGTGATTAGACACCTTGATTGTCCGAAACACCTGCATCAGTGTGGCACCACCAAGTGTCCGTCTTGCAGAAAATTTGTTCATTTTTCTGACCATCTGTGCCATTTACCCCGCATGACACCTCAAAAAGAAAACGTTATCATCATTTTTTTTTATTTTGAGACGGACCAGTCTTCAAGGGAGCACTTTGCAAATTTCGCTTTGGCACAATATACTAACGACGAAGAAAAAGTGTTCATTGGATACACGGCCTACCAGGACTTTTGCAAGTTATGGTTTTCCCCACGTCACAAGGGATCCACTGCCATTGCGAACAACATGAAAGGGTTAGTCTTTTATATTTTTATTTTATATTTAAGGGGAAAAATTGAGAGTGTTGTGTCTAATAAATATTTTATTTTTCAGGTTTAAAGGGCAATTTTTACTAGCTTGGTTGCTGAAACAGGGCATAGCGCCAGAATTGATACCGAACGAACCCAAACTGATGTCCATTCGACAGCCGTCATTGAACATTAGAGGGATCGATTCGTTAAACTTTCTTCCAATGGCTCTGTCAAAACTTCCAAGCTGTTTTGGTCTCTCGTAATTAAAGAAAGGGTATTTTCCCCATCTTTTTAATATTCGCGAAAACCAAAATTACATTGGGAAGTTGCCTGATCAATCCTTTTATTGTCTTGATTCCATGTCATCTGCCTGTCGCCGTGAATTCATGTCTTAGCATGAACAACACCAAGAAGATGTTTTTAATTTCAAGACGGAAATGCTCTCCTATTTTCGGTACGTAAACATTCTTTTTATATAGAGAGAATGTGCATTTTACAAAAAAGAACATGTACATATATTTCTTCTCATTTTAGTTCTGATGTTGATATTCTCCTCCGCTGCTGTATAGTGTTTCGAAAACAATTTATGGAGATTGCGAATGTACATCCATTTCGGTAAGTAATTTTTTCCCCCACGTAAATGTTTTGACCTTGTGTGTGTGAATTCGGTTATTTAATGTACATGTTCTTTTGTCAGATACGTAACCATTTCATCGGCCTGCAAGGCAACCTATCGGAGTGGACACATTCAGGACAATTCTATCGCCATGGTTCCAGTACACGACTACAATCAAGGAAAGCAATTCAGCCCTGATGCGATTCGGTGGTTAGATTACATATCCTTCACCGAAAAACTGAAAATACTTCACAGTTTAAACGGACAGGGTGAAAAGAAAATTGGAAAAAATTTTGTAGACGGATACTATGAAAAAAATAAAACAGTTTATCAGTATCAGGTAAATATCGAATTATGTACAGAAAATATTTTTATTGTATACCCTAGCAGTTCTTTAATGTAAAGTTTATTTTTAGGGCTGTTTCTTCCATGGATGCACTATATGCTTCGACGGAGACGCCATGCATCCGTTGAAACAGTGCACTATGAGCACCAAACGGCGTCACACCGAGGAGAAATGTGATTATCTGAAGTCCCTTGGACATAATGTGGTGGAAGTGTGGGAGCACGAGTTCCTGCGTCTTAAAAAGGAAGATTCGAGGCTTCAAGCTTTCCTGAGGGCACTCACCATTCAGGATCGTTTGAACCCAAGAAATTCTTTCTTTGGAGGACGTACCAATGCGTTAAAATTGCTTCACGAAGGGAACATTAAATACGTAGATTTTACCTCCCTTTATCCATGTGTAAGTTATTTTTTTTTCTCTTCATACATTATCTGAATAGAATTCTTTTGATATGCCTAGTTCTATTTTTCTTAATTTTTTAAAGGTAAAGAAGTACTGCCAGTATCCCGTCAGACACCCAAAAGTAATTACCGAAGGGTTTCAAGAGGTGGATAATTACTATGGAATAATTAAATGCAAAGTTATTCCACCTACTGATTTGTATCTGCCGGTACTTCCCTACCGATTCCAAAACAAGTTGATGTTTCCTCTGTGTCGGACACTTGCTGACGAAAAACAACAAAGCGCATGTCAACATTCCGATGACGAAAGAGCCCTTATTAGCACTTGGGTCTCGGAAGAACTGAAACTGGCAAAGAAAAAAGAATACCACATCTCTCAAGTAAGTCATGAAAAAATATTGAAATCATATTTTATTTATTCAATGATTTTATTCCTTTGACACTATTTTTTTTAAATTTCAGATTTACGAAGTATATATCATTTTTCAAAATCATCTGATATTCTTTTCCGTTTCATATATTGACTTGTTTTTAAAAATAAAACAAGAAAGTAACGGATAGCCAATATAATGCTCGTCAGACGAGGAGAAACAAGAATACATCAGTGAATACGAGAGAAAGGATGGTATCAGATTAAATCCTTTGCCCAGGGAGAAGACAAGTAGCAAAATTGGCCCTCCATAGTTTTGGGGAAGGTATAACTCTTTTTTTTTTACCTTCAAAATTATTCTAATGTTTAAGTGAGAGAGAATTTATTTTATCATATTTTCTATTTGCACAGGTGGGGAATGAATTTAAATAAAACGAAACTGTCGTACGTTAACAATGTATCGGATTTCAACCGATATTTGAGTGTTCCTACAAAAAACGTAAGTTCATTTTAATTTAAAATAAAATAAAGTTTATACTTATAACATGATACCATCTAATTTTTTTATACGAATTCTTACAGATCAAAAATATTTTTCTGCCTTCGGAAGAGGTGGCTGCAATTGAATGGCAAGTCTCAAGCGAATTTGTGGAACAGGATGCCTCCACTAACATTTTTATAGCAACGTTTACGACCGCCTGGGCCAGATTTAAACTCTATCATGAAATGGATAAACTGGGCAGAGACGTTTTATATCACGACACTGATAGCCTAGTTTATGCCAGTAATGGTAGAAACGACTCTCCGCTCGGAAATTTCCTCGGTGACTTCACGGACGAGCTGGAGGGAGATACAATTAAAACGTTTGTGTCTGGTAAGTGTTTTTCTTTTCGACAAAATAACATTTTTTATTTCAGGAAGTTGAAGTGAAATCATGTTTTCTATATGCAAAAAAGGGTTGTAATTTTAAATTTTTTTTCAGGGGGACCCAAAAACTATGCATATAAAACTGAGAGTGGAGTGACTTGCTGTAAGGTAGAGGGGCTTCACCCTGAATTTTAGGAATTCACAACTTATAAATTTCGACAGCATGCTTCACTTAGTGACATGCTTAAAAAATACATCTATTGCAGTCACCAATCCTTATAAGATCACCCGGGAACCGAGGAAAAAAAAAGTATTCAACAAAATGGAAACCAAACTATACAGTTTCGTGTATGACAAACGAATCATACAAAAAGATTTCTCAACACTTCCGTACGGTTTCAAATAAAATTATATATTTTGTACGTGTTTTTGCTTTATGTTATAAATATTTTGTATATATATTTATGCTATAAGTTGTAAATATATATATTACGTAAATACTATTTTTTTTTTAAAAAAAAAAAAAATTTATCAATAAAAAAAGTTTTAGTTCCCAAAAAATGTCTTTGCTTTTTAAGAAATTACATTTTTTAATAAAATAAAAATGTATGTTACCAATTTATTTTGTATTCAAAATGTCATTTTGTACTTATTAACAAATGTTTACATGTAAATTTTTTTTAATAATGAAAATGGTTTAAAATTTATTTTCTACTTTTTTTAAAAAAAATTCTGCTTGAAAATTTATTTTCTATGAAAGAAATTATATTCTGTTAAAAATGTTATGTTAAAAATGTACCTTATAGGAAAAAAAATGTTTTGAATACAAAATGTTTTAAAATTTATTTTTATATATAAAATGTTCACAATTTATTTTTACATATAAAGTGTTCAAAATTTATTTTTAAATACATAGTGTTCAAAATTTATTTTTAAATATAAAATGTTCAAAATTTATTTATAAATATAAAATATTTTAAATGTGTTTTTCTAACATTCATAAATATTTGAAAATTCCACTTGTAAAAAAATTGCTTTAAGATTTATTTTTTAAAATAAAAATATGCTTTTAAAATGTTTAAATTATTATTTTTTCTTGTTTATGAAGAATTAATTTTCTATCATTAAATTTTTTTTACTTAAGATTTTATTTTTTGTTTTATAAAAGTTTTTTCTTTCTACTTATAAAATTTTGCCTTAAAGAGTTTCTAATATTCAAAAAACATTTGAAAATTTTCTTTTAAAAAAAAAACGTTTAATATGTATCTTTAAAACATTACGCGATCTTTTCGTACCCGCCGCACACGCACGCGAATCGCGAAAGCACGGGAGATAAAATTAATTTTATTTTCTAAAAGTTTTTAAAATTTTAGTTCGTAAAAATAAAAAGGAACACTTAAACGCTATATTTACAATATGAATTTTATTTTATTCAATAAGTAATCCATGCTTTTCTTTTTGCATACTTACGTTTAACCTTCTTTAATACCATAATATTAGTACTTCGACGCAATTTTTTGTTGACAATGTAATTTGTAGGCATAAGCATTTCTTTTAAAGCAGCTTAAAACTCTTTGAATCCTGTAGATGATTGTTTTCTGTTTCAAAGCAAATCTGACATTATGATAACAATATTAGTACGAGGTAAACGTTGACCTTTGTAGACAATTTCTCCCTCTGGGGTCCAAGATAAAATGGAATGCTTATCTCCTAAGAACTCGAGAATGTCTTTGGTAGTTTGTTGATATCGAACCGGAGCAGCTTTTAAAATTTTTGTGGTTAAAATGTCTTCTGGTTCATTATTTTCCACCGTTTCTTCTACCGCTTCTTGTTGAGGATGATGAATTTTCACAAATTTTTGAAGAACTTGTAAATATTGATTCGTCTTTTCACTTTCAGATACATTTTTATTCCGAGGAATATCTTGCATTTTTTTTTATCTAAATCGGACAGTTTATCAACTAAATCTGGTCGATCTTCGGGTTCTAAAATCATTTTTTTAATGAACTTCATGAATGAGAGAACCAATCAAAGAAATTGCCGCGGGTTATAATACAGAAAGAAATTCGTCACCTCTCTGAACTAAAAGCTGTCTCTTCTTATATATAGGCACTTTCCTGTCGGAAAGTTTTCTCAAACTTCTTTTATAGGGAACTAAACAATTCTTTTGATTTTTGGTCAAAGGTACATTTCCTTTCAGAACATTCAAAGCACATTCACATAAAGATTTAATTACACTATTTGGACATTTTTTTAAAAGGACACCCTTTGTTTTAGCTTTAGCAATCAATTTTAAGTGTTCTAAATGCTCGTGTGAACAAGCCGACATATTAAAATAAAGTGATGTGTCTTGTCGCATGCAACAGAATTTATACAGTTGCTAAACATTTTCCATAGGCTTTGACTTTATAAACGGCACAATGAGTAAAATTCTTTTTGTGTGAAAAAGGGCACAACGCGTCACAAGATGGTAACTTGTTGACTTTAAGGCATTCAAAATAATCTAAATTGAATATTTCGAGACCCGATAAAAAATGAAAGAATTTTTTCTTCTCCAATCCCTTCACGTAAATATAAGGAAACATTTCAAATTTTACATCTATCACACAGCGGAAAAACTCGTAAGGTAATTCACCTCTCTCCCATTTTAATTTATGTAGATTTTTGGTTACCCATGAATAAGTTAATTGTTTTTGTCTAGATAACTGAACGAAAGAATGCGGTGATTTGAATAGCCAAATTCCGTGGAAACTGTCATCGTTGAAGGCATAGACATCAAGTTCTTTTACGATGAAAAGTTCTGAAGTAAGATGAAATCCTTCGAAATCTATGACAGCGCTGGTCACGGTGTTTTCAAGACTTACTGATTATCGAGGTTGGTACACGTAGTATTTATCATCTGGAAAAAGCCCACTGCGCAAGCGCATTGTAACTTCCGTATCGAGTTTAAGGTCAATTAAAAAATGACTAAAGGGTTTCGAAGTAGCATCCTAGTAAACTTCTCTGAAGAATTTTGTTTTCTCAGGATATAACTGTTTCCCAATATGCATCACTTGTGATTTATCTCGTGGATTTTTAAACAAAAACATGTAATGAGCATTTAGAGAAATGTCACGAATTCCCTTATAAAAGACATTTTGCACTATAAAAATAACACTCAAATTACGATGGTGACTTCCCTTAGTAAATAATTTCGTTAATTTGGTATCACCTGTAAGTTCCGACATAAGATCATCGATTACGATTAAAGCATTAGACAAACTGTTTATATAAGAAGATAAGCCATCATAAAATTCGATGCCTCTCATTTCACTATAAAGAGATTGATAGGCACCATATAATTTTAGGAGCAAAAGGATAAATCATTTTAAAATCTATTAACTTTTTAATCAGTTGTGTCTTTCCACAACCAGTAGATCCTGCCACGATCATCGTGAACTTTTACGCTTCCATTATAACTAAAATTTTAACAACTTCCATGTTTCAACTTTAACGCTTCCATTATAACTAAAATTTTAACAACTTCCATGTTTCAACTTCAACGCTTCCATTATAACTAAAAGAAAACTTTATGTAAAAGTGTAATTATACAAGAAAATTGTCATAAGAGTAAGACATTTTTTCCTCATATAAAAAGCTATAAACACAAAAAAAGTAAACACAAATTTTTCTTTATTGCTTAAAAATCATTCTTACACCATAACGTTTTTTTTACAAACTGATAGAATCGAAAATCATTTTTTTGACACTGAAGCAAATTGTTTATAATTGAATGCATAGAATCTCCTTGACTTCTCTTGAGAATGAAATAAATACAATACGCTCCACATACATTAGATGTGGGACTTTGAAATGCATTTGAATTCCAGCATACTGTAGAGTAGTTTGAAACCAAGTCTCGAAATGGTAGTCCATAATATTCTGGTGGATGTCCGTAGTAGTCGAAAAAGGTTGCAAAGAGTCGTCCAAATTCACCACACATGTAGATTTTCACTTTAACTTCGGTACAGTGTCCGATGCGAAAACTCTCCAGAAAAAAGGGGCTGTAACAGGGTCATGCGATAGAATGAAATATATTTGATTTCCATCCATTTTTTTAGTTTCCAAAGTCGTACAAAATGTTTCTCGTCTTGTTTATCTCTATAACGTTATCGAATTCGGCAAAAATAAGTACACGAATGGTTTGACTCAGTGCCTTACTAAATTTTATTTCTAGCCTGAGATTACTGTGTTTGATCAAGTTCAAGTGATCTCTATTCCATAGATCAGGTGACAAATTGAAAGTAAATAACGTATTTCCGTTTATATACTCTTTTCTCGATATAAAAAGTCCTGGTCTTGACCTAACTTTTCAGTTCCACTAAATAAACTATGATAACCTTTTGATGTAATTATTTTGAGTAAAATTTAGCTCCATAGGATTATGTGGAGTTGGCTGACCGTCTACGTAAACACATATGAAATTGATGTCGTAATGTTTAAATTCGAAAGGAGATTTCACGAATGTACCGTGAAATGCATCGTTATCGACACATCCCACAATAATTCTCTTTGGCATTTAGCCAATGAATATATATTCTTGCACGAATGACATACTTCCTTGCGGTACGGAGTATACTTTACACAAAACTCGATTTATTAGATATTTCGCCGTCTCATTTTCCAAAGCTTTCACGTGACCCAATACTACTCCGGAGCTAACATGCACTTTTCTTACTAATAAAATAATTTTCTCCTCGAGTATTACTTTATGTCCTTCTTTTCCTTGCAAGTAAAACTCTGGTTTACTTCGAATCAGTTTTATTTTTAAATCCACTAAATTCAATAATAACCTCTCTTGATGAAATAAATCGCAGTGTGAGCTACCATTTATATCCACAGAACCACTTAAATTGAAATATTCAGACCGTTTCTTCAACCTTTCTTCGTTATCTTTATAAAACATTTCAGATATCAGTTAAGAAGTTTTACTATCGAATCCATAATTCAGCAATGTTTCAATGTAAGATCTGTATGGGTACGTGTTACTTGAATTAGAAACGAGTCAGATTGAGGGAAATATCTACTTGCGAGAATAGAGAATGTAGAAATAGATTAACAGGACCAATCGCTGTGTCTTTTTCTATGGATGAATCATCTGCTTTCACAATTTTTGCTTTTAAGTAAAGTTGTGTTTGACTCAAATCCAAATATTTTTCACCGCTTCCAGAGACGTGAAATTCAACAGGCCCACCATCAAATACATTGGATAATGGATGAAATTCTACCCACTGACCACTTTCTATGGCTGTTTGGGTGGCAGGTAAATGAAAAAGTTCCAATTCTGATTTGACACATTCGGGGGATCCTTATAAAATAAATGCCATTATGGATCAAAAATAACTTGTCCTCTCACTTTTCTCACTTTGGTTGAAATGCCCCTCTTCTGTTTTTTTCGCTTCCCTTTATATTTTCCTCGTCCAATCATCGATTGAACATATTCGATAGCCTTTCGAGCCATGCCTCTACCTGCTTCTTCACTTCGCTTTTTTGCAGCTGTTTTGAAAACTTCTCCGGATAATACATCACTGACTACTCTCGTTCCTGTCCTCAGAGCTTCTTTTCCTACGACCTTTCCACCCTTCACCAAGAAAGGTAAAGCAGCCCTGAACATTTGACGACAAATCCCTCCCCATCCATAGCCTTTTTGAAATGACACACCTTCGTAATATAGACCTCCAGATCCCGTATGATTCGTGTAATGGTCTTCAAACATTTTTGTACAACACACGTAGGGTACTTTCATGATGTGACACATTTCCTTAACATATAGTATAGGATTTCTATTCTTTGATGTACTGCGTATTTATAGTATTTGCCGCATGCGGAAATGCAGAACAACAATCACTTTAATAATCATTTTCGAAAGGCACCAGAGCACCTGAGTTTAGACGAATTTCGATTTCAATAGTGTGAAAAGATTGACATATAACGGGAATGTAGTGAGGTCTATCGTAATGAGAACTCACAATATCACCGTCGGTTCCAGATATTCGGACGATTCTAAAAAGAGGAGCTTCTACGTGACCTACCACCACAGGTTGTACAATATCACTGTAAACGTAAAAAAAAGGGAAATGCTGCCTGTGGATCGGCTACGAAAGAACTTTCTTCAGTCCCGCTCACGATCCGAGGACGAAATCCTAACACGTCGCACAAACCTTCTTACAGAATTACTTTCGCATTGTTTTAAGTTTTTATTTTTACTCGTTTGTTATTAGCATTGAATTTAAAGGAAATTTTGCCTTCGTGTGAAGGAAGTAACATAGATTTTAAAATTTCGGGAATTGATTCGTAATAACCGGGTAGCAACTTTCTTGTTACTAACTTCCCGTCTCCTAAATCAAACCCAAATATATTATCATTTTCATTTAAGGTATACCAAGTATGCGGATAAATTATTTCGGCCAATCCGACTTCCCTCTTGCCGTCTAAAAGAATGGGTGTAGATAGCTGCGTAACGAAACTTGAAATTTTGTTATTTGGAAAATAATGCAGAGAACTTGTGACATTGGGCTATTCGCGGTTTCTCTTCACTAACCTTGGGGACTTTCAAATTGAGATTGATTGCTTTCGCTAAACAACCTTTGCCCAACCAAAAATGAAACGTGATGAAGAATGTAATATGCAAAGCAGTTAGGAATGAAGTGAAGCGGTTAAATTAAGAAGTATATAAACTCCATCTGAAGGAGTAGAGAAAGAGAGGAGAAGGAGGATCAGAGAGGCGTTGCAACGAGAGGAGGTGGAATCTAAATGCTATAGTATTGGAAAGCTGATTTAAGGATTAGAGTTGAGGTCCGAGTGTAAACCATTCGGGTTGAGAATTGTTCTAGTGTTTTCAACAGTTGTTCCAGATTCAGACTTGCAGTTGGTAAGAAGCTGTTAGATTATTATTGGTGGGTTGAATTAAAGTGATAATAAACTTAACCTGGAGAGCTATATTAGTATTGTCTTAGTGGATATATATTAATAAATGTTGAAAGCTGTTTTGGTGGTTCTGTAATTATTGGTGTCGTATTGTTTAATATTAGATATTAGTGATGGCACAAGATAACATCCGAGGTAATCGGATGTTACAAACTGTCGGACGGTAGTGTCACATAGAGAGACATGTTTTACAAATGAATGATACCTGGTTCGCGAAATGTATTTATAGCATTTTCACATCACTGACCCACTTGTTAAATTTTTCCGGATATCCTAGGAATTTCACAAAATATTCTAATTTTTCCTATCTTTTTCTTTTCTTTAAAATTTTTTCCACTGGGTAATAACCAGAATCTGTAACCTTTTGTAAGAAGTACTTTCGATAACCTCACCTTTGAGATCTTTCAGCACATAAACGATAGGATTTCTGGATATAACTTTGTAGATTGTAAATATTTCCATAGATCAATTATTTTCGTAACCTTTCTTCAATCTCCCTTTCCATTTACTGATACGCACTTTATCATTTATTTTAAACATGGGCTGTTTGACTTTTGGTTCGCTCATGTCGCCATACAGGTTTCGCTATACTTTGGCTTGATTATCAATGTTTACGTTCAAAGGTTCCATATTAATGCTTCGGTGTCATGTCTGATAATAACTAGATATTAGTTTATCTATTACATCTAAGTACTTTCGTGTATTGTGCTCTGTGAAATATTTCGTCATTTTAGACATCAAAGTTCTATGAAAACGATCGACAATGCTGGCTTTCGTTTCATTATTAGTTGTAAAAAAGTGAACATTCATTTTCGTAAAATAGTTTTGTTCAGTTTTATTTTTGAATTTTGTTCCTTTGTCCTTTTGCAATGATAAGGATTTCCGTTTTCTAAAAAAATTTTCAAAACCTTTTAGTATGCTATGGCTCGTTTTATCTCTTAAGGGTATTGCCCACGTATATTTTGAAAACACATCTATACATGTTAAAAGATATTTATAACCATTATTAAACTGACTTAAAGACTGCAAGTCTAGAAGTGCTTGGTCTAGTTGTCCAATGAATCCAACAAGTCCAAGAGGGAGGAACTCACCTATTAAAGCGAAGAGTGCATCCCTCATTACGAAAATCATCACCCTGAGCATCAGTAGAAGACTTCGGGGATCATCCTGCTGATTAGCATGTATTTAATCATGAAGAAGTGAAGTTTTACCAAGAAAAAGAATTACAAAAAGATAACAAAGCAATTAAAGTTGGAAGAAATTAAAGACAAATTAGTAGACCATAATAATTTGTCTTTATGGGAAAAAAATGCCATAAAGACAAATTATTATGGCAAAAAACAAAATAAATTATTATACAAAAAAGTACAAAAGGTGACACAAAAGTACAAAAGTGATTAGACCATACTAACAAACAAAATGACAAATAATATAAATTAACAAATAAAAGAAACAGATATTTTTGTAAACTGACATTTCTCACGTACCTTTCTGGAAACAGTAACCTTTATTTCAGTGGTTCTTGGGGCCGTACGATGTTAACAATTTAGATGTTGTTGCAGTCCTGTTACGCTTCGTTGTAAAGTAAAATCTGTATTGGTCGCCTAGCTTCCCTTCCCGGGCCTTCGGATCCCTTCATATTAAACTGTCTCCACACAATGCACATAAAAATTAATGCCGTATAGCTGACAACTTTTTTCCCATTAAGGAATTCTCACGCATCGGACACAGCCAAGTAGAAGAAAATGAAAAGCTTTTGTTTCACTCTTGGTTGCGACGCCATTTTGCTATTTGAATTCAAGAAAAACTGTTCGACGGCCATGAGGTTGTCTGAACTTAACATGACCGAACCTTCACTTATTTATTTCTTCAGGTAAAGGAAGATGTAAGGAACCAGCTTCCTCAATATCATCTACATGTGAACCTTTTCCCATTCGTATGCGAGAAAACTATTAGAGAACTGTATTCCTATTTCGTAACGCTGCTTCTCAAGCATTTTTTTCGAGTAGAGGAGAGTAAAAAGATCAAATTCAATCTCATGCTTCACCGTTTAACAAAAGTGTTCTTCACCTTGTAATAACGTACATAACCCCGATTGGGGAGCAACAGCCAATCATATGAAAAAAGTTCTGATCATTCAAAATAAGTTTTAGAATAATAACTAAAGTTTCCTGATATATAGGGTATAATATGATAATTAAAGACATTTTAAAACAAATTGAAGCAAAATATTTATAACCAAGTTTCCAATATGAGTTTTTACCATTCCAGGTATCGAAACCCAAACTATTTTCACTGAGTCAGAGTTCAATTTCAAATTTACATACGCAATAACAAAATAGTCACTACCTCTGATGCCCCATACAATATTAATTGTTTAATAATAAATTCAAACTTGAATAAAGGAATTTTGTGGCCTCTATAGTATCCAGTGCTGTCAATCGACTCATCACTAGCATTTCGAAATTTTTCTCTTTGAGCAGCATGTTTCGTTCTGGTTTTTATTTGATTCCTTACTGTTGTTTTCAGCTCTTCTAGATTTTCTTTCAAGTTGTTTTCTTAGAATTCTGAGCATAAACTTTTACTTGTAGGTGCTCATTAACGATCTGATTTTAGAAAAAAGGTTTGGAACGTGAGGCAACATTCCATGATGGAAATTTGCGAGGTGAAGTCGAAAAATTTAGAATGAGACAAAAATTGTAAGAATGCATCTTTGGTTCATGATACCACTTACGTGGAAATTCTCCAATGCTTTGAATGCTTGGAAAATAATTAGATTTAAAAGAATTCGTAGTTCTTTAAAATTTTTCTTCATTCTTGATTTATTTTGGGGCCTAATAATGATGAGCCATACTACTAATTGTAATTTTAAATAGAAAGTTAAACAATATTAGAAATTTCAAAGAATTACTTGAAGACTGAGTATCTATGACTGCGCAGGTCACGGTGTTTTCAAGACTTACTGATTATCGAGGTTGGTACACGTAGTATTTATCATCTGGAAAAAGGATAAATGATTGGCTTGACTTAGGATAAATGATATATGAAGATTTTTTTTATGTGGGAGGCGACATTCTCTCTCAAGTCACCCATACTGTATGCGAAAAGTATGGGTGAACGAGAACTCATCTGTGAAAATTTTTTTACTTTAATTACCCTTTTTGAGCCTTGCTTAAATTTTTCAAATCTTCACACCTAAATAAAGTGATCCAGAAAAGCTGTGGACAGCCATATATGATTGTACATATGTTTTATTCTTTACAGCAATCATTGTTTCATTTCCTTCATTTGTTTACTAATTACATCTTTAATGTTACGAGCCGCTATTTATCCTGGTTGAGAAAGCACATGATAAGTGGTACTAATGAGCATTTCTCCGAAAGAAAAAAAAATGTTATTTGATTGGGTTTGTAGAGCAAAAGATGTGTAGACAAAATGATGTCTATGTTGTTGTCAGGATCAAAATATTTCTAAAAATTTGAAATTAATGTTAAGTAAAATCATGGTTTTCCCAAAAGACTGAGTTATTATACTCTCTATAACAAAAAAAAAAAAAAAAAAAAAAAAAAAAAAAAGCGCACCAAAAAGGAATTCTCCGATGGAGACAAAAATTGGCTGGTAAGAAAATTATGTACAGAATAGAAAATAATTAAAATTTCAGAAAAATTGAATGATTAATTTCAGAGTTACATAATTACAAAGTAATGAGCTCAATAAGGAGTTGATACACCTCTAGCTACGATGCAAGCTGCCACACGATGTGAGTGATAAACCTCCCTAATGGTCTCCAGTGGTATTTCTTGTCAAATTTGCTCTAATTGTTGGACTAGTTCATCAACATTCCCTGGTAGATGCAATCGCTTTCCCATAATATCCCAGACATGCTCGATTGGAGAGAGATATGGTTGACCAAAGAAGTGTTTGACAAGCTATAAGACAGTTCATAGCAACAAATGTCGTATGTGGTGTGGCGTTATCTTGCTGAAAAATAAGGCCAGGATACTGCAAAAGGAACGGTAGTGACAGGTCTCGGAATGTCATCGACGTACAGCTATATTGTAAGTGAGCCTCTAATGACGACCAAAGGGGTCCGGCTATTCAAGGGGAATGGCCTCCCAGACCATAACTCTTGGTTAAGGGCTTCTGTGGCGTACAATAGTGAAAGCAGGATCGGCACGCTGCCCTGGGCGTCTCCAGACACGTCTTCGATGATCGTCAGGACAACAGTTGCCTGCGTGAGTGGCAGATGACGTAGCGGTAGGTACAAGCGTAGATTTCGCTCAATCAGCCGCCTGTGAATAGTCATGCTGGACACTCGTGTGCGGGTTGTACGTCTCATGAATCAGGCGCTGTGACAGCTGATATGACAATCACTTTGTCCATATTTGTAAAAACCTCTTGGAAGCTTTCGATTAGATGACTTCTTGCAAATATTTAATTAACGATTTTTTGAAGCTGCAATATTTTTACAAATGTTTTCATGATTCATTTTTAGTCAATTACTTTTATTTTTAATACTGCAACAAAAGAAGTTTCATGCCATTAATTTAATTGGCTCAAAAATTAAGCACTTTGTTTATAATAATTTTCCCTTTTCAAAGATTTCATGAAATATATATATCGAAAATCGAATGAATTTATGGATTTGGGAATTAAATGACTTAGACAATTCAAATATCTCCAAACCTTTATATGTTATAGTTAACTTTATTTTCCTAGATGTATTTAAAAATTCACCTTTTTATAATGCTTATTTTTCATTGTTACGAAAAACAGTTTTTTTTTCTTCCTATCAACTTGTTTCAAAAGTGTTGAATAGAATGCTTTTATATAGTCAAATGTTTAAAAAAATCGTTTGGAAACTCAGTTTCTTCAAAATCTATAACACAAAATTTCCAAGTCTTAACTACCATTCCATCGAAAAAGCTTGACATCCGTAATAAATATTCTGCTTTAAATATATAGGAACAATGTTAGTTAAGTTAATGCAGTAACATCATAATTTAATTCATTTTGAGCAGTGAACAATGCAATATCAGTTATATTCGATTGCTATAAAATTTGTGAACTTTACAGAAACCGAATTTTTAATAACTGTGCGATCAATGTCATAAATGGAAAAATTTCCTAATTGTGGATTACATTTAAACAGGAATTTTAAAATGAGTATATTTTCAATATTTTACATTTGTTTACAAAGTAATAAAAGGGAATAACAAACAAGTAAACGAAAAATATTAATATTAACGGAAATTTATTGAAAATGAAGTAATAGTATTTTCACTAAGAGATTAACGAAGTTTTGATTTGCAACGAAATTCCTAGAAATTTTCATATAACGTATATGAAATAACCTTTTTTTCTAATTAATTTTTCATAAGATATGATTCACATTTGAGAAAGAATTACATTTTATTGTGTTATTTCAATTACACACTAAATTTACCTTTTTTAAACAAGTTTATGGGATTATTAAATATTTTATAGAGTTTAATTTATATTTTTCAGCTTGAAATATTATTATATGAATTTCATAAAACTTTGATATGCGGCGAAAAAACTTAAAAAGTATGCTAGCCCTCATAAACGAAAAATCACATATACTTAAAATGATTTGTGTAGAAAATAAATATTAAGATTATAATTTTTTCGTTTATGCCTAAAAACTTTCCTTGAAAGAATGAATTATTTGATCTCACAAATTTAAGTAAATCAACAAAAAAAATCCAATATTTACATATTTATTACGTTTCCATTGAAATTTGTACAATATAAGTAATTAAAGAAATGCTACATGATCTATTCGGTCTAAGCTAAGTTGGTATCTGAAATCTCTTAAATTGGTATACGTGAGAGATGGTGCATAATAATAAACTAATTGGTATAAGCTAAAGCTTGCCTTGCTTTCTTAAAACGGAATGATTTCTCCTTTTCTGTCCAGGAAAGCCCCCTGGTGCGATTCTTCTAGAGTCTCCAGCGTCCGCATCATATCAGAAACGCTCTCCGATATCTTCAATGGCGCTTGTTCTGAGCCCATTTCTGTTTTCACCCAACCAGGATACATGTTCACTACCAAGACACCTTGCTCCTTCATCCACAGGGCATACACTCGCATGGCCATATTCAGAGCTGCCTGTGAGTAAGAACGTTCAAGATATGTGAAACACATGTTATGTAAATAACATAAGACACATTATAAGAGTCCTATGTAATGAATTTCCGTATATTCAAGTGGCCACAGTAGTCTAACCGTCATGTTCGTGGACTTGCAGGCCAGTGTCGTTTCCGTCGAGTCGTGGGTTCAAGTCCTGAAGGCCACTAAACACCCACTATATAGCGGGAGATGATGCATGTAGTCTTTTTCAAGTTCTCCTGTTGGTGTGATGTGGAGGTTTTGGAGAGAGAGGTGCCAACTCAAGCGTCATCCTCGTCACTTGACCGAGACTTAAAATTACGAGGCCCGTCGCCAGTAGCCCTCGTATTGTTTGTAAGTACGACATCAATAAACAATCAATTAATCAATCCTTATAATCACTTATATTCACCCTTCCCTAGATTGACACGGTAAATGTCTTCGAAAAACCGTGCAAACTGAAACCACGTAAAACGAGATTAGGATTGCATGGAAAGAAGTGGGCTGGTTTTGTTTAAATTCTTAGAGACACTTTAATGAGCATACTTTTTCAATCTGTCTTCAAAAATGGAAAAAGTAAACACAATTTAAAAATGTTCCAAGCAAGTTAAAACAGTAAGACAGTTCAAACATAAATAACATTCATAATAATAGAACTCAAAAAACAGAAATCAAAATTAGCTTTTGCTCTTCTTCAGAACTTTGAATTATCTTTTTGTTAGCTTGTGTAGGTGTAACGTCACTAATCGAACTCTCGTTAACAAAAAAAAATCAACTTTTCTCATAGATACTACTTCTCTCGTTCAGATGTTGGATACATTTTTCACAAGGTTCAATTACTTTTGGAAAAAATGAAATTTTAGATATCGGAACCAGAGATCTTTCGGATATATGCAAATACTATGAATTACTTAGAAGTTTCTTACAGATCGAGAGAAGGAATTTTGACTGTGGTTCAATTTATCGTAGCGTTTTAATTGCAATGGATGTTGTTTCAATTCGATTCAATCCTTCCCTGATGAGAAGGAAATCTGGATTTTATCTGACACATAAATCTCGATTCACCGTTTATGTAATTGGCACGGAAAATTACATAATGAGAGAGGGATGGCTATTCTAAAACTGCTTTCTTTGTCTCTAGAGATTTATTTATAGTGGACACCTTCTCATGTAGATCTCGCAGGCAACGAGATTACAAATACGTTGAGTAAAAAGAGTGCGGGTAAGTTATTTATTCCAAGTCCGTCTAATGTTCTAAATTAGCCCCTTTATATTCTAAATCTAAAGGTATAGAACTATATGTAATTTAAATTAATGGAACTATGTGTAATTTAAATGTATGGAATTATATGTAATTTAAATTAATGGAACTATGTGTAATTTAAATGCATGGAATTATATGTAATTTAAAAGTATGGAGTTATATGCAACTTAAATGTAAGAACTATATGTAAAATAAATGTTTTGAACGATACGTAATTTAAACGCATTGCATGGACTCCACTCAACCAATGCACCAGCGGTATGAAGACATTTATTAAAGGACCTTTCAGAGGAGCAGGCAGGAGCAAACCACTTAGACTCGTTTCTGCAGTGGACATCCTAGGTCTTCGACGGCCGCGGTAGCCTAGTGGTCATGGCTTTGGATTCGTGGCCGGTGGTTTTCATTCAGTCGTGGATTCGATCCTTTGCCTCTAAAGACCCGCCGTGTAGCCGAGACTGATGCACGTTAAATCTGTCGGGGCCAAAAGTCCTCCAGTTGGTGTGGTGTGGAAGTTAGGAGAGGGGGTGCTAGCTCAGGAGTCGTCCTCATCACATGACCGAGGTTCAAAATTACGAGGTCCGTCGCCAATAGCCCTCGTGTTGCTTCTAGAGCGACATTAATAAAAGCTAAACTAAACTAGGTCTTTGACTACTCTAGTGGAACAGAATCTTCTTTTCAATTAATTAAAGGTATGGTAATTTCTTCGAGAAAATCATAGACTCTGCACTTAGGATACCATGAACTTAGTCAAACTCTGCTAGACTTTGAGGACTTGGAAAAAAAACAGTATAATAGCGATTTGCATTCAAAAGGATGCTCTGATTCGAATCAGGTCAAATGAAAATGTTAAGATCTTTTTCGGAGTAATGATTTTAAAAATAAAGATTTAACTACGAATGACAGAAAAAATATTTCAGTGTCTTAAATACTGATTTTTCGTTTGCTAGAGTTAACATCGCATTATTGTTGTTTCATCTGTTTGAGACTTTATTTTAAACCATGATCAAGTGATAAGTTTTATACTTTTCTCTCAAGACCCTCTAAGGGATAGCTTTGTAGTTTAGATGTAGTTCCATCCTCCATTTGGGGGCCACGGTAGCCTAGTTGGCAAAGTAGAAGACATGTAATCGATGAGTAGTGTTACTTCCCAAAGGAAACTGTATAGCGAGGCTGCTGAATGTTCAAGGGCTCTGTTAGGACTCCATGGATTAGCAGAGAGAGGAGTTCAACAATTACTCATATCGATTTTGTTACTTGATTGGGATTCAAAAATACGAGGTCCATCTCCAATGGCTCTCATGTTGCTTTTAAGTATGTCGTTAATAAGCAAATCTATTAACCTCGTTTTATTTCTATTATGCCTCACGAATGTCTTCGGTCAAACAGCCTCGAACTTGCCAACCCACAAAAAACCAGTACAACGATTTACCAATCGAGGTACCACAGCTCTCAAACAATAATAAAAACATCAAACGATCAGAATTATTTTTTTAAACAAATGTTTAGTGACAGTTGATAACAAAATCTTTGTTGCAAGCAACCATTTCAGGAGTGTTTGAAAGTGTATTAAAAAGTTAATATATTATTAACTATGACAAAATGATTTCTCATAACTAAATTAGAATGAAAAGGAAAAATTTGAACACTGTAACAGTTAAAAGCCAGTTTTGATTTCAGAATTTCAACAATATATTAGAATTCAGAATAAACACCTTCGAAAAATGAATTCTCCATATAAGAAAAAATTAGTTTAGAGGAATGAAATTTAGGTAAAGTATTTGTCTAGGTAATATATTTAACTTATTTAAGTTTCAATGTCATAAGCTAAAGTATAAAAGCGAAGAGCATTTCAAACGTGAAATGGTGGTACATTAATTACCGCCTTTCGTCGCCACTGATTTTGAATACAGACGTACAAACATATATACATTGTATTGTATAGATGCTTGTGTCATTTTATGCAAATGAGTTTCGTGCCAGTTGCACTTCTTCCGTCAAATCAACAACGGTGTGTGATGGCTGTGGGGGATTCTGAATTTGACGTTCAATCATCTCTCATACGTTCTTGAAGGGAGAAAGATCTTGTGATGTCGTAGGTCAAGGCAACATGTTGACACTCTGTGCAGCTAGTTGGAGGATATCAGAGGAATTTGGACGAGAAAAAGACACATGGAAAAGTGATTAAAAAGGGCACTAAGGTTCAATCCCCAGTCTTACGAATAATTTTTCCGTCAAGGTACTTGGGATAACAACGAGAGAGCTCCAGTAGTCACATGAAATTATTCCCTAGGTCACAGAACATGGTGTAGGTATCCAGTGGGTCTATGTTGTAGACAGTACGATTCCAAGAGCTCACTTTACTTCCTTCTAACCAACAAACGGCCATCATTGGAACCAAAACAGAAATAACTCAGATCAACAAGTCTTTAATACGCTCAACAATGAGCTTTTGCTTAACGCCAATGAAGTCGCAAATTACAATGATTTGGTTAAGGGCATGAACGCTACAGAGCGTCATGCGCATCTGGCTCGACGCTTTTTCTCAAGCAATACATTTGTTGTAATTCACCGAGATACTCTGGTGCCAACAGGAGAATAAGGATCCGAGAAAAAGAGATAGACAGAGAGAAAGTCTAAAACTCGCTTGCATTGTCCTGCCGAGGCGACCACCTAATAACTAGAGAACACCTAGCACTAGAGAAGTGCTGAAATGGCGTTTTAAGAAAAAAGAACGAGCCGGGAATGATCGAACTGAAAAAAAGAGAGAATGGGACAGACGGAGTACGTGTGGCCGATGGAAACCGAAGTTGTGTTTTTGGATTGTAATTTTCGCAATTAGAATGTAAATTTGGCCTTCTATAGCCTATTTAATATGATTCGCTCAACGTGTGAATTCTTTGATTTAAAAATAAGTTGTTATTTTTGTAATCGTGGCCGTTCTTGTGTCCAGAACGTGACATCAGTGAACGAAGGCACATTTTTAGTAGGAGCCTTGAATTTCTGCTGCAAATATAGTAACATGCTCAAATGCTATGTGTGTTGGTCTTGCCTCTCTTCTCCCAGAAACACTGCTGCCAACACAGTGAATACATCTCTGCTAAGTCTTTCTGCAGTATCACGGGAAAAACTCCATCCTCTCGTTGTCCTACAATCTGACTTCATTCAAAGTCATTCATATATATATATATATATATATATATATGTGTGTGTGTGTGTGTGTTCAATAAATTAGGAATGGGAAAGAATTTATAGTTGGTACTCACCTTGCTCGTCCTATAACCTATCAAGTTTCTCCAGTCCTGTGCATTATGTTCACTCATTTCTGTGATGGAACCACGAACATCCGAAATATTCAGCACAGCTGCTCTGTAAACATTCAGACCTTTCCTTTTAAGAGCAGCTGCTTTTTGAAGCAAAGGATACATTTCCTGAAAAACAAATTCATACGATTATTATTTTCATCTTTATATATAATTATTTTTTGCGGAAACATAGTGTACGTTTGCTACTGGTACGAAGAAAATATACGAATTTATTAGAAGTGCTTAGAAGCAAAATCACGGTGTTGAAAATTTTATTTATTATTCTTCCTGGTGTTTAGAATTTCAATTATTCTTAACAGCTTGGGTAGTTCAACGTTGTTGTTTTTTTTGCATTTACATGTCTCTAACTATTAAAATATTTTCCACAAAGTTTTCAATGCTTTATCAGGATATATATATATATATATATATATATATATCCTGATAAATATTTTCCTACGCCTAGGACTAATAAAAATGTAGGTTTAAACTAGTTTAATCGATCCAACCATTTCACTGTCTCAGTAATTACATTTTCAATAATGGTAGACGCCAAAAATAATCAAAATTGCATAAAGAACAGAAATTCAATATTAGAAAGAGAAATAAATAAATTTAAAAAATTAAACAAAATTTGAAAAATTAAAAGTTATCTATACCCAACAATACACACGTAAAAATATTTCTTAAACTGAAAAAGTTATAACGTTTATCTTCACAAAAAATTTGCACAGCTCCATTCCAACACGGCGGGATATTACATTGTTAATATTCTACGAACAATATTGACTGATTGATTATCAATACAAAACTAAAGTTATTTGCTCCAAGAGTTCTTATCCTACAAAACTTAAATTATTTTAAAACCTATGTTAAGTAATCAATTTATAATTGATAATTTTTGCGCAAAATAAACCTTCTAAAATAAGTAAACCTAAGACTTTTAAAATTCATGAAATAAACTATTCCAAAAATATGGGTTTCATCTGGTGATTAAAGTTAAATTTAAAATAAATTTTTTAACAAAACCAAATTTTATGCAAGAAATTAAGATAAATGAATACTATCACTATGAAATAAGCAAAAAATAATTGAAAACGTGAACCAAAATGTATACATATGTATTCCCTCCCACACAAATATATATACAATATAAACAAAGAAAAATTTATTTTTAATTAGCCTTAATTACTTAAAATGCTTGTTGATAAAATTAATAAAATAATTTATTTTGATGCAACTTACAATAAATATTTTTGGTTTATTACAACTTACTAGATTATTATTTCTAAAAATATGATGAATAACAATATTTCTAAAAATAGAAATATGAAAACAGCTGCTCCAGAAAAGTACCTTACTAATGTGAAATTTAAAACTGTTTCTTGATACAAATAACAGAAAAAGTTTTGTTATCTATAATTTTCAATTTGTCCCTAAATATATTTTATTTAATATTTACTGTAATTAATTTTAATTTGGTTTAAATATGTAGGGTTTAAGGATAAGTTAGGTTTATCCTCAGAAAACTTATTGTAATTCACAAGCTAGTAGATCATCAATATATATGTGTGTGTGTGTTGTGTGTGTGTGTGTATATATATATATTCGATTTATTCTTTGTTTCAAATTAATTTCAAATTTGATTCATTTCTTAGTTTCAAATTTGATTCAGTTTCAACTTCTTTACTTAGTTTTATAAATGTTTTTTTTTTTTTTTATTTTTTTTTGATTTTGGATTTTAATTGTTCTCTTCCTTTTGTGTTTTTTTATATATATATATATATATATATATATCAATATGTCAATATATATATGTGTGTAGGATTTTCTAGCTAATTATCAAACAATTATTTGTATTTTCCAATGTACTGTTAAACCAGTTCCTCAGTTACTTGATGGATGGCATCACGAATCAGCGTCATGTGATAGCTCGTGCAGAACAAAACTGAGCGACATTTCGTTCTCGCTCTTTTTTACTTCCCTTTCTCCGCTGTTCTTCTCCCGATAAAGTAAGCTCCCAACACCAGAGCGCATTCCGGCGTCCATCGCTGAGGTGGGATGAAATTAATTGGAATGCCATTTATCCGTCTCGGAAGAACTGTTTACTCCTAATAGAGATAATCTATATATAGATTAATGTGTAAATATCTTCATCTCTCCAAATATTAAACGAAGTAAAACAAGTTGAGAATCATCACTGAATTCCTACGATGTCATCATAGAATCCGGTAATGGAATTACTACCCTAGACAAACCAAGAAGGGGAGGTGGGGGGGTGATGAGATTTTACATCCCGAGTCTACAATCGTTTGCTCTTACGCAAAGGGCTGGTTTTTTATCATTATCATTTTCATTTGGGAAAACAATTCTTGTTCCTGTCTTGTCTCAAACATTTTAATGCTACCTTCATTTTCACCAATCAAAAATTTATGTTCTGGATTTGCAAGTTACTTCTCCTTTGAAATTTCAAGAAGTCGCTTATTTGCTTTCATGACATCTTCTTTTGAGCCATAAATTGTAAAACATCAGATTCTGTCCCTTCAGCTGATAAGTCTATTTTGGTTTGGTGTTTGTTTTATCTCAAATCTTTTTAATATTTGCTCCAACTATTCCGATGATAAATTTGTGGTTTTCTTTGTAAATTGGTGCTTCAACACTAAAATTTGTAAGTTTCATTTCTTCATTCACACAATTCAAATATTTATAATAAGCTTCAACGTCTGATTTTGGTCCTCTGATAACTTTATCATTTTTTCATCAGAATGATTGGGCTACTGGCAACCGTCAACTGCCCAATCGATGAAAGCGTCATTTTTAAATGAAGAATATTTTGATTAAGAAATTTATTATTCTCTACTCTCAATTACATATTCATTTCTCTAAAACACACATTGTAACTTATATATATATATATATATATATATATATAAAATATTATATTCAGTATATATATATATTAGTTCACAGACTGATGATAATATACAAAGCCATTTGAATGGACTTAATGTTATTCCTTTTGATCCTGACAATGGGATGAAAATGGAATTATGGTTAATTCACTTTAAATAGGCATGTAAACACAATAATAGGGATGAAGAAAGAAAATTTAAAAATATGTCTAAATTTTTGTAGGGCTCTGCATTAACTCGGTTATTTGTGTTTGTAAATTTCTCATTTTATTGATCATTTACCGCGTTCTTAATGAAAATTTTTTGGAACTCAATGTAATAAAATTTATAGATTTCTCACAACATAAATAAAATCCGAGTGAGACTCTTGCAGAATATTTTCATAAGAAATCAAATTGCGGAAGAAAATTGAAGCTTTTACCTGAATTAATTTTAGAAGGTTTGACAGATTCTTTGCCTACTCCTTTGAAGCAATTAGTAACAATAAACCCACCTAATTTTCCATCAGAATGACTCACAATAGTTACTGAACATTTTAAAATACTAGAGTCTCTTCTTGAACCAAGTAACGTCAAAAATAATGAACCCTCCATAAGAGCAAGACGAAATTTCAACATAAAACCACATACACCTTTTATAAATAGGCATGGGCTCCTTTGGAATTTGTACAAGACAAGACATTCTAAATGCATGTCAGGGGACACAAATTGTCCTTTGAGACAACTCAACTTTTTGAATACGCTTAACAATGTCTAACTCTCCACATGAACCACTGTTGGTTCTGAACAAAGTCTCATATAAAGTCAAAACGCCTCTAATGAGGTTCTTTATCTTATACAATGACATTTACTAGTGTACGAACACCTATCAAGCAATTCACATATTTCAATGTCCCTACGTCTAGCTAATTTTTAATATTTAATTATTTCCTGTGACAATGCAAATATTGTTATCGATACAGGATCCACTCTTTTGCTTGTGTCTGCACATATTGTCGACAAACTTCACTTAAAGCAGATAGGGACTAAACATACCAAAGAAAATCTTGCTCATGGAAAATTCCTATTTATACATATATTTAAGAATTGGAGAAATAAACAGAAAAGTAAAATTATGTGTAATATAAACAACTGTCGTATTACAGCCTTTATAATTTAAACAAAGATTGTAATAAAAATCGAATAGTACAAAATGAAAAAATTATTACAAATTTGCATATAAAAAAAGGAACTTCAGTTGTCTTTGCTTATACTAGAAGAAACAAAGAACAATAGACCCCTCAGGATTGTGGTTATTACCTCAAAAGACAGCCTTATCTTTGATTGTAAAGAACTGTTCTGACTTCCATATTCAATTTTTGCAAAATGTAAATATGAGTGGTCACAAATCGAATAAAACTCCTCTAGAATAGTAATGACCACTGGACTTACCAGTTCTCAAAGAGTTTACAGAATCATCCACTGATGAAGATTAGAAAGTCAATGCTCAAATAATTTATTGAATGCTGGATTATTCCAAAGAGTCTAATAGTATATTCTCCTGTAACTTTAGCTTATAAAAGAGTTGAAAATAGAAAAAGTAGATTGTGCTTGGATTAACGGTAAGTGAATGTCCTGTATAAGACTGGTGATGAACCTTTGCTAAGAATGATACATTAGGCATTATTAGATAAATGATACATTATATTAGATAAATTAACCCATGCTAAAATTTTCTCTCCCCTGGATCTTGCAGAATTGGTTACTAAATTGCTTATGAATTTAAGCATTCATGGCAAGTGCACCGTCAATATTTAATCGTACAATTCGCAGTATTCTAAACAAACATAAAAGTATTCTAAAAAAACATAAATTTTCAAAATTTGTATGTCACTATTTTGATAACAGACTGGTTTTCTCTAATTCCTAAGAAGAACACTATGATCACTGAAAACAAATATTTCATGTGTGTCAAACAGAATTTTAGATTAAAAATTTTTAAGGTGTTTTTGTAAAAGACAAAATTGATTTCCTGGGATATGAGGTCAGAAATAAGAATGGAACTCACCAGATAACCATAACATTGAAATAATCAGATAATTACAACCACCAAAAAATGCAAAACTACTTCAAGATTTTTAGGTTCTATATCTGTTGTTTTTTGTTGTTAATAAATTGTTTCTTATGCTAAAATTAGAGAACTTTTAAGCAGTTTTCTTAAAAAAGATCGAAAATGGGTATGGACAGATAAATATCAAAAAGCTTTTGAATTGTTGAAAGCCACTTAAAAAAATAACTGAACCTGTTTTGCAATTATACAATCCTAAGTTATCTCTTCATGTAGGTAATGCCTTCAGAAGAAGGAAGCTGTTTCATCATAAATTGCAAATTACATCCACTCTCATATCATTCTATGTCTTTAAGAAAAATGAGCACATTTATTATATAACAGAATTAGATTTTTTGGTTATAGTAGATACCGTGATAAATTTATTATTATTTATATGGAGGAGAATCACGTAATCCATACAGAGATCAAGGAAAATTTATATTCTTAAAAATATAAAAATTTAATTGGTCGGTTATTGATGGTTCTAAAATTAATCTAGCGTTTGATTTTAGTTAAATACTTGAAAGAGACAGCTAAAGTTGACCCATATCAAGGCATATTACGGCCCAATATATTCAACACTATGTTCATTTTACTGGAATTGGATGAAATAAAACACTATCAAAATTTAGATATTTTAAGCAATTCAAAAAAATTTAATGTAGTACTTGTATTTTAAAAAAATTATTTAAAATAGTTGTACCTTTTTCACAGGAGAAAAGTTTTACAAAATGCTCAAAGGAATAATTTGTATGTCCTCAAAATAATAACTCAATTACTCTAATATTATTGGCTCGTGTTAATTAAGCGATATTTTAGCTTTATGCTTCAAACATTGTCATTTTCTTTGTGTTCAAATAAAAGAAAAGGCAAAAGATTTGGTCTCTACAGACTGTCTCACCCCACGGATCAACCTTTTGAATGCCTTTCTGTTGGTACTGCTGGAGGATTTAATTATTATAACTCAACAAAAAATGTATTCATATTATAATTTGATCGTGCAACCAGATATGTTTGACTTTCCTCTTCAAAATGAAAATAAAATTTGAAACTTATATTCTAAAACAAGATTTCAGATTTAAATGACATCTAAATTTTTAACTGATAGAAATAGTGCTTTTACTTTCATCTATATTCAAATAGATTTTAGAAATTGGCCAAACACTAACTAACTTTCACGCTGTCTACAAACGAATGGAAAATGAACGTAGGATTCCATCTATTATAACTAAATTAAAGTGTTAAGTAAATTCCTTTCTAAAATTCCACAGACTAAACTGAAATAGTCATACTTTAAATATAATTTAAATATCACATTCTTTTACAAAATTTCTCTGTGTTTTTATTGTATGACATTTTGCCACATACCTTCCATTAACTGAAAATCATTTTTATCCTCCAGTAGAAGAAGCGAAAATTTGATATAGATAATGCAAGCAAACACTACCAGAAAACAAAATTAAATATATATTTAGATGCTCATAGATTCTTCATTTCAACCGGATAACATTTGTTATGTATGAGGAATTTGAATTATCCACATCGTAAGAAATTGTCTCCAGTTTTTAGCCCATATGAATGTAGTAACTAAACTTTCTGATGTAAATTATGATATAACTACAAAATTGCTTTCTAATGAAAATATACTGACACCATTTACGTTTCAAAATTAAGAACACTACCTCCCCTGTGAAATCAGAAACTAAACAGTACTTGAGTCTATAAATAAAAATAACAATAATAAGAATACAAAGTTAAACAAAAATATTTTCCTTCTTCTGTTTCACATACGTGTTATTACCCCAGTTTCTTGGTGTTTCCACCCTCTGAGTCTCTTGACGCTACAGAACAAGCATACAACACATTTAACCAAATGTCTGACAGATTTACTAAAGTTATTCTAGGATTGCCACTTACTCACCAGCATCTCTTAATCAGGGTTGAACTCCTACCGTAGGCAAATGCATGAAGTGAGGAACCTGAAGGAATTTTAACTGGAAAAATATGACTATACAGTGTCGAGTTGAGGGAATTGATTTACCTCGAATTTCCTTTGTTCATGGTCTCATCCATTTGATAGGATCAAGTGAATGAAAGGAATTTCAATTTTACCTTGGTCCAAATAATATCCTGTGTTTATACATCACTACAAATATTTTACAATTTTATTATAGTCAATACACTGTTAGCCTGTATTTTCTGTCACCCCATACCTACAAACAACACAAACATATTTCTTTCTTTGTATTTGGTTTCACAGGTGTGTATTTACAAAATGTTTTGAATTGTGGGTGTTCATGATTTTTGATGTTTGTACTAGTGTTTAAACTACACGAATCATAGATACCTAGCTAACTATGGATTATTTTGTACAACCTATGTCTTTTTATATTAATACTGTGATAATTTTAGGTGTGTAATGTGTGTAATATTTTTGTCTAGTGTTTACTGGACTCATAGACACTATGATACCTTCCTATTTAGGATTGACTTTTACTTATTTGGATTGAAACAACGAATACAAACAGTTAGTATCAGCTGAACTGCTGGCATGAATTTAAGAACATTTTAGTTTTGTCTACGTTTAAGGTAATTAATTTATTATCTTGCTGTTTTACTTACACTTAATTACCTGTTATATGATAAATTAGGCGGTAGCATTTCAATTAATCTATGCTTACGTAGCATTCATATGCATACAATTTTATTCACCTTATGACTTAACATTGCTTAAATCATTTTATTAAAGATCATATGTTTTGCAAAGAGAAGGGACTTTGGCACTTCAATCTAAATATGTTATTACTTGTGACATTCCTGTAGTAATGGTTGTGTGTGCCTACCGCCTTTTGCTAATAATAATCCAAGTGTCTGCTGATGAGGAGGGGGATTTGAAAAATTCTCAATGCAATTTAATTAATTTCTCTTATACTCAAACTGCCACAATGGGAATTTCATTTCATTTATTTCTACAGTTTTAGTCTTCAATTTATTTAATTATGTTCAAAATCTGCATAGGTTTACAACTTCCCACAATCTAGACTAGTAAGATGACATTTATAGGTCCAAATACCTAAAGATCCTTGAATCTAATAACATATGATCTAGTCAATTTGAATTGAACTTCCCATGCAGTGAAGTTTTCTTCCATTTAGCTGCGGAGATGAAAAGACGTGCTGTGGCATCCGCCGCTAATTTTGATATATATATATATATATATCCTCCTTTCTCTCATTTGAACGTTAAATAGACTTTACTCAGAATTACAGTTAATTCATTATACACACACATATATATAAAACTGCCGTTTGTAGAAAATAACGAAGGAATCATCAGGAACTCTAAATGTCTGCAATGTCAATTGGTAGGATATTATGCAAATTAATAAAGTTTCAGGAGCCATCGTGCAGAGCGGCGCAGCGCCCTCTGAACTGGATGCTGAAAAGGCATAAATAAAGTGCTGTAGCAAGCGTTGAAAAAGTCTATGATTATTTGTTAGTAAGTAAACGTTTAGTGAGACCTGAGGGCGCCTCCACGACGGAAGAATAAGAAATTCTACAACTTACGGCAGTTCAGAGGGAGGATAACTGGCCTCGAGAAGAGGGATTTTCCTATCGCGCAATAGCAGCTTGTATGCAGCGGAACAGTTCCACAGCAGATGCGAGTTTCAAAGCAGTGGACCGACGAGTACCGAACAACTCAGAAAACAGGCACTGACGATGGAAGGTGACGTCAGAGCGCGATGATCGACACTCCGTTCCTGCATGGCGGTGAATGATCGCAGCTTCCTCCAGGCAGCTGGCAGCACGTTGTCTACTGCTGTACAATGTCGGTTTCGTCAATTGTCGTCGTCTGCTGCGCCGTGGATTGGTGCAAGGGTGCTTTATACAGGATTCCTCACGGCGAATCATCGACGGCTGCGTCGGTAGGCTCTGAGCACGAGAGACAGGCGAGCCGGATTGGGCACCAAGTTGTTCGATGAATCACGCTTCAATTTGTGGACCCATGATACGTGTTCGTGTTAGACGTTATGCCGGCTGTAACGCTGCCTTCCTGAGTGTATATTATTGAACGACATAGTGGTCGAACAATTGAGTTATGGTCTGGGGTGCGATTGCATCATGGACGATCCAATTTGATACGAATTGAGGTAATCCTTGAATAGCAACAGGTACGTCCGTGAAGTGCTACATTCAAGTCGTCTTTCCTTCATGCATCCCTGAGCTATCTTTCAGGATAATGCACGCCCACATGTTGCGCGGACTGTTCGAGACTTGTCTGTAGCACAATGCACGTAACTTCCTTGCCCGTTTATACACCGGATATGTCGCCTATTGAGCACGTGTGGATATGGCGATCGGCGTCTCGCTCGTGATCCGCGTCCTGCAGTTCCAAAGATCCTTGGTTGCACAGCGATATGGAATTCTTCCCAAGCAGATATTCAACATCTGTTTGACTCCACACGTCGTGGCAAGCACTTATTGCAGCGCATGGTATGTACCAAATACTGATTTCGGACGCTTATTCTGTTTCTTTGTTTTGAAAATTCCATCATTTCTTTGTATCATACAAGTCACTTCTGCATTAAATTTCATTTGATTCTCTATTTTCAGGTTACTTTCTACAAACAGTGTATATATGTGTGTGTGTGTGTGTGTAATGATTCAACTTTAATCTAAAGATGATCTCGCATAAAAATAATTTAATTTCCTAATTTTCCCATTCTGTAACACAAACGTAAACAGCTCATTCTATTTCCTGGTCCAATTCCAAATTATCCTTTTATTTATTAGATCATGCTCTCATAAATGTTATTTAATCAGTTTTCCTATTGCCATAAATCTGTCAGAAATAATCCCTCTCGAATGTTAGAAGTCTGGGAATTTCCCTTAGAATCCCTTCATCTTATGCCACATGAGTACCATGTGATTTAGAAACATTCCCAGGAAATCTCGATTCTTTTTTTCATGCTCTGTGAAAATGCACGTTTCTAGGCTCTTCTGCTCTCGTGTGTCTGTGTCGGACGGATCTGTGTCTCCAGCCTTATGGATAACATGTTGCTTCTCTCTCTTTCTCTCAACTAAAATGAATTAACAACCATGAAATTTGAAATTTGTATCCTTATTTACTTTATTAACTAGTTTTTAAGTTCTTCTCATATATATATTGAGATTGAAAACTCTTATATTATTTAATAGATTTATGTAAAACAGATTTATTTATTTGTGTACAGCATAACCTCATTTTACTAAAATAAATAGCAAACTAAAGAAATATCGTGATCTCATTATAGCTGACATAGCTTTGCGTTAGTGTAATTAATGATTATTTCATTTCATTGTAATGTAAATGATTCTTCACTGCTTTTGACTCTTCAGATCTCTGAACAAATATTGAGAATTGAATGCGATTATACCAGTATGCACTCACTTGTATTATTCTTTCTGAAAGAGAGAATAACTGTTTCCTTTTTACGGACCCAAGGAATGATTCTCCACTTACTTGTAACACCATGATGGCTCCCACCGTGTTGGTCTTCAAGTGAAGCCGCAAATTGTTTTTTATTGTCTGAGGAAAGTACAGCCATGTAGCAATTCCGGCGTTGTTGATCAAGAGAGTCAGTCCACTGTGTCCAACTATTTTTTCGATTGTCTTTCGTGCTTGCTTTATACTTTGTACATCCGTGACATCTAAAAATAGATATTTTGGAAGGTTTAAAAACATTGTAGAAAGTTGTATTACACAAGAATAGCTTTCTTAAAAATGAAATTAATGTGAGTGATATGTAAGGCAATAATAATATGTGATTATGCCTTTCAAGATTTATTATTAAAAATATTTAGAAAGAATATTATATTAGAATTTTAAAATTTGAATCTCTTTTAATTTTAAAATTTTCACATCAATGATATTTTTGTTTACCTGAAATTGAAAAACTGCCAAATTTGAAACAAAAAACGGACACGTTTGAGTTTTTAATTGAAGCATAAAATACATTAATAAAATACATTACAGCTCATTTATATTACCCAAAGCGAGGGAAATAGTTCAAAACTATTTTTGGATAATAACTGAAGATTCACATTGAATTAATTACTATAAAAATAGATTGTTTATACATTATTGTTGTAGTACCATTTGATTTTGTAATATGTGAAGAAACAAATGTTTTGCATTACTCTATTGGATTAGATAATGAAAGATATAGAGCAGCAAAGGCTATATATAACTCGTTTTAAAGCATTCATTTTCAGATTAATAAACCTCAAAGCATTCCACCTTCACTACAAAAGCACAAAAATTATTTTTATTGATTGATGCTTTATCCGAAAGTTCACTGTAAATGATATTGTACCGGGATTCAATTTGTCAATCAATGTTCTCCATGTTATTTCTGTGGAGTATATATTCTTCGCAGTCTCAACAGAATGTATCCCAGATTATTTATTCGAATTATTTATTATTTATTATGTTCAGAAATTGAACAATTGACTTTTGAGGTTTGTCTGCTTCATTTATAAATTATCTGATAACATCTGAAGTTTTATACACTATTTGTTTTCAAAAACTTATAACAACATTTTTTTTATATAAAAACAACATATCATTACAAAATATCTATCAGAAAAAAACTATTCCTATTTCAGTTTGAATTTTTACATTCTAAATTTCCTTTAACTAATGAACTGTTAAAAATGAATAAAAATGCTTTACACTAACTAAAAATTGTCTAAATCCCATTTGAAAACTCCTAAGGATAAAAAAGCAAAAGTTTCTTTTAAAGAAATAACTTCATTGATAGAAAACTTAATGTATCTTCATTCTTTTACGAGCCCATCTTTGTCTATTTCCGTAAGAAAAATAAAATAAAATAAATAAAAAAAAAGAGAGAGAGAGAGATAATTTTCTGTAAATATTTAAATGAGGGAATTGTTTAAAACTGTTTTCATATATTAGCGACCGCGATACTCGAGTGGTCAAGTCTGACATTATTTAGAGATTTGAATATGAATGCTACTGTGGACCCACCGTGTAACGGGGGTGATGCATGCTAAATCTGTCACGGCTCAAACTTTTAGGATGGTGTGGAAATTCGGAAAGAGAAAGAAAGGCTCAGGTGTCTTCTTTTTCACTTGACAGAAGATAAAAATAACGAGATCCGCCACTGTAAGCCCTTGGGTTGTTCCTAAGTGTGACGTTAATAAACAATCAAGCAAGCAAATATATTAATATCTAGTTACTGAATATAATTTTAACACATAAATAGCACCATTACTAATAAATCAGTTGAAGTGCTTTCGTCGCTCAATTTCTGTTGTAGTCAATGCACTTCTGCGTCATAAATCTGCCGATTGTTACTTTCCGATTGTCGTGATTTGTATTATTATCGTTATTTTTGTCACTGAAGATATTTATAGCTCAAATTTTAATAATAGATTTAATGATTACTTATTGAAGTCGCATTAAAAGCAGAGGCTTTTAGTGCTTTATTTCTACACTGACTCCGTTATTTTCACTTACGGTCAAGTAATAAGGACGACACCAGAGTTGACATTCTCTTCTAATAGAATCAAGACTCGAACTCACGATTCGACGGAAACAAATCCGACCACGAGCTCACCACAATGACCAATCGGTTACCACGGCTCTATTTTAAAGCAAAAAATAAATGGTACCAAACGTAAAATCACTGAAGAACTCTAAAAAGTCCGGCCAAAATCTGTTTCATGCTGTGGATGCCTGGACATGTGGGAATTGGAGGCAATGAAATGGCGTATCAGTTGGCGAAGGAGGCAAGATTGATCAGTGAAAAAAACTTTCAATCAAAAAAAATTTCCAATCATGGTAATTTTTTTTTGTGATGAAAATGAGATTACGAAATATAAAGAGAGAAATTTGCCCATTAAAAATAATCTTCAGATATGTGAAATTAACGAGAACAGAGCAGTTTCAAAGACAATCATTAGAGTGTCTCTTTGGTATGAAAATTCATTGTGAAGGACATAGTATATTGAAATTGTCCACATATTGAAGTAACGCCAAACCACAATTTTGAATATTTGGTAATATTTAGGCAATTCCTGAACGAGTCAACGAATAAAAAATTGAAATAATCAAACAACGAAGACGACACCTGAGCTGGTATCCCCCTCTCCTAACTTCCACTCCATGCCAACGGGGGGATTTGGAGTCTCGACAGATTTAACGAGTATCAGCCCCGTGTATACGGCGAGTCTTAAATGGCATCAAGGCTTGAACCCATGAAACCACAGACCGCGTTTCCGTGACCATTACCACTAGGCTACCATGGTTACAATGAGAAGGAAAAGGCCACCGGACAATGGTATTCGACTAAGATTTCAATACCAAGTTCAAAATAATTTCTAAATATGCCATAATAATTATATATATTATATTGTCGCGTAGAATGAAAGTCAAGTAAAGACTACGGAATTAAATCTAAACTCGAGAATTATCAGTTTGATAATAAGAATTTTATTATATAAGAACAGAAATTAGTATCAAGAACTTTGATTGGAACTATAAAAATATTAGAATTAAAGATAAACATAAATTGACAAAAAAGGAAGATGAATACCTATCTCTCCTTTACATCTTTGCGATATTATATATATATATATATATATATATATATATATATATATATATATATTGGATGAAGAAGCTGCACTTCGCTTCAGTTCAGGCTTCCGTGCACAAGCTTTCGAGAATAAATATGGCCTACAGATGGAATGCAACGCGCGGGCATCGTTAATAGGATGGGGAGAGTAAATCACGTTTATGGTGCAAGAACTGATTCTTGCTCTTGCACCATTGACAGGAAACGAGTTTCGCTACATTTTCTCCTTTTCAGAAAGAAACAGCTCCCAGCTACAATCTAGTATGACTCTTTGTAACAGGTCTTCTTGAAAAGTTAAAATTTCCCTTCTGATCAATTTGATTGTTTGGATAAAAATAGGATTTTAATATCAGTATATGGATGACATCATTTGATCTTCGTCGTCGTCGTCTCTCTCTCTTCGGGTCTTTTCCATACTTTCTACTTCATATGTGACATTAGATAAACTTCGAGTGATTCGATAAGGTCTAAAATAACGTCTTAAAAGTTTCTCGGACAGTCCAATTTTTTGTACTGGTGTAAACACCCAAACTAATGCCCTACCTTGTAGATGATTGTTCGATGTCTATGATCATAATGACGTTTATCTACAGCAGATTTTCGCCAGTTGCCTAGCTTCAGCATTGATAAGATATTGTACGTAAATGTCGTGCGTTCCATTATTGTTTGGGAGAATTACGTCGAAAGGCGTCTGTATATCTCTTCTATGAATAAGTAGAAGAAAAATGGACTCTATCCCGCTATATCTGTTTTGCAGAGTTATATGTGAAGGTCACAAAGAATAGAATATTATCTCCAAATTTCTTTGTTCGACATTTTCATGCATGGACACAACTAACTTACAGTTAAATATTTCTGTCAAATTCAATGATCTGTGAATGGTAGGCAATCGTAAGAAGATGTGAAGTATGGCACAACTGATTAGTGTCTTTCACAATATTTGATAAGAACGAACGTCCTCGATCACTTATCATTTCTCTAGGAGCTCCGTGTTTCAGTATGATTTCTTCAACAGTGAAGTTAGCAACTTCGATGGCCTCAACAGTTGGTAATGCTTTTGTAACTGTGAATCTCTCCAAGTAATTAGTACAAACAATTATCCATCGATTTCAGTTTCGTGTAACGGGAAAACATCCTAGCATGTCAATTCCGAATTTTGTAAATGTTATGTCTGGGGGCTTTATCGGGTGAAGTTGACCTGCAGGAAGTTGAAGAAGAGATTTCCGTCTTTGACATTCTCTGAAGTGTGACACATATTGGCGAATGCTGCCATAAAGTCATGGCCGATAGTATTTTTTTCTTATTCGATCATACGTCTTGCCCCCCCCCCTCGATGACCGGAAGTTCGCGCATCATGGAAAATCTTTAAGACAATAGGTCGAAGTTGTGTTGGTACAACCAAGAACCATTGCTGACCCATAGGATCACAGTTTCTTTTGTACATTACACCGTCTCTCATGTTATAGCTTCGATACCTTTCTTAAGCTCTTTAATTATATATTTCAACTTGTGATCTTTCGATTACTCTTTTCTGTAATTTGTAGTTGATGTTAGAAAAGGAATTTCTTCATTGTCTTTACTTTCCGCTTTGAAGAGAGGTTTTCTTAACAGGGCATCGGAATGTTTTCGGTCGCTCCTTAAGACGATGGTTATGTCGTGATCTTGCAACCTCAGGGCTAATCTAGAAAGTCATCCAGATGGATCCTTAGTATTAGCGAGCCAACACAAAGAGTGGTATATAAGAGGTTTTCCAAATATATTAAGCCTAAATTCGTTGATTGCCCAGATGATAGTAAGGCACTCCTATTCGGTTGTTGAGTAATTTTTTTCGGCTGTTGTTAAAGCTCTGGAGACATAGGCTATTGGTGTTTCTCTGTCATCCATGACTTGCAATAATACTGCCTTTATTCTATATCCGCTAGCATCTGAATGTATCTTTACATTCACGTTGGGAAGGTAATGTCCTAAAACCGGGTACCAGTGAGAAATTTCTTCCGGGTTGAAAAAGATTAATAGGTCAATTGAAAAGCCCCCGGTCTGACACACAGATGACGCTACTAGAATTAAATCCATATGTATTTTAGTTAGCCTAAACCTCAAAAGATGCGTGTATAAATTTGACAGCTGTCGGATCATTAGTTTGTGAATTATAGCATTTTGAGTGAAGCAACATTTTGAGTGAAGCATGGCTCCATCATTTCACTCCGAAGTCCAATCGACAGTCATCCGAGTGGACTGCACACGATGAACCCGCTCCTAAGCATGGGAAAACGCAACAGTCGGCAGGCAAGGGTATGGCGTCTGTATTTTGGGATGCGCATGGAATAATTTTCATTGACTACCTTGAAAAAGGAAGGACCATCAACAGCGACTATTCAATAGCGTTATTGGACCATTTGAAGGACGAAATCGCCGAAAAACGGCCGCATTTGAAGAAAAAGAAAGTGCTGCTTCCCCAAGACAATGCATCGTGTCACAAGTCAGTGAAAACGATGGCAAAAATCAATGAATTGGGCTTCGAATTGCTTCCTCATCCACCGTCTTCTCCAGATCTGGCCCCCAGCGACTATTTCCTGTTCTCAGATCTCAAAAGAATGCTCGCTGGGAAGAAATTTTCGTCGAATGAAGAGGTGATCGCCGAAACTGAGGTCTATTTTGAAGCAAAGGACAAATCGTACTACAAAAATGGTATCGAAAAGTTGGAGGGTCGCTATAATCAGTGTATCACTCTTGAAGGGAATTATGTTGAATAAAAAAAAAACTAATTTTGCCAAAAAAAATGCATTTTATTATGATAGGCCTGAGACTTTTCAATTGACCTGCTATTTCTGTGAATCGTTCTATGAAAACTTTGTATTTTTCTTCAGTAAGTCATGCAGGAGTTTCGATATATCGGTGAAGTTCCTGATAAATTGCCGATATTATGAGCATAAACTCGGAAATCTAGGAACATCTGAAATATTTTCCGGAACAGGAAACCTTGTTACAGCTATTAACTTAACGGGATTTGGATAGATTCTATGTTCATAGATTAAATGGTCCTATATCGTCCTTTTTTTTCCGAATAAGCATTTATTTAAATAATCCTGTGTATTTTGGATCATTTCAAAATTTTCCTCAAATGTATTTGGTGTTCTGGAAAATTCGGCGCATATATAATGTTGTCATCTAGGTAGCATCGACAAATATTCTACTTGAGTCCTCGAAGAAGTGCCTCCAACATCCGATCACATGTAGCTGGATCATTACATAACCCAAATGGCATAACCTCAAATTCATAAAGATCATCAGGATCAAAAGCTGTCTTTTCCCTGTCTCTTTCATCAACTTCTATCTGCCAATAACCCAACTTCGAATCCATCTTGGATAAAATCCTTTTACCAGCTAGGCATTTCAAAGCATCATCAATGTGTGGTAGCAGATAAACGTGTTTTTAGAAATTTTAATCAATTTTCTATCATCGATGCAAAAGTACCATTCGCCATTTTTCTTTTTCACGAGCACAACAGGAGATGATCACGGACTATCAGACGGTTATATCACGTCTTCCTTTATTATTCATTGAACTTCGTCTTCTATTACACATCTTTCACTGGCTGAGATGCGATAAGGTATTTGCTTGATTGGAACACTATCGACTGTACTGATCCTACGTTTTACTGTTGTGCTTCCGGATTTCTTGCTGAAGTCAAATGTATCACGAAATTCATCAAGCAAATTGAGTCGCTCGTCTATTTGAGCAGTTGTAAGTTCTATTCAAGCATGTTTCTCGACTTTTCTCTAGTTATGTGCTTTCTGGTCTGATGCCTCTGAAAATCTTCTCAAATCTTACTATTCAGCGAACAAATGGAGTCATTCATTATTGTTGTTAAGTTAACTATCTTAATTTCTCTCGGTATCACTTGAGTTTTCTGCGACCAATTTTTTTACCCACACCTTATAACATCTGTCTTCATTGTCAATAATTTTGGCTGGCCCAAGTAGCTCTTTTCTTGTACATTAAAATTTTATTGCCAGTTATCATAGCATGATCCGTCTCTTTAATTTGCGGACTAAGAGCACATTGCTCTTAGTATTTGCTTAATTGAATAGGCTTCAATTAAATGATCTCTTGCGACAAACACGGAACAATCTAATTTACTCGATTCTATGACCACTGGAAGGATTTCGGAGAGTCGTCTTCACTTACACAATCTGTAACGGCATCAGTATCACGAAAAATATTCCATCCAAGTATGATTAGATGGCTGCACTGGAAAAACACAAGAAATTCAAACGCTCTTATCATCCCACTCAGATCTACTTTCAATACACAGGTTCGGAAGCGCCTACAGGCTGTCTGCAGGTGGTTTTTAAAATAGTCGCATTTTCAGTAAACATTGGAACATTTAACTTTGAGCGTAGTTCTTCAGATATGATGGAATAATCGGTCCCTGGGTCAACTGAGGCTTTTATACACAGTGCATCCACTGAGACATTTGTCATATTTTTTCCATGCTGATAGGAATGTGCGTCAGAGATTTTTTTTCATCTGCTTTCTCACATCCGGAAAAAGACGTCTGGCTTAGTTTCCCTCTTTGGGTCGGCGTGGAGAATGGATGGGGCGTTTTGCTGGCGACAATGACTCCGGATGATTGAAGGAATTGCAACGGTATGGAGATCTGCGTCTGTAATTGGGTGCAGTTGGTCGTAAATAGTCATCGCCAAAGCTTTGATGGGATTCATTGTCCACATTGCGTAGAAAGTTGAATACTCTAGCGGCTGTTGCTTCTGCGAATACTCTCCGTCTCTCGCTACAGTAACACATTACATGCCCCGGACAGCCACAGTGGTAATAAAAGAGGCACTTTTCGATAGTTATCCTCAAATCTGTTATACGCGAACAATATCAAAAAGTTTCTGACTAGGATCTAGGATGTTGCCAAACTGGAGCCTAGTAATGTGGTGTGTAATTGCGTCTTCTTGGAGTAGTGACTGGAGCAAGAGCCTCTATGACTTGTTCCCGAACTATACATGCAATATCTCGAGGGGATAATTATTCTTCATCGTTATACGGCATTTCCATTCGATCTTCTGAAGCTCTTCTTTAATAATGCTATGTATTAGGGATTGTAGATCAGCCATGTCTGTATCGGGTGACATAGTGCAAATATTGGGTAGCCTCTGAAATTTAGGCCGGGCGATGCGTGTCCGCTTAAGTTTTTCAATCTGTCGGCAACGTCTTACAATACAAATTCATCAACTGTTACAATCCTGAACCAGTGGGTCTGGTACAAATCCTCTGCAATCTCCTACTACAGAAGCGTCGCTATCTCACCTTCTTTCATAGTAAAATTAACTTTTTGGCACAAGGCAAGTATATCCTGCATGTACGACTCCTGCGTTTCTTCAATTTTTGGTTCACGTGTTAGTAAACAGTTTTCGGCTTGAAGTCTTAGATCTTCTGTACAGTAAAACGTATTTCTTAGGTAGTTTCTGAACGTCGTACAATTCGTGAAAATGTCCTTATTATTGTCAAACAATGGTCTAGTTGCTCCAGTGAGTTATAAAACGACATTCCTTAATCACATTTGTTCATCCCAGGGGTTATAGTATCCGATTTGTTCATAGTCTTGATATATATATATATAATTTTCATGTCTCCTTGTTTGTCCGCAATGAACTCCTAAACTAATGAACCGATTTTAATGGAATTTTGCACACTGTGTGTAGTTTGGTCCAACTTGAGAGATAGGGTAATTTTTATGTCAATATATAGTCACAATATTTTTTATTTCAAATTATTTGTTTAATTTATGCTTTTAAGACTGTAAGAATTGGCAACAACCAATTTCTTCTAAACGTTTAGCAACAATATTGTGTTTACAAAGCTTAAACTGTGTTTACGATAGTATTCATTTCAAATGTTGGAATTGATTTTGATAGAAATTAATTTCAGTTAGATATTTTTTTATTTTATTATTTAGCATTAGCATTTTGTTAAAAGTCATGGCTAATAGGAAAAATCGAAATTCTGTTCAAAAATATAAGTTTAAAGGAAACCGTTACACCCTGAATGTGAATGAGAAGAACATTGATAGATGTGTTACAACAGTAAGTGAATCAAAACTTCAGTCACATTCAAAACCAATTGATGATTTAGAAAATAAAGATCATAACATAGTAATTAATTTTAAAATTTTAAATGATTTTATTTCCTCATTTAATTGTCCCGAGTGTTTTCAAAATGGTATAAAGCCTTTCGAAGAATCAGTATTTGGCTTAGCATCTAATTTCTTACTAAAATGATAAGAAGCGTTTCCCACAACAGTATACAAATGATACTATTACGGATATTGACGGTTATCTGTTGTATCGCCTCAGAAATGTTGAGAGTGGTGGCAACACATTCACAATGCGACGGTCAAATTCTACAAATCAATTTGAAATTGAAAATCAGTGGGGGGGTACCGTACTCACCATTGCTTTCAAAAAGGAATAAGGCTCATATTAATGTCAAACTTTGCAATCCCGTAAACTCGATTAAGTACATTTGTAAATATGTTAATAAAGGCAGTGATTTTTTGTATTTGAAGTACAAAACATAAATAAAAATGAAGAAATGACACGATACCAAATGAGTAGATGCATCAGCAGCAACGAAGCTATCTGGCATATTCTTAGTTTTTCTATACACGAAAGAGACCCTTCTGTACAGCATCTAGCAATACATCTTGAAAACGGTCAACGTGTGTACTGCACTGTAGAAAATGTTCTCCTAAAAGCACTTGAGCCTCCAAAAACGACACTAACTGAATTTTTTACGTTGTTTCAGAAACCTGATGTTTTCGGCCAATTCGCAAAACTGTTCACTGATGTTCCACATTACTAAACATGGAAAAAATCAGGTAAAAAATGGGAGCCACGGAAACAAGGAAAACCACATCCTTCAATTACAGGCATATTCAAAGCCAAGATACTGGAATGACTTTACACAGTGCATCCAAAACGACGTGAATGCTTCTATTTACGGTTGTTGGTGGCTAATGTTCCCGGACCAACGTCTTTCGAATTTTTGCGAACAGTTAAAGGTCGAGTACTCAATACATATCAAGATGCATGTCACAAGTTGCAATTGCTGGAAGACGACAACCTTTGGGACATGACACTTGTCGATTCGGCGTTGATGTCAACGCCGAAAAACATTCGTCAACTGTTTGGAATTATTTTAACGACGTTTTGTCCATTAGGCGGCTTTTTTTCTTGGACGCTCCAGATGGAACCTGTAAGACATTTTAAAAATCTTTGATCCTTGCCAAGATACGGTCCCAACAGAAAATCTCATGGTCAGTTACATTATCAGACATTGTTGCCACTTTAATAAATGGCAGGCGAACGGCACATTCAGCATTCAAGCTGCCAATAGACATTCATAACAAACGAAACGCAATATGAAACATTAAAAAGAATAGAGGAATAGCTGCAATGATGCGAAAAAGTTCAATCACAATCTGGGATGAATGCATAATGGCTCACAAACATTCACTCGAAGCATTGCATTGAACTGTGCAAGATTTGAACGGCAACGATTAACTTTTCGGTGGTGTGGTCCTACTTCTGTCTGGTGATTTCTGACAGACCTTACCAGTCATTCCTCGCTCCACTTTCACCGATGAGATTAGTGCATGTTTAAAACAATCGTTCTTAAGGCGAAGTGTCAAAACACTTCGACTGACCATAAACTTGCGCGTACAATTATAAAATGATACATCGGCATAGATGTTTTCCGAACAATTGCTAGATATTGGAAACGGTAGAATAGAATTGTAACCAAATACGCAATCATTAAATTGCCAAACCATTTCTGCATTGTTGTTCAGGCAAAAAAATGAATTAATTAAGAGTATCTTCCCGGGCATACAAAATAATCACTTGGATCATAACTGGATCAGTAATAGGGGTATTTTGGCAGCCAAAAACGTTGATGTTGATGAAATTAACTTCCAGATGCAACAGTTGTTGCCAAGTAATCTGGTGTCTTTTAAATCAATCGACACTGCTGTTGAGGAAAACGAAAATGTAAATTTTCAAATTGAATTTTTAAATTCTCTGGATAAGCCCAGCATGCCATCACATAATCTACGGTTGAAGACTGGTTCACCTATTATTCTTCTGCGTAATTTGAGTCCACCTCAATAATGCAATGGTGCAAATATGGTTATCAAAAAGATCACTGGAAATATTCTTGAAGCAACCATTTTGACTGGAAATTTTACTGGAGAAGTGGTCCTGTTGCCACGCATTCTGATGATATCGTCAGAATCTGCGATACATTTCAAAAAGTTTCAGTTTCAATTTCGTTTATATCCAGTTTCCCTTTTGCCATGACAATAATTAGGTCTCAAGGCCAAACAATGTCAAGTTGTGGCTTAGACTTAGAAAATCCATGTTTTTCCAATGGACAATTATATGCACACGTGTGGAAAAACCATCGAATGTATTGGGTTAGCAAGAGATAGGTTAACCAAGAAAATTGTGCACAGATTAACTTTGAATTAATTTAAAATTAAATATTTTCATAACTCAAAATTATGATTATAATTATTAAATATAATAAATAATATACTCTACCTCAGTTAAATACCTCAGTTAAAAATTGTCATATGTTATCAACTAAGAACTTTTGTAAATTACTCATTTATTAAAAACTATACTCGAACATGAGATGAATAAAATAAAAATTCAAAACTTTATGTTGATTTGTGCTTAATATTAACCCCAAGAAAATTTTCATCAATCACCTCTAAATTTTGAAGTAAGGTTCAAATCTCAGTCCCGTGGGTTTTTACATCGGCTACAACATTTTCGTCTTTATTCCAAATAATAATTTGACTGCATTGAATGTATATAATTCAATGTATAACTTAGCCGCAGCAAAGAGTAGCCGAGTCTGCTAGTATATATATATAGGCGATTCCTTGCGGCTTGAGAAGCCGGGGAAACCGCATGGAATCAGAAAGGAGAGATTACTGAGAGCCATTGAGAACTAGTGAATTATAGATAGGAGAATTATTGTGAAAACAAAGACGCTGGAACCATATTGTAGAATCTACAATTGTATTTGTCATTTGTCCAGTTTTGCCCTATTAAATTGTTCTTTGTGAATAATCATCGTATTTATCAATTATTAACACCTCCTAAGACGCCAATCGCTTCATCAATCCCATTCACAAAACCCCGTATATATATATATATATATATATATATATATATATATATATATATATGCATATGTGTGTGCATGCAAGAGAGCCCTGATCCATCATTTATCATGGGGAGCGTGAAAAAAGCGATGAAGAAGGGTTAAAATCAAAACACGAAGAAAATAAAGTTTTTTCGTTAATATATCTGATATTTTCAGTATACTAATAATTACTAATTTGTTACTTACCAAACTGAGTAAAAGAAATAAATCGAAGCTGTAGAAAATTTAGTGAAATTTGTTTTTAAAAACCAGTAATTTTATGATGGATTTTGCGTTCATTTTTTTAATTAAACAGAAAAATCTCAAAATTAACATCATTTTTCTGGTCTTTTTTGCAATTTCATGTGTGTATATAACAGTTCGTACTGTTTCAAATGCTGTAATTGCATCAGTCTTGGCATTGGAGTAGGCTCAGCCTCATCAGCATGAACATTGTACTCTGCTTATTCACAATTTTTTTTATTTTTTGCATTATCGGAAATTTAATCACTAAATTTCACATAAGACACATCATCTACTACACGCAACCTCTTTTCGTCTGCATCATTATTAAAACCGTGACGAATTTTATAAGATGAAATCCACCCATTTGATGCAGAAAAAGTATCCATGCAGCTATTTCAAGCGCTTGCTCTCGAAGAATATTGCCATCCGAAGGAATATTTGAAGCATGAGCCACTCTTACTAAGAGAAGAGAACTCTTTTCAATTCATTGTAAGTAGACATTTGCTAGTTTTCCTCTTTTTTGCAGAAGTTCCATACTTATCAGCCTGATCTCTAACTTCTCTCTTTTTCGAAATTATCGAATTTATGGTTGAAAGCTGACCCAAATGTTTAGCAATGATAATTTTTTCTGAAAGAAAAAATTATCATTGCTAAGCATCATTGCTTTCTATTTCAGAGCTTACACTCTTGAAATAAATGCATGCACACTACACAGTTGCAGATTGAGAAAGAATGTGACAGCTGGCCGAAATGGACGCATCCATCCCCCCTCCTTATACAGAATAGAATAACCAATTTTCTAAACTAGAACACCTGTTCCGTATTTAGAAATTAACAAGTACATACAGGTGACAATATCTACATCAATCCCTGTTTCCCTTTACCCTAAAACAGCGTGAGTTATTTTAAGATAAAAGAAGTAATTCCAGTTTGTATGCCATATGGATCCGCTTAACCTTCAATTTCATTTCGGTGATGAGAATAATTTTTCAACGATGAATGAGTGAAAACGACTTTTTGAAAAACTATACATGTGGGTTTCGTTAACGTTATTTAAATACAATTCGTGCAGAGACTACAAAAAATAAAATGATCAATGCGGGAACGATAGATCCAGGTGTTTCACTGTATATATATTAATAAATATGTTCTATTATAAAACAATACAAATTATATATATTTTTTAAACTGTGAAGTGACTTTTGGCTCACATATCATGTTTAAAGTTCGCTCACAGATTGATTTAACTCTTCAAGATTTAAAAAAATTTCTCTAGCTCTTTTCCAAAAACAAAAAATAAGAAACTCTGTTAAGTTTTCAACTTACCCATTTTGATTAATATGACTTCTGTGGCTTTTATTTTTTCCGCCTCCAATTGGATTCTTCTAAGAATCTAAAAAAAAAACAAAACGTTTTGTCACCAAGAAGGAATAGAAATAAAAGTCATGAGTGATTCTTTTAAATGAAATACATTGTATCAGGAAAATTAAAGTGAAAAATTCAATTTTCATTTAAAAACAATTGCATTTTAGTCTTTTCAAAATAAATCTGAAATAAAATAAAATAAAATACAGCCAAACTTTTTAATGAAAATAGTTCTGATCTTTCGAAGTAATTTAAACATAAGGAAGTGACTCTATATGAGAGAGCAAATATTTAACGCATTTTATATATGAATTAACATTATGAACCTAAAATATTTCTACAATTTAGAGAGTGGTTGTTTATTGCGCACTAAGAAGCAACTCGAGGGTGAGAGATCTTGAAAATTTGACACCTGTGAACTGGTACTCTCACTCCTAACTTCCACTCCATGCCTATGGGAGGATTTTGGATCTCGACAGATTTAAAGTGCATCAGCCCCGCTATACGGACATTTTTAGAGAGAGAACTGACTTAATAATTAATAATAAAGACTTATGTAACTAAAAGAAAATAAATTCTTATGCGTAAGAAGCTTTTTTTTTAAAATTTCTTCAAACTATTAAGAAGAGTTAAATTTGAAATAAACTTTCAAAGCGGATAAAAAAATTTCTTGAAAGTATATATTAATAATATAATGATATAGTGTGTATTTATATTTAAAATATAAATAATTATAAACATATTTAGTACATATGTTAATAATTATGTGGTACATTCAAAATCAATAATTTCTTATAATTTAATTGATCGGAACAATTTATTTCTAATCTAAAACAGCAGCTAATCATCTATAGAAGTTTTGTAAAAAAATAATATTTCCATAAAGTAAGAAATAGAAATGAGCAGGCGTTCATTCAAATTACAATCACTTGGAGAAAACTTGGCTCCTGTTCTGTGTAGCAGTAACATCCACTGGCAACAGAGATTCATCAAAAACTTTCTCTGCGAAAAGATTTGACAGCAAAAAAAATTAAGATAATTTTTTAATCAGCTTTAACACTCAAAAAGAATCAAAAGACAAAAATTAACATTTTTCATTCAAGAAATTAATGAATTTTTCTATGGAAATCCTACGAGATTGGTTCAAAACGTTTGCGCTGCTATGGCAAGTAGGTATTACCATATGTTAAACGGAGTGAACACAAATTAGGACACTGAATCATCGGTTAGTTTTGATTTCAGCTACATAGAGTTGTGCATAATGAGACTAGGGTTCATCATCATACACAATGACAAACAACAATCAAAATAATGAGTTGCATCAGGTGAATCTGCTGCAAAGAAGGCGAAGACGGTCGAAAAAGTTATACCAATGATTTGTTGAGGGGCAAAGGGTTTCCCACTGATGAGTTTCAAGAAAAAGAAAAAAAAAGATCGGTGGACAGCGAGTTGCCACATCCCATTTCTAAGACTCATTTTTTTTTAATCACTCTCGTGATAAAGCTCAGTAACACCATAATAAATTTCAAAATCCGATCAGCATTAAGGCGAAAAATTGACTATTAAATGTATTCTAAAGTTTAAGCCTTAATTGTCGGGCAAACGGGTTTTAAAATCACATATTAATGTTAGAAGATATTCCTAAAGGAAATTCATTTTTATGGGATTATTTTCGTATATTAGGCGATGACAGTTTAGAATGCGATGCAAGCGAATAAATTTTTCAAGAAACAAATAAGTAAAGGATCACCATTGTTTGAGATTGTTCATTAATGTCGTTTTTGGAATCAATGCTAAGGCAACTGATCTCATCCATTTGAACCATGATCAAAGAAAACGCCTGAGCTGGCTCTTCCTCAAACTTCCATACTACACCCTAATTAGGATTTCGACCAGATTTAATGTACGTTGTTCCCGCGGCACTGTAAAATTTTAAAGGTTCCAACTCACGACTCGCCGAAAACAACGCTGGTAGCGAGTCCACAACCTTGACCATTAGGTTACAATTGTCACTCCATTGTTCTGGAACACCGATCGGAAAAAACCATTGTTTTTTCACCAAACTCCTCATGATTGTGATCGCCAAAAACACTTTGTATGATTATCGAAGATTCCGATGCTAAAATTGATATCATGGGAAGCTAGATTATGATGGAAAATATTAATTAACTAATACGACTAAACGAGGCTTCTAAATGAAGAAAACTTTCGTATTAAAGATTTTTTTTTTTTTTTTTTTTTTTTGAAAAAGAGTATATTTTGAATGAAATTGAGAATATTTTAAATAGCTTGTTTCATTCGAATTGTTTCATTAATTCCAAAGACATTTGTGAAAAACTATTTAAATATTATTCCTTTCCTTTAGGTCAAAAACGTTTTAAACGGATTAGAGTTGACTTTTATTATAATACTTTTATTAATTTATTTCATATTTAATAATAAAAAAAGGATACTGTGTAAAATTAATTTTACTGGCTCAAAAAAAGTGTTTTTAATGTTTCCTTTTTCAAACTTCGTTGTCATCATACTTAAATATTGAACGCTAATATACGACTCTTTAATACTCTCCAATCAGAACTCGTTTTGTTTTTTAAAAATATTTGTAGCCGCAGTATCCGAGTAATGGGGTCGTAGACTTGCGGCCGGTGGTGTGGCGAGTCGTGAGTCCTGAAGCCACTACAGACCCACAGCACCGCGGGGTTGATGCATGTTATATCTGCGGAGGCTCCAAGTCTCCCCCGTAGCGTGATGTGGAAATTTGAAGAATGAGGTGCTAGCTCAGGCCTTCCTCAAATTATTTGACCTTGTTTTCAAAATAAAGAGGACCTTCGCCAATAGCCCTCGAGTTGCTTTTAAGTGGAACGTTAAGAAAGTTGTCAATCAATCATTTTAAATATATATTCCTCAATCATTTAATAGATTGCTTATTAACGTGGCACTTAGAAGCAACACGAGGGCAAATCGCGATAGCCTTCGAACAACGGTCAAGTAACGAGTAAGACGTCAGAGCCTTCGCTTTACTCTTCAAATTTGTACGTCATCATAATCTGTGAAGAGAAATAATGCGGACTCGACCAGAATATAGCCGGTCGTGAGCTTTCAACTCTTAAATTCCGCAGCCGTGCGTTTTATATATTCAAGTCACCGATAGCAAGATTGAGAATCGTTAATCGAGAACCTATAACGACCATTGGAAATAATTACATGGAAATTGGGTTTTTTAGGATGTATAGGATCTAAAAATCAAAAAATAAATTAAATAAAATAAATGAATAAAAGTATTTCAATTCAGAATTTGTTTTCGTAACTGTATTTGAAATTTGTAGAATGTTTCACCATTTGTTTTTCACCTTTAGAATTGGAAAATTGCCATGTAGTTATCGTTTGGTTCGAAGAGCTAGAAAAATGTTGAACAAAAAAATTTTAATCGTCAAATGTTTGATATATTTCATAACATTAGATGGGACGTTTAGAGCAGAATTTACAAATTTTTCACTTTCTTTATGACAGGAAATCGGCTTAAGAGGGGGAGGAAAACCATACTCATTAAGAATTTCTATTAAAAAAATATGCTATTTATACCATTAAATTTATCAACGTCTTAATTTTTCAGGTATTAATAATGATATGTTTTAACCTATTTACTAAAGAAGTTATCATAGAAGTTTCGTTTTTTTTTTTTAAAAAAAAAATTTAACAAAGTAATTTTCTGAGTGGGATACTTTGGTTCCAGAAAACGTGTTTAATCCTGCCTATCTGTCCAAAGCCAGACTTACTCACTGTCTCCACTTTTTTAAAGTTTTCATGGATTATTCTATCTTCATCAGTGTTTAATTGTATATTCATTTCTTATAAACTTATTTATTTAATATTGACCTCTATATTAAATAAGGTAAAAAAGATTTTTTAGATCCTTAAGGAACTCCTTCCAATGGAAGCTATTCTTCGGATTTAAATACTTACTCATACATGTTTGTACACCTTTTGACATAAATTTCTTTGATAGTCATGTATTTGTATAATATTTTTACTAACTCTATCTTATTTTATTGCAATATATATAAAATCATGTTCTATATAAATAAAGTCAATCCTCTATATTTAAGTATTACGTATCAAACATTTTTTTTAATATAAACTCATTTCTGTTCATAGAACAAAATTTGCATAAATCAAACACAAATTCTCGCATTAAAAATTATGTTCCAGTAAAGGCCCATGGATCTCGTTCATAAGAAGGGATATAAATTAAATAAGGCAAAAAAGGTTTTTCAGATCCTTAAGGAATTCCTTCCCATGGAAGCTATTCTTCGGATATAAACACTTACGCATACATATTTGTACACCTTTTGATATAAATTTTTTTGATAGTTTAATGTTTCAAATTTTCTTTATCTTTAAGAAATAAACTAATTGTTTTTCGTAAGAAAATGATGAAAATTTTTTAACGCGTATTTTTGTACATCGAAATTTTTTTCCATAATCTCTTTCATTCAGTATATATAGGTTTGAAAGTTTACATACAGTGCTTATGAAATAAAGCAAAGATTGCATTCATAGGGGGGGGGGAAATAAAACCTCTTACCCGTATTGTTCTGTCGCACCTGTAAGTAGCAAACACATAGCGAGGAGGTCTGGGTATTTGGACCAATTGTCTCACGAACTCTAATCCGATTCCTTTATTAGCACCCGTCACCAGAACGCTATCCACAGCCATTTTCCAGTGATATATGAAAACGCTTCTGGCTAATAAATAGATACCTCATTCATTCTATCTTGGAGACGTTATCTTCGAATCTTATCCCTTGTTGTAGGTATAGCGGTAGTTTCACAGCCTTATCTACTGATCTTTCAAACTCTGCATCATATTACTCCTTCGCCAAAGTATCGATTTCATTTTTTTTTTGTTGCGATATCAGCCAATCAAGTAATCGGTCGCTATGTTGAACAGATAATGGAATGTAATTCTTCCCATTTTGGCAGAAATCACGGGTTGTACTTCATTTTCACTTTGAATTCTTATGCCTCATCATTGTGCTTTGTTTCTGTCGCAGCAAATTAGATGAGATTACATTTTTGTTCCTTTACGTTTTGTTGTGTTCTTCGTGTTCAATGCGACATCACGTAATCTGTCCAATAGTATAAGACTAAATGTAATAATGTAAGATATTTCTTTGAAGTTATAATTTGTTAATTTTGTAATGGAATTTTATACAAACCAACGACGTACTTGATAAGAACGAATTGCTGTCAGGAAAAAAAATTGTCTTGTGTAACGACGTAGACTTTGATTTACGACGCTTTGTTGACTGTTTATACTTGTGAAAAATTGGCCTTGGGTACTGATGGTTTTAATTAACGACGATAATCCGTTCCAGGACTATTATTGCTAACCAAGGTACCACTATATTTATTAACTTACTTATGACGAAACATATATGCATTGATGCTCACCGAATTTGCATCATTTGTGTATATGCAAAAGAATATTACAGAAGAATATTATTTGTGAAGGAGGTTCATAAAGTACCCGAGTTAGGAATGAAAAAAGGATATTAAGAATGGGAAATATGAATAAGATAATTCATTGAAATGTAGTCCAGGGATCGTTTTCTTAATTCGAAGAAATTAATGAGAATCTACCACTTCACATACTAAGAAATCGTTACCGTAACTATCACAGCGACAGAGATCGTCTCCGTCTTCTTTGAAGCAGAAACAATCCATTATTTTGATTGATTTCCTGTATATAAGGATGAAACCAAGTCTCATCGGTGATGACAATTTGTAGCAAAATGACTGCCAAAAAAGGTTTCAGGTAGGAATCAAATTTTGATTTAGCACCCAATGGGTTTCCAAGCAAAACTCACCTATAAATTAGCGTTAAACTTGTTTAGGCGCCATTTAATAGAACGCAGAACACATTGCTAAAACCAACTCGCCTTAGAAATGACATATATTGTCGAAAATAGATACTATTCTCAAAGGGTATTTCAAAAAGAAATACTTTTTGAACCAGCTTCTTATTGATTAATCGGAGATTTGGCAGTCTTTTCTACCAGTTAATCGATCCTTTAAGATGCTAAAAAATGAGAAAAAAGAATTGAAAGGTAATATTTATAAATATAATCATCGTCAAAAAAAACTTGTAGTTATCATTAGGAAGCAAGGTATGTAAATGCAAATTAAGAAATTGTTTCGCCTCTATTAGAAAGCAAAGGATTAGAGTGTCAAACGCATCGGTGCCAGTGATGTCGGCAAACACATGATTTATCATGCGACTAAGGACCTTTTTAAAGGTTTTCCCAAAGCGCGTAATTTTGATCCTAACGAGTGTGTTTGGCTTATTTTTTATCGCTTTAAAGTTAGAATGCCTTGAGAAGAAACAGTTGGACACCTTTGAGAAAGATCGCATCGTAGGACCATATGAAGGTGGATGTTGTTTGCTTTCTAGCAATATATCCGATTGCTTAAGCTTCAAATATAGCTTGCAAAGTATCTGACATTTTTACGTTTAAAAATAATACTCCATGTGTTTCAAAGTTACAATTATTAAAAAAAAAAAAAAAGAGCCAGATTCCAAAAGATATGCAATTGATTTGTGTGTCTGTGTCTTCTACTATACAAATTATACAAATATTATTAAAAATATGTTTAGAAAAGAAAGATAATCGTCTGCTTTTACTTCTTAATAAACGTTTAACTGAAAGGAAAATAATAGTAAAGATCTTCAAAGAATTCCTCTAATTATCTTTTAACGTTTTAGATTAGGCAATTTACCACACACTCCCACCTTTGATTATACATTAATAATCAAATTGTAAATAAGGTAAATAAGCATCAATATTACATAAGCCAAAGGGATACAAAATAATTTGAAATGTTCAAGTCCTCAAAAATATTGCGGGCACTTTTACAGTTCTACCTCTTCTCGTCGTGAGAGGTTTTCCTCTAAGATGGCATTCCTCACCCGTGCACTTTGTCTCAAGGGAATAAATCGTCGAACGGGGCGTACGACCTCACCACTTCGAGTTTTCAATCGCTAACAGTTTTATTCTTACCTTCAAGGATTTTAGCCGTAAGCCACAGTAATCTTTCCTTTGAATCTTCTTCATTTTAGACAATTTCTCCAGGTTTTACTTCATAATAATTGCTTTTCTTTCGTGTTTGTAGTAAGATGCCTAAATATTCAATTCGGAATCTATTTCTTAAGTGTTCTCTAAGACTTTGTTGACATTTCAGACGCCTTTTAATATCTTTAGTATTGAGTTTATCAAAATCCGGCACTTTCACGTAGGAATATCTTGGATAACCTTAGATGCAGAGAGAGGTATGAGGTTTTTGGGATCTTCGTAAGAGGTCTGAAATTAACAATTGCTTCACAATCACATAAGATACTAAACCAACTCTTCATAGTACAAGCATGCATTTCACAAAACACGTCCAAGAAATCCGTTTTCAAAATCCACCGTCCCCCAGGGTGCAGAGGGTGGTATCAACTTCTATGTTATTCTTTAGACAGAAGTTTCTTTTTCGATTATATCCCAATCCAGTTTTTGTAGAAAATTTTCAGCGCCAACAAAGCTAATGCTATTATCACTGTAGATAACCTCAGGTTGGCCTCGTCTAGCTATGAGCCGCCGAAGACAAATGAGAAAAGATCTAGTAGCAAGTGACCAGTTCGAGATATACTGCACGGGGAATCACTCAGGTGAAAAGAGCTATCCAACATTTTTCACCACCCTTTAGAGTAAGTGGTTCAGCAAAGTCCACTCCACTCACTTCAAACGCAGCGGATTCTTCTATTCTGTCCTGAAGCAAACCGACAGGTTGTGTCTCTATGTTATTGGAATTGCACCTCTTGCATCTTAAACATTTGTTAATTTGTCTGCGAATGGTTCTACTACCATTTAAAACCTTCTTCTTAAAGGATTTTAAAAGAAATTAAAACTTAAAGAATTTTTCTCTCAATTTTGACAACAGAATCCGTACTCCGATATGAGAGTTTTCCAAATGAGCTTCTCTGACATGAATCTCCTCTAACCTATGTCTTTTGTAAGTCAACCTTCTCAGTCAGCTTAGTTTTAATCCTTAAAATACTCTCCTCGTCTCTAATGACACTGAGGGTCTTTTGTAAAAGACTCTTTTTGAATCATCTGAACAATTTTTTTTACTGGCTCATTTATTTCAAATGTAGTCAAATATCCTTCTTTTCTGCATACTTTAAAGGTCTTAGAGTTATGCTGAAATCTTGAGATCCACTTTACTATTCTAATGATTTTGATGTAGCTGGAAAACCGAGAGAAAAGACTTTCAGTAACAGGAGAGTTGTTTACAAGACTAATTAATTTGCCACATTTTTCTATGGAGACAATCCCTTCGTTAATGGTATGATTCGCAGATTCTCTCGTAATAATAGCCATGTGGGTTACTCCCACCATTTAAATTTCAGAAGCTTCGAAATGGAGCATCCACAAGAGGGCAAATCGGCGGGGTTTAATGGTCCCGGGACATGTCTCCAATCATCGATATTTTACAGTTTCCGAATTTCTTTCACTCGATTGCGGACAAAAACTAAAACTCTCCAAGTCTCGTCTCGTTTAATCCAGTGAAGAGCAGTGGTAGAGTCGGTTCAAAACTGTGTTTTCACATTTACTTTATTTAAACTCTTTTTTACGAATTTTGAGAGTCTTACTCCTATGCAAAAGGCAAGCAGCTCCAGTCTCGGTATAGCAATGGGTCTTAATGGAGCTATTTTAGACTTAGCAGCTAGTAGTTGTACAAAAGTTTTATGAACTGCCTGACATCGGAGGAATACAACAGCTGCATATGAAATGCCACTAGCATCACAAAATACGTGAAATCTAAAGGAAGATAGATTGCCTATAAAATACTTTCTTGGAATTTATATAAGATGCAATATTTTTATATCTTTTATAAGTTTAAGAAAATTTTCCTTCATATCCGTGGATACTTCCAAATCCCAGCTCATTTTCGATCACCTACTCTCTTGTAATAGTATCTTCGGTTGCAAAGAGATTGGGCGAGTAAAACCAATTGGATTAGCATAATTGGATTAGCCAATTGGATTAGCAAACTCGATTAGCATAAAATCCCACGTCTAGTAATTGTATCTGGTGGCATTTCCACTCAGTAATTATCACAAAAAAGCACACTTCTGATTTTCCCCACAAAAGTCCTAAAACAGGAGTTGGTTTGGGATCTAGTAATGAAATTACTTCTCCGGTGAATTCCCAATCTCTAAGGTGAAACTTAAACTTGTGCCATCCGATTGAGTGAATCTTCAATAAAGTAATACAGTTCCTGTTCTGAATTTACCGAAGTAACACAATTGTCAGCATAAAATGAATTCTTTAACTTCATAGAAGTATCATGATAAGCAATAGATAAATACTGGTCGAAATATAAAAAACAGCACTCAATAAAAAGGGGCTGCAATTTAGGCCGAAAACTACTCTGGCATGATGATAAACTCTAGTAGAATCTTAGGTTTTATTTTTCTACCACAGAAATTTCAAGTATTTCCGATCTTCCTTAGCAACATATATCTGAAGAAATTCCTTTTCAGTGTCTGCTACAACGCCAAATGCTTTCTCCCAAAATTTCACATGTACTGAAGGTATTATCTCTAATAAATTTGGACTCTTCATCAAATAGTCATTCAATGAAAGATTACCTCTTGACTTGCAGGAAGTTTCAAAAACTGGCCATACATTGGTGGTAGAATCATTCTTAAATATTCCTCAGTGAGGTAGGTAATGATCAGGATCCCACCAGAATCTTCTATAAAATACTCTTTCTTCAACTCTTCCAAAACATCAAAATAACATTAAAATTGATTGCTTTAACAACTTTATGCTATCAGAAACGAGCCTCTTCCCAGCAATATCTCTGTTTGTAGCTATCAGTCTCTCATGAGTCCATTATACCAATAGTTTCGAGTCTCCACAGGCCTAAAATGTCATTTCTTTGTACAAAAAGAGATACAGAGGAGTTTTTGATGAAAATAGCCTTTGGTTTTCCCATTACACTCCAACCCAAATAGGTTTCCACAGCAATTAAACCAGATGACAAGGGACATATATTTCCTGTGAAAAGATTTCTAGCGTAATCAATTCTTATCAACAACTCTATAGGCATCAAGCTTTTTCCTACATCAGTGAATTGGATATCTCTATTTTGTAACTCCTTGACCCATGGACCCTTTTGTATGTTATACTAGGAATATAACCACATATAATCTCCTGATCCAAAACTTGTATCTTACAAGAACAGTTTTTCTTTAAATTTCTCACTGACAGTTTATAGCAAATATGTTTCTTCTTGGAACTACATGCATCAAATACTACAAGCATAAAATTTTCGCTTCGTTCTGTAGTTGTATTTCATTTGATTAATCGTAGTCTTCAAAACATACGAACTTTGTGATACTGTATCAAATAACGCTCTAACCATTTTACTTCTTCGATCCACCTCAATTAATACTAATAGTATTTGCAAAAGAATTATCGGTTCGCTTTGATTTGATAACACTATACTTCAATCAATGGTAGGATCTTCTGCAATGTTTGTTTTTGCGTTATTGGACTTTTCAGAACACTCAATTGTCCAATGTTTTTTTCCTGACAAATCTTACATTTAACGCTAGATTTGCATTTTCCTGAAACGTGCCCAGCCTTTAAACAGGCGAAGCAAGCCTTATTCTTCTTTAAAATATCTTGTTTTTCTTCAAAAGACATTTTTTGAGCTTTAAAACAGTCTTGGGAATTATGGATTTTTTCACAAAATAAACACCACTTCAAAGTTTTTGCTCCATAAGCCAAATCATTAGCTATGAGAACATGAATTTTGAATTCTCTGTATATTTTAATCTGCTTCCGAGTTTCTGTGGAATTGAAGCTTGATTTTGCCAACAAAATTCTATCTTCGACTTTCGTTCGGAGAAATAATAGTAGTTGAAACAATTTATTGTCATAAGAATTTTTATTCTCTACTTTATTTATCATTGGATTTCCTAACCAAACTCTCAATAAATTTTCAGGAATGCATGACTTCACTAGAGGGAAAAGCATAGAAGCGTATTTTTCAGTAGTTACGCCAGCGATCTTATATATGATTCCGATTTATTATAAAGATGCATTATATTCAATTTTCGAATTAATATTTACAGCATTTTTTACTACCAGTGAAAGTTGTTATCTGACATAATGTTCAACAAGAGGTTCTTCACGGCCAAGTCTAGTCTCTTCAGACTGTCTATAACTTTGGCATAGCTTTTTGCAGTCGGCGGATAACTATCAAAGATTTCCCGCACTCTACTGCCTATTCTGTATTAGATACTGAAATTTCACTTTATAACCTATTCTAACATCCTCATTAATTCTGCTAAATTAGCTCTAAAAACTAAGCCAACCTTTAACTTCACCGCCAAATTTGATTAATTCTATTTGGAAAAGTTTTAATTTCGCTTTCTCTCTATTAACTGATTTTGGTGCTTCGGATGTTGGAGAAAGTTTTTTCAAACATGTCTTTACACGAACCCGTGCAACAACTAATTTTTCACGGTATTTTTCTATTTTTTCGTATTCCTCTTCATCTTCTTCAGGTGTAGCATCTACTAATGCTTTACATATGCTATCATCAAATTCTTCCCATTTTCTAGTAATTCTTTCTAGAGAACAAAGTTTTATTTCTATATCATCACGATTTAATTTTTCTTCTTTCAAAGCCGTTATTAATACATTAAAAGTTTCGTAAAATTTGTTCTAATTGGCCTACGCCTTTTTAACAAATCTTCCATAATACGAAACGAAAGCAATAAAATCGATAATGTATATTACTGACCTTTGCTTTCTAGCAATCTACCTGATTAATTAAGCTTCAAACATAGCTTGTAAAGTATCTGACATTTTTACGTTTAAAAATAATATTCCAAGCGTTTCAAAATTAAAAATAAAAATTTAAAAAAAAAAAAAAAAAAAAAAAAAAAAAAAATCCAAGCACTTTTAAGCCATTGCCAGATTCCAAAAGATATACAATTTGTCGTCTCCTATTATACAAATAATAAACGAATAATATTAATAAAAATATATTTAGAAAAGAAAGACAATCATCTGCTTTTACTTCTTAATAAACTTTTAACTGAAAGCAAAATAATAGTAACGATGTTTATAAAACTCGTAAATAATGATAACCACACAAGTGTGGGGAAATTAAATTGTCAGAGAGCCACGATGGTCGATTTGTTGTCACTCGTCACACATTCAAACAGCAGGATGTAATAGTATGGAGTACGATTTCGAAATATTTTTTATTAACGTTCATCTTCATTAGAGCCACTTTGAAGGCCTAAAAGAATGTTAAGGTCCTTCGACCTTTTCTGAACGCTGATCCTAATCCCCTATTTCAACAAGACAACGCTTGTGTTCATATTCACTGTAATCTCAAGAGCTTTCCTCTCAGCCACAGATACTATGCCGTAGCCAGAAGCAGGGCCAGACCAGTCACCCATTGAAAATTTATACATATATGATGCTGTGTACCAGTGATTCTCAACCTGGAGGGCGCGAAAATATCCAAGAGAAAATGATGTTTAAAAAAATTGATTAACTGACTAGAAGGAAAGCACTCATACACATAGAAAACAAAATACATTTCGACAAATTTAATGATTAACGTATTAAATTAAAAAAAAACTTCTAAATCAAAACTTACTTAATCAAAACATGCCAAATTAAAAACAAATTTAATAATTATTAGTGACTTCCTTGGGTCTGTCTTGCAGAGCAAAGTTTTTCGAAGGAAGGCTTAATATTAGAAATAGTCACTCTCAGTTCTGTTTCTATATTTAGCCAAGATCTATATTTTGTCTTCAAAGAAGCCACAGCAGGAAATCCAGTTTCACAACAGTAGGATGTTGAAAATGGTAATAGAATGCAAAATACCCTTGTCTTTAGTGCAGAAAAATAATTCTCTACTCCTGACCCAAATTCAAATAATGATTTATTATTAAATTGTCTTTTGGTTTCGCCGCTTGTCGTGAATTCTTTGAATTTTCCTTCCTCATTAATTGAGAATCCTTCGGGGGTCTTATGAAATGGATCCCTAACCAACTCGTAACTTGCTATCAATTTGTCGTCAGCAAGAAAATACCTTTTAAAATTCTTTGCCAGCGTGGCTAAATGGTTTTCAATGGTTACAAAAACAACTTTTACATATTCTTCTTCAGCTTTGTAAATTTTAGTACAATCATTTACATTGGCAAATATTGTTAAGTTTTTTTGCTTTGTATTTCTGCTCCACAATTCCAATTTTCTACAAAAAGCATTAACTTTATCACTCGTATCCAACATATCTGTATTTGCTCTTTGGAGTTAAAGATTCAAGTTATTTAATTTCTAGAATATATCGATTAAGTAGCTCAATTCATCACAAATAAACCATCTCGAAAATTCTCGGCTTCCGGTCTGCTTTCTTCTTCTAGGAAAATGGCGATTTCTTCTCTTAATTCATAAACACGTTGCATGAATTTTCTACGTGATAACCATCTTGCCTCGCAATAAAATAGTAACCATGAAAGTATTGCACTCATGTCTTTACAAAGTGCGGAAAAGATTCTTGATTTCAGGGATCTCATTTTGATATAATTTACTACGGTTACAACCATAGTTAACTCAATATTCAGACCAGGACTCATTTCTTTAGAAGCCAAAGCTTTTCTGTGGATCATGCAATGTGTACAGACACACTGAGTCAATTTTTGTTTTATAAGTGCTTGTATACTTTGGAATGTACATTGAATGAGCACCATCGGTGCATATTCCGATGCAATTTTTCCATTCTATGTTCATAAAATCATTTAAAATAGCAAGTAATGCGAGCGCTCTTGCTTTGAATTCTATTGTTTTGCAGAAAGTAGTTCTTCTACTACTGACATATTATCACAAAATCGAACATAGACAATGAAATGAAAATCTTTATTACTATCTGTTGCTTAGCTGAATTGAAAACAATTTGTCACGCAACTTCGAGAAAAACTGACACTGTACATCTTCAGCTACATCACCAATTTGACAAGCAACAGTATCATCTGAAAGATGTATGGACTGCGATTGTTTTGAAAAATTATCTCCAAACATAGTTTCTATTATCTCAATTGCTGCTGGTAAAATAAGCTCTTCACCAACGGTGTGAGGTTTCTTACATCTGGCTATTTTATATGAAACTTCGTAGGATGCAATTAAAGTTTTTTTATTCACAAAGTTTCTTTAAAAAATGATTTTTGCTTTTCATATGATTTTAATTTTAATTCGAAGAATTCTCTGGGTTTGTTGATGTACTCACTATGAAGCGTTTCCAAATGTCGTTTAACTTTATTAGGTTTATGCTGTCTGCGGCCAACATTTTTGAGCACATGATACACGGGGGCCTTTCTTTTTCATTTACTTCAGTACTGGTAAACCACAAATTTAAGTATTTTTGAGAATGTTTTCTTCATTTTATTTTCGGAACCACACTCGTCTGTGTACTTGTTGATGCTTAACTATCGTCTAATGCTCTCTTACACCCGCTTAAAATATTATTCATGAGCTATAATCTGCTGCTTTGAATATTTAATATGGTGAATTGCAATTAACACGAAACATATATAACGTACGATAGATTCGAAGGCGATCGACTCGAATGAGAATTGAAACTTGCGTTGTTGAACATTTTCCTTCTTCGTAGGAGAAAAAAATTGCTCCACGCATGCTCGTGACGGCTTCCACAAACCATATTACTTATTTTTTCACTTTTCTTTAGTCATGCTTCTATTTTTCTTTTATTATTCCAAAAAAAGTATTCCCAGTTTCTAAAGTTAGCTCACCCCGTCAATTTTTACTTTCATTAACGAACTTTTGTACTATCATATTCTTTTAACATTATCTTCCTGTTTGGCTTTCATTTCAAATATAATATTTAAATTTTCCCTGCTTCCATTCGCTTCTTCTGTTCACCACCCACTTGGCAAAATGCCAGATGTAGTTTCTCGCCAACATTGACTCGCTTTTATTCTTGTTCTGGCAGTTAGTTAAAAATAATTTAAAAAGAGAAATTCAAATACTCAAAGTATATTATTGTTATATACATTTTATTGTATGTGGGGGCGTGATCAAAATTAGGATTGAAATTAGGACTGGGCCGCGAATAATGAAAGGTTGAGTAACGCTGCTGTAGACCGTTTTTTTAGGACTCCGCCGCGATCTCCATCAATCCATCAGTTTCCACCAACATTATAGACTCCATCTATACCCACGCCCAGTTTTTAATAATTTCTTATTGGTAGTGAGCACTAACTTACTTTCAAATATCATTTCAATCTGACTATTCGTTTTAGGTGAAACGTTTTTTATTTTTTTTTCAAGATAAGTATAATTCAAATCAAACAAAACTAACACATCGATCAATAACTCCCGAGTCTAACATTGAAAACAACATTTTTTTTGCAAAATTTTTTTTATCTTTTTTGTTGCGAGTAAATAGCGATAAACAGCTTTCTGAATCATCGACTCGTTGCTGTTTTTGTTCCATCGAAAGCAATCGCGGCACCCACTTGGAAAAAACCTTTTTCACTTCACTTCAAAAAACCTTTTTCAGTAAATACACTTCCATATGATATCTGTGTCATCTCAGCAATCTCACGGAGCTTCACTTTACGATCTTTCATTATAATTTTTGTCACTTCACTCACATTTTCCGGTGTAACGGCTTCCACGGGTCTACCCGAGCGTTCCGCGTCATTTGTGTCGGTACGACCACGTTTAAACTCGGCAAACCACCGACAAATCGTTGCTTTTGATGGACAAGAGTCCGGGTAACATTTTTCAATCCATTGTTTCGCTTGCACGGTGTTTTTACCCATTAAAAAACAATGTTTTATCAGAACACGAAACTCGGGTTTTTTCCATTTTTTAAACAAACTACAAAACGACTTTATTCCAACCTCGATAACTCAGCTGTTTCTGGTCCGATCGACTTAAAATTTTGACACGTTTCAAGCAAAGGTTAGTACTCTAGAAAGACCTGGTTACTGGTTTACTACGAGCGCCATCTCTGGGTTAGTCTCGGGAGTTATTGATTGATGTGTTATAATAATAATGAATGATAATAATTATATTAAAATGACGAATTTAAAAGTAATCAAATCAAATTCTTTAAAAGTCCTGGGGTTTGAGAGACCCCTACATAAAAATCTAGGTAAATAATACTCTTAAAAGGGATCTAAATTTGACCTTATTTGTCCCTATCTTTTGATGATTGCTTATAGTTGAATGCTGAGTGAGAGGAAATAAGAGCAACAACAGTAAACGCTTTCTGTAGCTGAAGTACCATGGCATAGATGTCTTGACCAGCGACATTTCAGTTGAGTCGCGTGATCCAGTCCTATTTCCATTTCGGCCTTAAGATATTTCTGTCCCATAGAGGAGGAGGTCGGTTGACCTTGGTGACCGGAGCGGTTCCAACTCCCTATCTTTGGGTCTGTAAGATATTCGTCTGGTTGTCATGGTAGACCAAGCCGAAAAGGAATTCCCCTCGAGTCACTTATTAAGGGCTTTTAACTTATGTTGTCGTTTTTAAAGAGAGTCTCTGCACACTCCACCTCCAGTATAATATTGATAATATGAAATGCATGGGAAGGAAAGTCTTTTTTTTTTAATTGTTGAGGGACTTTCTAAATAATATTTTGAAATGGTTGTTTGTATCCGCTATTACTACAATTGATATAAATTAGTTCCCAGCCTGTTACATTGAGTGTCGTGTGGATGGTTTCTATTAACGTCATTGGCTGGCTGTGTTTGAGATGGCAGGTCCATTTGACGCAAGCATCGTAGACGAAATATCACTAGTTTTCATTTTCTTACGAGGGGTGTCTTAGACACACAGAGACAAGTTTGTATACGGGGGAAAACAGCCAGTAGCCCTAGATTGTGCTGCCATTTAGGGTCGAATTTCACTAGGAGAGACAATGGTTTTCGCCACTTTGGGAGGTAGTTTTTCTTCCATGAGGTGTACAATCGTTGATCTTGGGTGAAGGGGCAGGTTCTAATTGCCCATCTTTCGGTCAGAACAAATTTTTTCCAACTCGTCTTTAGCAGTGCCTCTAACAACCGAGTCAGCAAGGAATTCCTTGTCAAGGGTCGTTCTTGGAGAGAGTCGTTGCATCCTTGAAAATTGTCTTGCTGAAGAGTTATTACATTTTGTCAGGGTTCAAAGTCCTCATTTTGAAATGTGTGTGTGGAGAGTGGGGTGCCAGCTCTGGTATCATCTGATCTTAATTAAAATAACAAACCATTTTAGCTGTGGTCGATAGACCTTTATGAGAGGCAGAAACGGGCAACCGGAAAGAGTTCAATAAACAATTTTCTCTTTAATATTGGGGTCTTTTTCAAACTGAGTAAATATCTTATAAGTCTTGTTCCTTAATATTAGATGAAGATTTTTCAAACATCCTAATTAATATTAAAGTTAATTTATAGCTATATTACCTTCATTAATAGTTGCTGCTGCTCCATATCTCTCATAATTTAATCATTACCCTTAAATATACTGTGTACTTTAATTCAAGTGACAGTGGAGTTATCATGGTCGCAAGCCATTTGAAGGAAGTTAAGAGATGGTGACGTCTTCTCTCTTTCCTTTTATTTTTATATGAATAAATAACTATCTTTAATTATATTCGTTATCCACACATTAGATAAAGCTACCTGGCAGACTAAAGAGAGTCAAATATTATTTTTTAAAGAATGTTTGCCGCATAAAGCTGTTGGGGATAACTCTATCAAAGGCAATTGTTATAAGTTCTCGAAAAAACTGGAGAGATATGTTTCGCAACTGGAAAGCGATGAACTGAGTAACTAGAGAACAAGAATATTAGATCAATTCATTTTGTTCTATTCGTTCGATACTTGTCTGTACTTCGAAAAAATAAATGGTCGATATAATGAAGTTTGATTTGTAAATTTAAAAATAGGCCTTGCTGACTAAATGTGTAGGTAAAAGGAGTATATTGTATTAAAGGAGTTTTATTAGTTCTACTAGTTGAAAATTGATCTACTTAACCCAGCTGATTGGCTGATTGTTTTTTTATCAATATCCTAATTGGACTATTTCCGACAGACTTTGTTATTTTAGCACAAGTGACGGGGATATCACTTTAGCTGACACCTCACTCTCAGAGATTTCAAGTTATCACAACGTGAGGACTTTGAACCTCGACAGATTTAACATGCATCAACAGCGCTACACGATGTATTTTCAGTGGCATCAAGATTCGACGGAAACAACACCACTCATGAGCTCGCAGCCACTCAACTAACGTGTCCATTTTTAAGTGTAGAAGAAAAGCATAGAGCGATATAATTTTTTTTACTTATTTTTAAGAAATACTTTTATGACTATTCAAAACATGAATATTTCCCTTCCCAAAATATAACAAAAAATAAAATTAGATTTCATTTTTTCAATTTAAATAATTTATCTCTCAAAAAAATGGTTGACTTTTTTTTTGACTTTGTAAAAGATCCTGAAAAAAGAGAATCAATAAAAGAAAATTGCTATTTTAATCTGTAACGAGCTGCGAAACATTTTATAGAGAAAAACTCTTGAATACGTACCCAAGAGCGAAATTTTTTAACTTTAGCATCAGTGACTTATTTTAAGGAAAATACTACTTGTATCGAAAAATGTTTCGATTTAATCGATATCGAGTTTTTTAAGAGAATGAAAAATATTTTTTTCTTTTTTGAAAATGTTGAGAACATATTTACTTGTTTATTGAACTATCCTTTTAAATGACTGAGTAGATCCTTTTTAAAATGACAATTTTAAAAATACGACTAGTCTAAAATATGGCGAAATAGCATCGTATTAATAACTATTAGCAGCTACTTTAATCTTTATGGGGGGAGGAAAGTCATCTTATTCAATTTTATCAGTACATTGGGAAAGTAACAACTACGCTTAATCATATTTTATCCAAAATCCAGTGAATATCTACTTGTAATCAGATATTTCATTCAAAATGAAAATAGTTGTAATCAGAATGTTATAATTTAATCTTGACAGATTTCAGAGATACATGAGAACAAACAACAGAAAAAAACTTATAGAAATTATCATTCATTTTTTTCAATGCTTTCACATTGCCGATAACAAAGAGTTACGATTACGATAATATCAATTCGCTTCCCTTCACTGGAAGACATGTAAAGTGTATTTATAAACCAAGCCAGTCTTTCATTCACAAGTCAATATCAAATTTTTTCACTATAAATGGAAGTGGAAAGTGTTCAAAAGGAATTGGAGGTGGAAAGTGTTCTGGTGACCGGTGCCGACCAAGGAATCGGTCTGGAGATCGTGCGACAGTTGGTGAACCTTACCAAGCAGTTACCTCGGTACGTGTTTGCAACCTACAGGGATGAAAGCAGACTGCGGGTGAGTGATGGTATAGAATTTTAAAAAAAACGGAAACAAAATTTTGAATTGAAAAATGATTTTTACTTTAGCTTATCGAACGTTTTCGAATTCCCCTATTTTTGGCGACAGCGGTAGAGAAGTAGTTATAGTTACAAGCTCACGGCCAGGTTGTTTCTGTCGAGTTGTGGGTTCAAGTCCTCATGCCACTAAAGACCCACCATATTGCAGAGATTAATACAGATTTCGTATACTGTAAGGGCTTAAAATCTTCACATTAACGTGATGTGGAAGTTCGGAGTGCTAGCTGTTTACTTTCTATTTCTGGGATTATGATGATTACCTGAATTTTATTATTATTTTTTAATTTATCCAGTTATCTTAAAAAACATACGCCAGAATTAAAACTATGGGCCAGATTAATCATCAATATTTTTTTTTTTTTTTTGCATTCAACCATCCCAATCCTCATTTCGATGTTTAAATCTTTAAATGCGAAATGAAATGTCTAAGGGTTACTTTTCGAAAAATGCTGGGAGCAATCTTCTGAAGAAAACCTTACAAAAGATCAATGGGGAACGGATAATTGCTTTCAGGTGCATTATTCTTTTACAAATGTTGCATTTATTCTCAATTTCCACAGGGTTTAATGACGTTATACATGAGTGTGTGCAATTCTTTCCTTACTAAGTCTTCGTGGTTGTTCACCTTCAACACTACATGGCTCTTTTGTCAGACGACACTTATAATTGCCAATTATTGTCAGAAAATGGGTAAGCAATGTTGTAAAAAGTCCCGTCCTGAACAGTATTTTCTTCTCGAAAGTGCCCGTCCGCAAAGAGTAATATTAATAAAAAATATTGTGTTAAATTTTCAGTTTTTAAAAGTTATAAAAAATTAAAAAGTAATATTGTGTTAAATTTTCGGTTTATAGAAGTTTTATAAACAATAATATTTTACATCGTTTTTATAATATCCTTATTAATAAAATTCCTAAACAACAAAATATTCTGAAGAGACATGCAATTTCATTAGAAACTAAAATAAAATCTAAAGAGAGGTGAAGGTCCCACATCTATTGGTAAAGCTTTTGGCTTAAGTGAAGTGACTATAAGAACAATAAAAAAAAAGAGAATTCCATTCAACTATCAATAATTTCTGGATCGAATCTCAGTTTCGAAACATGTTGAAACCCTACCTTAGAAAAAACGGGAAAACACATCGTGTTTGAGTTAGAAGATTTACTGGAAAAAAGAATACACATTGATAGAAAAATTACGAAAGAGAAAGCACTTAAAATATACAACTAACTTCAGGAACTGGAATCATCAACAAGTCTTCAAGTAACGAAGGAACTGATATTTAATGCAAGAAATGGCTGACATGTTTTCTAATGACACGCATTTCACAACGTAAAAATAAAAGGAGAAGTAGCATCAGCATGTTTAAATTGCAATTCGCATATCAAAGAGTAAATCAAAAGTTCCCTACCTGTTAGACGGTGGTCATCATCTTTCGCTTCATCAGGTCAGGATACTGAAGTTAATGTATCCACACAGACACAAACAAAGGCAATCGAATGACATCAATTTCTTTAATTAACCTTAAGATATCACAACAAAACAAACATTAACTATAATTATTTATCCTAATTCGCTTATACATCAAATTCTCTATCATAGTTCGTTTTTCAACATCTCCCTTCTCTCTCACACTAAGAACTAAGAAAAATTCTTTTCTTTTTTCCCATCTGGAGCCTTATAGCACCCTCTATCGTTAGTTTCAACACAGCAGATGAAAATTCAACAAAAAGCTTTCTGGATTAACTAACAAAAATAATTGAACAGGACGGTTATACTCCCGATCAAATATTTAATGCCGATGTAAAGGGATTATTCTGGAAGAAAATGCCTGAAAACATCTTTGATTTTGAAACTGATTTTGTGTACATAGCAAAATCTGAAAAATTAGCTAGTGCTTTTAAAGCGGCCAAAGATCGGGTGACGTTCTTGTTTTGTAATAACGCATCTGGTGATAAAAAGTTAAAGCTTCTGTTAATCAACAAATCCCTTATGCAAAAAGCTTAAAAAGGGAAGAACATTAAACAACTTCTAGTTCATTTGAAGGTGAATGAAAATTCTTGGATCACGTCTGATCTGCTTACAATTGGTTCAACGACTGCTTTGTTCCTGAAATCCAGAAATATATGGAATAAAAAGTTTTGGAATTCAAAATACTTTTGCTCTTTGATAATGCTCTCAACCACTCAGTGCTGGATTATTTAAATTTTCAAATGTTGTTTTTGCCACCTTATACCACCTCGCTTGTTACCTTAAATGTTGAATGCTTGTTGATGACCTTAAATGCTTGTTGGAAAACATTTTTGCCCGCATGCGTCAAAAGTGGAAGTTTTGTAGCATAAAAATCAGATGTATGTGATCTGAAATTATAAATTTATCAAATGCAATCGGTTGCGAAGGTTTTTAACAAAGTATAAACGGCTAACATCGATGAATTGATGCGAGAAAACTTTTCGGATGAGGATGATTTGAACGAATTTATGAAAGCTTATGATAATAAAAAAGTCGATAATGACGAAGTTGATGGTAAAGTTCAGCTATTAATGGCTAATTTAATTTGAGAGGTCTTGAAATTTGCAACAAGTACGGAGCAACATTTTATTATTCGTGATCCTGACATGGAGCTTGCATTAATAATTTACAATATAATCTTAAGTTTTGAGTAGCTGGATATCAGAAATTTGTAAGTAACAGCAGAACCCCCCCCCAAAAAAAAAAACAGCTCCTAATAAAATATTTTATAACAAAACAAAAAAAAAGCCCAAGAGAGGCCGTTGACTAAGAAAGAAATTCATTTGAATCATACTGACATTTGTGCTTAAAATATCTACTGATAAAATTTTTGGTCCAGTCCGTAATAAACGTGGAAGCTTGAAATCAAGTATCGATGAATAGTTGCGAAATTGATTCTTATTCCTAATTTCAATTAAAAATTTTATATGTTATATTTATGGACTGAATTTTCCCAGTACATTAATTTTAATTTTTTCGTAATAAAAATTAATTATTTTTTATAGATATATTATATGGATTTCATTATTACTTTTATGCATGATTTTTTGGGAAAATATTTAGAGTTGTGAAACATATGTCCAAATTTACCAAATATCGCATGTATTTTTTTGTACAATTCGTTTTTGCACGGTTTTCTAAGGAATGTATCTACCGTGCAAAAAATGACTTGGGGACACATATATAACTATATATGAAATAAGTATTGCTAGCTGTTAATCTATATTTGTTTCATACAATTCTATTTTGATAACTTTCTTTTGGAGATTTTTTTTGATATATGTATACCTTTTTCTTTGAAATATTTATTCATTATTGTCCGAATATTTCATTTTTCTAGTTGTTAACTCACTTTATTTAATAGAATTCAGTTTTGAATTTTCTTTAATCAATCGATTTCAAGCCATATCTCACACCGTTTAGGTAACAGAAAGGGCAGCGTATTTAGGGGTCAAGGTAATTTAAATTTCTAAAATGAAATTATTGATTTTAAACATTTGCCTAAAGCTTTTACGCTTTAGGGATTTTGCCTCTTTTAATTTAAAAGTGAATATTCATTTGCCTTCGAGTATTTGTTCAATCTCCATTGCATAGCATAATAATTTTTTTTTCTGTAGGATCTCAAACAGATCAAAGATAAGTCGAAAGAAACTCTCGTTGTCTTAATCAAGATGGGTAAGTGTAAAATTATTAACTCTGTTTTTCCACACATGCATACACAAACTCCTTGTAATGTTTTCCTTTCATATGAAATTTAATTCTAATTCCGAATCCAATTGTATATGTGTGTATTTTTGAAAGTGCTATAGAAATAGCTCTTTACTCTCCTTTTTTATAAATAATTTCTTTTTACAAGAAAGCAAAATTTTCCAGAACTAATTAGCAATGCTGTTTTTATTTAAATTAGGTATGAGATTCTCCCTGAATAAAAGTGATTCTCCATTCGAATGCACTTTTGTAACATTTTGAAAATTTCTGGCATGGCTCAATCCTTTTCTCACTCATATTTACCGATAAAAACTCAGTATTAGAGATTAGAAAAAATGCAAATTTTCCTCTAACAGAAATTATTATGGCAATGTAAAATGAAAATATATTCAAACAAGATTTATTAGATTCTTCCAAATTCCTTTACTTATCTGCATTTACTTTTCTTTATTCAAAAACATTTTTTAAAAATATTTATTTGTGATTTTGCAACTTTCGTCTTCCGCGCGTGCTGCCTCAAGTGGGCTCTTGCTAAAATAGCGGTAAAGCAGAAAAATTAAAATGTGATTTTCCTTTGTTTCAAATTAAATAAAACAGCAACAGTAATATTTGAAAAAAAGAGCAATTTATTAAATAAAACAAGACTTTTCGAAACTTCAGTTTTATAAGTTAAATGAAAAATCTACATGAATCTACGAACGAAACATCTCGAATTTGATGTTATGTGTTGAATCAATGATACGGATGCAATATTTATTTCATTTTTAACATTGTTATATTTCAACAAATTGATTTATTCAAAGTTTTGCAAAGAACAGATTTAGTCACCAAAGATGCTAACCTTTTTATAATAATTATTAAGTTATTCATTTAAGCATGAGAATTAAAACAAACGATAAAAATACTGAAATGGACAATTATATTCTTTTCAGGTATTAAAATTAAAGCAAACAATAAATTATTAAATTGAATACATTTTAAATTAAATGTAATTGTTACTGATCTAAAATGTAATAAATAAATCTTTACGTATTCATCTATTCTTAACACTGATACTTCATTGAGATGACTAGAATTCAAGCTGAAACTATTGTGAATCAGTTGGAAGAAATCAAATCAGATTAAACAAGTCACGCACATCTCCCACTTTATTTTGAAAAGTGGTCAAAGAACTTTTTGTGGAAGTACGCAAACGAAAGACCTATCGGTGGTTAAATAAGAGCTTGAAAGTGTCGAATATTATTCGTCACAAGCGAATATTTTTTCCTGTTGAATAATGCACTGCAAGCAGATCTACTCGTACCTTATAGAAAATAATTTGTCGTTCTTTTTATCGCTTATTCCTCTATGCCTTCTTTGTTGTTTTACATTTGGAATTGTCCGTTGCTGTAATTGAAGCAGAATTCCTTCTGACTATTCAAAAATTTAATTTTAAACGTTTAATACTGTGCCTGAGTATTAATATTTTTCAATGTTGTATAACTTTTGAATACATATTGTATGCTTCTCTTCCTTAATGGAACTACTGAACTTGTTTAAAAAACTAAATAAAATAAACCCGAAATATGTTTCACTCTTTTTGCTATTTAAAAGAGAATTTTTCACTGAAAGTGATTACTACGATTAAATTAATTCTTATTAACAAATTTAACTTTTTATGAAAACTGATTCGATAAAATTTTGTCTCATTCAAAGCCAGTATTTATTCCTTGAATAAATTATAAAATAATTTAGTTTATTTAATTATTTCTTCAGTGGATCCTGACGGGAAGGCGAAAATTGTTACTTTATAAAAATGGAGAAAATCAGAGTTATTCAACAATTATTTTTAAAGTAAACTTTCGATTAACGCATCTGTTGAAACACATTTAAGCTGTGATCTTTATATAAGAAAAACGTTTTCGAAGGATCATTTCAGGGTAGGAATCAGAAATATTTTTAATTAATTATTATAACACCTGAAATTAGATCATTTCAGGTGTTTACTCTAGAAATATTTCGTTATGTAATCTGTGAGAATAAAAAATATTTTTGTTTCTTATGATGTAAGATCTTTGCTCAATCGTTGACTGCCAACTAAAAGCAAAATCTTAGTTCGCGTTCTCGACTTAGACACTGACTTCTCTCGCAGTTTGCGCGTAATACTAGTTGTAAATTGGTGTTTTTAGACCAAGACCCTGAAAATTACCGTGGTATCCAACGTGCTGATAAAAAAAATTATGGAAAGTAAGGTTTTATAAGTCTAAAGGCATGGTAATATTTGAATTCTGGATATGGACTTGTTTTAATATAAATTAAATAGAGCGCAAGTCCAAGAGCAGTAGGGAAAAAACCATTTTTAACAAAAACCATCAGGTTGAAAAGAGATAAATAAATGATGATTAACATAAATATTATTCAGCAAAATACTTTTCAAATTTTGTATATTTATTTTGCTCTTTAACACACAGTATCAAATAAAATACACATTGAAAAGCTTTTTTCTAAAAAACAATTGATTAAATTTCATTTAAGCGTGTTTGGAATTAAATTTATTCCCTTGACTTAAATTAAATGTGAAAGCATACATTTTCAACCTGATTTTACAATCACTAATCATCATTAGAGAATGTCTCAGAAAAAAAAAGTTATTGATATGTTGAGATGTTAGTTCAAAGATTATGTTGCATAATATCATTATTGCGTTCTATGGAAACTGCAAAAAAGCATTTTAAAGCGAGATTAATGTCCGCATACTTTCAGATGTCACAAAGGCGAAATCCATCCAAAGTGCCCGAAAGAAAATCGAAGAAGTGGTGGGAAACAGAGGATTGAATCTTTTGATCAACAACGAAGAAGCTGTGAAACCAAAGATCGTTCCTGAAGTGAATGAAGAAAATTTAATGTTTCACTTCAACACCAATACAGTGGGACCAATCATGATGTTACAGGTAAAACCTGCATTCTCTACTTGGGAGTATTCCCGTGTAATTTGAGAATTACTGTAAGCCGTTTGCGACCTTTTTCTAACTAGATAACTCGTGGGCTATTCACAAATCCTTCACAGCCATCATGATAAAGTGACACAAGAGTTAAGATGATCCAAAATCACCAACAGAGACTAAATTCAAAGAGAGGCAGAACCAAGTAAAAATCACGTGATATCTGCAATAACAATTTCATGTGTGCTGTGTTAGTATGGGAAATCCATACATCTATGCTATTGACATCTTGTTTCTTCAAGTGTATTTCGATAAATATATTTAATATTATCTAATTTCTTACATTATTCTATTATGTATAGTTTGTAAAATAACTATTTACACACGTCTTTTTCTTAAATTAAAATAAAATCAAAGAATATATTTTCGCAAACAACAATGCAGTATTATAATAACGTAAAAAAATAAATAAATAAAAATAACTTTGTACATTTTAGTGGACAAATGTACTGAAACATAACACAAAAAATAATTGTACTTTTCATTAGTGAGCCTTAATTAATAAAAAATTAATCAATTATCACAAATTAAACCTTTAGCTATAATGACTGCTTCAAGACGGTGTTCATTACTGACATAGATTCACAGTGTCATAGATTCAACGATTACGTGTCGATTGGGTCTATACTAGAGCTTCTTTCAAATAGTTTTTACTTGTGTGAGAAACTGATATGTGTTGATTTTTTTAAAGGAAATCTGGCAACTATATTCAGTACTACATCTTTTACCTGTTATCGAAATCAGATGATGGGTAACGTTTCACAAACGCAGTGTAAAACAAACGAGTGTATGACTTGTTTACAACGGTGGGTATAAATATCACGTGATAATGACGTCACATGAACTTAGTCCATAGCGCTTCACGTGTCGTAAAAAGAAAAAATGCCTCCAGTATAAGTTGCTATATTACTGGAAAAAGTTGCCAAAAAAGTGCGTATATCGTGTGAAATATCTTCACATTAAAAACAAAATGCCGATGAGGAACAATACATCTGAGCTACACCCCTCACTAAGTGGGTTTTGTTTCCATTATCAATGTTAAGATAATATATCCTAACTTATCTGCCTAACATTTCGGGTTAGGCATGCCGCATTTTCACAGTTCCTTGATCCCCGAGTTGAAATTGAAGAATTTCTCCTTTCGCGTACTGAATTTCTAGTTCAAGAGGTGGGAACTTCATATGAATCAGATTGAAGGACTGAGTTGTCATCAAATTGAGGGAAGCATTATCATGTTTAACATGCTTACTGTCTATCAGTGCGCATAACAATCGCCTCTGAACTCCTAAGTACTATTTCAAACTCTAACTAAATGCTTGATTCAATATAAAATGCTTTTTAAAGAAAAAAAAAATGTTAAGATCCTTACCAAGCTTTTTCTAAAGTGTATTTTATTTCTAGGAAATGTTTCCATTACTAAAGAAATCATCAGAGCTTAAGAAAGCTGGTCTGGAAGTATCTAGGGCTGCTGTGCTCAACATTTCTAGCATGAAAGGCTCCATCACACAATTGGACGACTCAAAAGCAAATGACTGGCATCTAACTATGTCTTACAGAGCGAGCAAGGTGAGTGCGACTTCTAATGTGATAAGATAAGCTAGACCAAGAGTTTTTAACATATTTTTTAGAGCCAGAGAACCTTTTCTCTCATCTTTGCTTATCATATTGATTTACACATGAAATAAAACATGATAGCAAACAATCGCATTAGAAAAATGTAATGTAGTAATATATACACTTGAATCTTAGGACAGTAACGAAATTCATAAATGCTCTGACGATATGTACTGAAACATGTATACACTAAAAATTTCAAGAGTTAAAGAGATTTTATTTTTTGGAGAAATGTTAGTAAAAAGAGTGTTGCTGTTTGTATCAGAAATAAACTTTGAAAAGCAATGCAGTATCTTAAGGTAACGTAATATTTTCATTATCTTTTTCGTAGGCTGCTTTGAACATGGCCATGAGAGTCAATGCTCTGTGGATGATGGAAGAGGGTATCTTGACCGTGAACATGTGTCCTCAGAGGGTCACCACCAACAAAGAGCCAATTGAAACTAATTTAAATGTTTCAGAAAGCGTGACAGCTATGTTGGAAACGTTGGCCAAGCTCGACGAATCACATCATGGAGCATTCCTAGATAGAAACGGAATAGACATTCCTTTCTGAAAATGGCATTTCTGACAAAATGTCACTTTTTCTTTCAATACTTTAATCAAAACCCTGTTAGCGACTTTTAGTGAACGAAATTTTTTTCATTGCATTAAAAATATGCTTTATTACTTACCTTGAAATGTGTTTTAATGATGGATCGAGGCAATTAGATCGTAGACTTTCTAGAATATAAAAGAAGACAGTATATGGGAAGTAGATCTTTGCATTCACTTTTATTTGCTAAACCCTGCCATTGGCAAGACATCCTGATGTTGGTAAACGTAGCAATGATGTAAAAAAATAAAATTACAAAAAAAAACCCATCAATGTTATTTCATTACTTTTCTTATCATAGAAATTAGTAGAACATACTCATTAAGAAATGGGTATGTTTTTAGAGATTTTTGATTAATGTAAGACAAAAACACATTCATGCATATGTATAACAAATTCTTAGGGGATATATTTTCTTCTTGGAATCCGCGAGTATTTTCCCCTTTTGCTTTTATAATTTCCCTTCCCTTGTTCATTTTCTATACTTTCCTTAGAAAGGAATCCTTGAAAATCGGAGGAACCCTTAGCATCTCGGATAGCATTAATCGATCTTTCCGTTTAAGTCAACAAAACGTTTTTTAATTGGTTGTTGAAAAAAATTTATATTCAAGCTCTAAGTTTAGCTTGTGTACAAGACATTGCTGTTCAAAATTAAAGTATTATTAACTTTTGTGTAATTAAATTTAAATAAAATGATTGAATTGGAGAAAATGTGCAGTTTACGTCTCTTTCAATGCACTAATTTTACTAATATAAAAAAAAGAAACAGTCCCTCGTGTACGTGAGTTTCCTTTGTTTCCTGAAATGAGTGTGAATTAAATTTATTTTACCGATATTGACTTTTATTTTTGGGAAGGAAAAAAAAAACTTATGAATTATTTTAAATAACTATAGTAATTGCTATAGAAGTCAAATTAATAGAAATATGAAAATAGAGTTCATCTATATCATGAAAGATTGAATATATTTTATTAGAAACAAATTCAAGTTAAATAACTTTTATATATTAAGATGTAAAATATAAGAGACGAGAGAGGTTTTAATAAAATAACAAACTAATAGCCATTTACGTGAAGAACAACTTTGAAACATAACATGTTTAGCTTCTGAAATTTTTATGTGCGATATTTAACTGAATTATGAAGAGTCCTTTTTATGTGTAGGATGGAACCTTATGGGTAAGATGTAATACGATCAGTTTAATGAAATCGCGATATTCAGACTTTAAAATTTCGCTGTAAACGTAATTTACAAGTGCAAAAAATGTTGGAGCATAAATGTATTAGGAATAATCCATTTTTAAAGTTACGCAAAAAATACCTGTGTATCTAGCTAGCAGCTGATCTGGCTTTATTTGCTTGGGTCAATTTTTTAAGCTGCGTGTAACTACTGCTTTTTTCTTCAATTTTAGTTTAAACTTCCTTACCTTTCATGATTCTTAAGATGCCAGATTTACTAAAGAAGGGAGTGTATAGAAATTAGAATGGCTTCCATGCGTATTACTTTCACTGCTTATATTTAGAGCGCTAATGCAAGTTTGATAGAATTGTATGAATTTTATGTTCGACAATTTTTCATTCAATTCCATAGTAAAAAATTTCTGGTTTGTAGTATGCTATTGATATATGATGTATTTTTAATAAAGTATTAATACTCATTAAAATATTTTACACTTGGTAACGGGGTTAAATTAACTTTTTGAAATAAGTATGTGCAAATAAATTAAATATTAATATTAATTAATTTAATTTAATATAGTATTTTTGAATTTTAATTTCTATCAGGCTTTATGTAATATTTAATAATTAGTTGCAGCTTTATTAAAAATTTTCATCGTTGTTTTATAAATTAAATTTTATTGAAAATTATTAAAGCTTAAAAAAGCTTCTAATAAATAAATTGCAAGCTAGCCCTGTTTTCATTATATTTGAAATAATATCTAATTTGCTCCTCACTTAAAATTATATCTAAAAGTTTGACTACTCATTAAAAAAACATCACTTTAATCCGTTGATCTGGACCGTTCCATTTTTCAATTCGCTCGTGCGAAGAACGGATATATTAGCTGGTCTATAATAAAAGTTTTGATTGGTGTCTGTTATTCACATAGTCAGAATTTTAATTTCTGCACTGCATTTAATAAAAAAAAAGTACTATATTAAGAAAAAGGAAATAAAAATTGGGAGAATCTTACAGCTAGCAAAGTATTAAATTTAAAACAGTGAATGAAATTTACAAATACAGAATTCTTTTTCAGGTGAATTAGAATAATTACTACACTTACTTAAATATTGTTAATTTTTTTTAAAACATGACAACTTATGATTAAAACTTATGATAAAACAACTTATGATTAAAAACAAGTTTTAAAAAACTATAATTCAAAGTACAAAGTGGCATCTGTTAAAATCATATATCATTATATAACTGTTACAGCTCAATTATGTATCTTGATTAAAAGAGAAAATTATTAAAATTCAGAAAGTTTTCATTACAGTTTAATTATTCAAATTTATTTTTCAGTCGTTTTTGCATGATTACGATATTGGAATAAATATGGTCTTTATTTTTGACATGTTAGAATAAACCAATGATTTAATCAAAACAAAACAGTGAGGATAACTCAATACTCGTTTGTACAGCTTAAAAATATATCCTTTTAAAGTGTAAAAAATTTCAAAACTAACATTACAAGTTTACAAACAAAGGCCATTAGTAAATATGGTGAGGCTTAGTTTAACGAACAACATTTTAACAATACAGTTAATCGAAAAAAAGACAAAATGTATGTAACAATATATGAAGATTATTTGGTGCCTAATATATATCACTGAATAACATAGAAATATGATGATATTAAATATTAATCGAATTATTGCATACATATATATATATATATATAAAAGTATGAATAAAAAGTATATATATAAAAGCTAACTGTATACATTTTTTATAAATTAAATGGGATATACAAGATGTATACAGTTAGCATATATGGAAATCCTATGTTGACGTATGGCACGCCGAATTGTTCTTATAGATGTTCATGTGATTTTGACGGGTCGTAAGTTTGTGACATTGGGCTATTCGCGGTTTCTCTTCACTAACCTTGGGGACTTTTAATTGAGATTGATTGCTTTCGCTAAACAACCTTTGCCCAACCAAAAATGAAACGTGATATGTAAAGTTATTAGGTAAAGCAGTTAGGAATGAAGTGAAGCGGTTGAGTCGAGAAATATATAAACTCCGACTGGAAGTAGCAAGAGTATCTGAAAGAGAGGCTATGGGTGAGGTGAAGCTGAAGAGATAGACAAGAGGAAGGAAGAAATGGAGGGTTCGAGGAAAGATTGCTGTTGGAAGGATATTTCCTAGCGTTTTCAACAGTTGCTCCAGAGTCTGAGTTGCAGTCGAGGAGAGATTAGTGGTAAGAGTCTGTTAGATTACTATTGGTGGGTTGAACTAAGGTATTAGAAAGCTTACCCTGGAGAGCATAGTCATTTGTGTCATAGTAAATATATACTAATAAATTGGTAGTGTTTAATAATTGAATCTAGTGATGGCACAAGAGGACGCCCGGGTCGGGCGGGCGTCACATTGGCGCCCAACCGTACCTACCCCTACAGAAAGAACCCCACCAGGAGTAGTAATTTTTCCAATTAGATATTTCAATGGAAATGGTGATGCAGTTGAATTTCTTCAGAGTGTTAATGATATCATTGTATATCATTAGATCCCGGCGGAACTGCATTGCGCATATTTACGCAATCATTTAAGAGGCAGAGCACGCGATTGGTACGATGTGATTGGTACTGACTTTAAACGGGGAGAATCTAATGACTTTAAGAACATACAGGCAGCTGTAAAAAATGCATTTCCTATAGTGCGTGACCGTACGCGGTTAGAAGCAGAATTCTATTCTACTAGGCAACAAAACCAATCTCCGTTAGATTTTGCATATTACATGTTAAAAATTGCGCTTTGGTTAAATGTACTGACCCCTAAAGCTGAGTTAATACAGCATATAATGTTGAGAATGTCAACGCCTGTTCTGGACTATCTTGAAGTACGTAAACCAACCTCTAAGATTGAACTGTTGTAGTTTCTATCTCGATATGAAAGGCGTCACTTAGGTGAAGTTGAGAACAATCTTCGGTTATTTCAAAATCGGAGAAATTTGGTTAGATATCGCTATATGCGAGATGTGGCTCTTGCTCCACATATAATTAGGCAAGCTAGTGATGTGCAGCGTTGGAATATCTACAACCATAATGTTAATCGTAACCAAAATTTTAATAGCTCTTCTACTGTGTTGAATTCAATGTATATAAAACCGGCAGGACTGGCAATCAGCTTAAAAGGGAATTTGAAAAGGTTATTAAACCTTTGAACATCAGCTACGAGATATGAGAAGGAAGTCTGGGAAATTGCAAAATCGATCCGAAATTTCTTGAATAGCAAATATCAGTATATTAATCAAAATTTTCCTTTAGCCTCTAGTAATGTAGAAAACTTCAGTCACTGTGTTAGAAGGGGTTCGAGTACCCATCGCCATGAAAAGTCGTCTAATCACCTTGATCGAGGGATATGAGTGCAACAAAGATCTGATTACATGATGCGAAGTTGCAATTCAGCTGATGGAACTGCGCTACTGTATGTGCCACCTCACCGCAGGATGAGAGCCTTTACTCCGGCGAAGCCAGCGGATGGAAACGTCAGACACCTACAAAGGAGAAGCGGAGTCCGTACGCAAGAGTCGTCCACAAGAGACCGGCTATGGAGGATCGAAATCCGACCTCAGCAGCTTCCAGTAAGAAGCAGACCAGGGGATACCACTGCCAAGCCACAAGGGGCTTCAAGGAGCCAATCTTGATATCCACTACAAGGGATCTACAGCAAGATTCCAGACGTCAGCCGATCTCCCAGTCTAGAAGGTAGCTCTTCAACAAGATTCTCGTCCACAGCGAAAAGCGAGACTAAAATATCAGGTTGTATTATTCTTTGTTATTCCATTTGATTTGGAGACATGATATTGTTGAGACAACAAGTCTTTGATTTTTACGGCTTCAGTTCCAATACGGCAAATAGCTTTGGCTTTTACTCCACTAAGAGCTGAGAACTTTAATGGAAAGTTGAAATTTTTTAATTGTAAATCACCAAGTGGGTGATCTTTCCCAATGGAAAGTATTTTTTGTTATAAAGATTGGAACTTTTAAATTGTAAACATTTGTTAAAGTATAACACTTGTTTATGCATTGACTTGTTTTTTTAAGAGTAGATGTCTTGTTATTTTGCATGAATTATGTATAATCATTTCATAACTGTATTTATGTTATACATCTGGTCACATCGTGGCGTAATTAGGGATCGCGACTAATATTAACACTTAGGGCTGCATTAAGTTCGCATTTGGCATTGTTCTGTCTCTTGACCAGATCGCGTCATTCATCAAATTCTTGAATGTTATGTGGAAAATTATATATATTTGTATGAATGATAATGTTTAAAACTTTACAAAATGATGTACACGGCAATCCATTTCAGGGTACCAGACCCTGACCTACAACTTGGAAAGGAGCCGAAGAAACAAATTCTCCGGCTGAGAAAGTATAAGAAGTTGAAGATTGTTTATCAATAAAATGTATTTTGTTAGCATTAGTTTTTTTTCTTGTAAGCTCTCCTTGGATTACGCCTTAGATCAGCCGTTTAGGAGTAATATAGTAACTTCAGAAAGCTTCAAATTTTCAGCTTATTAAAGGGAAATAGGGTATAAATTTAGATGCAATTTATTAAGTAGCTTTAGAGTTCGGAACTTGACCAGGTTCAGAATAACGTCCAATTACGTAGGCATTCAGACTTTAATCGTAATTTCGCTCTGGGTTTTTGTACCCAACGATAAATCACGTTTCATTTCTGGGGAGGGGTTGTCACATTAGGCTATTCGCGGTTTCTCTTTACTAATCTTGGGGACTTTTAATTGAGATTGATTGCTTTCGCTAAACAACCTTTGCCCAACCAAAAATGAAACGTGATACGTAAAGTTATTATGTAAAGCAGTTAGGAATGAAGTGAAGCGGTTGAGTCGAGAAATATATAAACTCCGACTGGAAGTAGCAAGAGTATCTGAAAGAGAGGCTGTAGGTGAGGTGAAGCTGAAGAGATAGACAAGAGGAAGGAAGAAATGGAGGGTTCGAGGAAAGATTGCTGTTGGAAGGATATTTCCTAGTGATTTCAACAGTTGCTCCAGAGTCTGAGTTGCAGTCGAGGAGAGATTAGTGGTAAGAGTCTGTTAGATTACTATTGGTGGGTTGAACTAAGGTATTAGAAAGCTTACCCTGGAGAGCATAGCCATTTGTGTCATAGTAAATATATACTAATAAATTGTTGAAAGTAGTTTTGGTGATTCTGTAATTATTTGTGTCGTAGTGTTTAATAATTGAATCTAGTGATGGCACAAGAGGACGCCCGAGTCGGGCGGGCGTCACAAGTTGTTTGTAAATTTACCCTATTATGCCTCTCTGAAAAATAAGTTATACCAGAAACAGAAAATAGAATCTGGATACAGTGATACAATTTAGAACAATACAGTGATATTAAATAATACAGTAAAAAATTAAATATTATAATGACACTTTCAAGTTTCTAACAATTTTTTTTCTTAAATATGCTGTAGAATTACGTAGTAGAAGTATTTAAGCTAATTACAATTGATAGCTTTTTTATTTTAAATAAAATAATTGAAATTATGGAATCATTTATAGAAGAAAGAGAAAGAGGGGGAGAGATTTTAAGTTAAATAAAAACACATTTTTCTTAGCAAGTTTTGTTATTGTTTTCATTATTTATGCATCTAAATTGAGGGGAGGGGGATTACAACAATCATTTTTAATTCTTGCAATATTTTAAGAAATTTGAGGTACATATGACGTATTTGAATTTCTAATACGAGACAGGAGATATTAAACTCGCTGATATTTCTAGATAGAAACTCTATAACAAAAAATAAATAAATAAACGTGACGTACCAAGAAGGAGTTGTTCGATGGAGACAAAAATTGGCGGATAGAAAAATTAAGTAAGAATAGAAAATGATTAAAATTTCAGAAAAATTGAATGATTTATTTCAGAGTTATAAAGTAACGAACTCAATAAGGTGTTGACCCACCTCTAGCCTGAATGCAAGGTGTCATACGACGTGGCATAGAGTGATAAAACTCCTTGACTGTCTCCAGTGGTATTTCTTGCCAATTTTGCTCCAAATGTCGGGCTAGGTTCTCAACATTCCCAGGAAGATGCAGTCGCCTTCCCATCATATGCCAGACATGCTCGATTGGAGAGAGATATGACTGACCAAGGAAGTGTTTGACAAACTATAAGACAGTTCATAGCAACACATGCCGTATGTGGTGTGGCGTTATCTTGCTGAAAAATAAGGCCAGGGTACTGCAAAAGGAACGGTAGTGACAGGTCTCGGAATGTCATCGACGTACAGCTATGTTGTAAGTGAGCCTCTAATGATGACCAAAGGGGTCCGGCTATTCAAGGGAAATGGCCTCCCAGACCATAACTCTTGGTTAAGGGCTTCAGTGGCGTACAATAGTGAAAGCAGGATCGGCACGCTGCCCTGGGCGTCTCCAGACACGTCTTCGATGATCAGCAGGACACAGCTAGAAGAGAGATTCGTCGCTAAATACTATACATCCTTAGTCAGCATCATTCCAATCTGGTCGAGCCAAGCACCACTGATATCAGGTTCGACAGTTTGCAGGCGTGAGTGGCAGCTGGCGTAGCGGTCAGTACGAGATTAGATTTCGCTTTATCAGCCGTCTGTGAATGGTCCTATAACTTGTTCTTATCCTATTACAAACTTATCCTATTATTTGTTCTAAACTTTACCAACTACATATTTTGAAGTTGTTTCATCTGTGAATGCTTTGGACACTCGTGTGCGAGTCGCACGTCTGATGGTTGATAACGATGAATCAGGCGCTGTGACAGCTGATCTAACAATCACTCTGTCCTCCCGACCTGCTGTGACCCTCGGTTGATCGAAACCGTCATGATGCTTAAATCTGCCATTGTCCACCCATTCTTGCCAGCATCTTCTAATCGCCGCATCGCTTCGACCCATATGAAGAGCGATTCTACGATTTGCCAAACCTGCTTCTTTCAATCCAATAATACGACCTCTTTCAAACTCTGACAGTTGCTCGTAATGAGCTCGAATCCAGCGGTGAGGCATTTTTTTTCAGTCGGTGAAAGGTATCCTATATCGCAATGCAACAGAAAATTTGGCCATCAGATTAAGAATCGCTTTTTATATATCCCTGCTGAGTGCACAGTTCCGATACAATGTAAGTCCCGTCATTCATTCATTGGTCACCAAATTTTAATCATTTGCATGTTTGGTCTAAATGCGTTTGCATACGAAAGTGCATTACAATCGGGCAACTTCTGCTAGGTGCAGTTTTTTATTATAGAGTATATATATATATATATATATATATATATATATATATATATATATATATGATGTGTGTGTAATAATTTAACTTTAATTTAATAACGTCTCAATAATAATTTAATTTTCTATTCTATCCCATTCTCTAATTCAAAAGCAAAGAGTTTATTTTTTTTCCCTGATCCCATTCAAATTATCCTTTTATTTATTAGATCACACGCTCATAAAATTTGGCTAATCCCTTTTTCCCACGAGAGAGAGAGAGGCCGTATAGAGCAATTCTTCGTGTATTTCTTCGGCTGGACTTTTCCTGACTAATCCTCACTTGAAGGGCACAAGCGACTGAGCCGCCAGCAGAAATCCACAGCGGGGCCATCGTGTCCTGACAACTAGGTTGAGTGCCGAGACAAGGGCCGCTGCAATGGCGAAAGCTACGCATCTGCGACAACTTTTATATTTGAGAAGGGCAACTGAATCGTTGCAAAACAGAATACAACCAGCAATTCCCGTGAATTAAACTCGTCAAACTTATCATATTACTTGTTCTAAACTCTACCTACTACGTATTTTGAAGTTGTTTCATCTTTGGTCCTTACCTATTTCAAATGGGACTGTCGCTTCATTCTTCAGAACTGAAACTTAAGATACTATTACTTGTTCCTGGAACTCTTATTCCAAGTTGTTTCATCTTTAGTCCTTTCAGCTAAATTTTCCATATATCTATGCTTTTTTTAACAAATAACCCAAGGAACATATTATATTTTTTTCTCCAAGAAACATTTTACACTTATGCTAACTTTTAAATTCATTCTAGTTTAAAACTTAATTCTCTGAAAGTGAATTTTTTTTTGTGTGTGTATAATAAACTAAAAAGTGTGCATATAGCAATAATATTTCAGAATTCTTTAATATTATTTTTTTACAATAGAAATTGAAACCTTACTATTGTAATACAAAGTAAACAAAATTAACAAACAAGAAATATGATAATGTGTGAATTATTTTATGAAAGTATAATTACAATTTTGAAATCAATTTTGTAAGTTGTTATATTGATTTAAGATGATAATTGTGAAAATAACATTGCTTGATGTTTAGTTAAAATTGTTATTGATTTGATTTTGAGTCTTCTTCTTTATGAAATGAAATAAATAACATATTTTGGAATTGGATTAAATGCTTAAAAGTGTTTTTGAAAAGTATTAAATCAAGCGTTGTGTGTATTACTAAGGCTTTGGGATTATTCTGTTTTGAAAGTGTGTACGGTTTCTAAAAGATTTTGACTATAAAAAATGTGATATTATTTGATGCATAGGTGAAAAAATTTTGAATTTAATTCTAAATTGATTTTGGGGATTAATGGTGCAGCGGCTCTCCTCAACAACAATCTCAGCAGTTAAAAGGCCTTACTCAACCAGCCCGATGAGATATCTTTTCGGCCTGATTGTAGGACCGTCAACTTCGGACCCCTTGGTCCAGGGTTCGAAACAACGCCGCCGTATCAAGGTCAACAACTTTCTCCCCCTCCTCGGGGTCGGAAAATCCACCCGTGGCCGAAATGGTATATGTGACAAATAACATTTTAACTGATGTGAGTGGTAGAACAAAAAGTGTGCTTATGTTTAGTATTTCAGAATCTTTCTAAATTTAGTATTTCAGAACCTTTCTAGAGTAATATTTTTTTGAATATTTTGAAAATGTAAATTAAATCTTATTACTGTCACAAAATAAATAAACCAGAAAACTAATAACGTTTGATATATAAATGAACATGATTTAATTTTACTATGTTTACTTTATTAAAAGAAGACGATTATTACAATATTTATTTTGATATATGTGGTGGATATTTTAAAATGATATTATATGAAATACTTTTGATTTTATGTTCTTTAATTTGAAATAATCATCATTTAATTTTGAAATGAATATAAACAGTGTTTTGAAGTGAATATTTACTAATTTGATCGGAAAGAAACATATCGTTGTTTTACATTACTTAATTGAGAAATGATGAGTGAATATTTTGTTTTGAAATAAGAAATGTTATATACTTTTTTGAAATGAATATTATTTAGTTTTAAAATGAAAATCAGCAATGTGTTTTGTAATGAATGAAAAAGAAAATTTTTTGAATGTTTAATTATCATTAATACTATTTAAATTTTAAAGGATTTTTGTATTTAAAGAAATGTATGTCTAGTTTAGATGATTTCTATAGATGTAAGTCTTAATTTTAAAGGAAGGTGGATAATTAATTTAGATGATGAATAATATAAATAATAAATAATTAAATTAAGGTTAGCTGTTCCAGTTTGACATAAAAACAAATGTGGCACAGTTTGTAAACAAACCACATTTCTTCAGCTAATTTGGTAAAGGCATCTGGTTAAGAAATTGTTGTAGGTTAAGACAATAAGAAAGTAATAATACAAACATACTTTTATAACTATTTTTAAATTTAATAAATAAAATTTGTAAGACCAATTTTAAAATCTTGCATTTCCATGTCTGTTGACATTTCTGTACCATGTGGAAGAGCAGAGTTAAGTTTTTACGTGTCCATTCCTCAATCCATGGATGAATATGAAAAATATAAACAAAGGTTTCTGATATTGTGTCAGAGTTTGTCATCAGTGTGTCTCCTGTCAACAGAAATTGTTATTGTCTCACGTGCCACACTCAATGCAAAGTGGTCGCGCAGCACTATTCTTTTATATATGTGGTTTCACCCCACCTTTCTTTAATTTTTCAGGGTTCATACACCACTGCAATTCAAAATTTATGAGTTTGGTAAACGTGGTATTACATTCCTTGTGTTTCAGTGTTATGGATCAAAATGCAATTGAATTGAAAAATGTAAAATTAATCATTTTGAAATTTCATATTTGTTGCAATATTATGTTTGAATTGCCAAATGCTACCCACACATCTCTGTTATTTATGTATTTTTTTACAGATTCAAAAATTTATGCTAGCAAGCTTTTTATTGAGAAATTGATGTTAGATTTTAAGCACAATACCACACACAACAACAAATTTACCTTTTTATTTAGTATTTAATATTTTGATTGTTTCATTGAAATTGTTTATGTATTTTGAAATGGTGAGGGCATTCTTTAGGACATAAAAATTTTATATCTTAATATTTTAAACATGAATTTCTTAGATATAACATTTTTAAATATAACTCTAGTTTAAAGTTTAAATTTAATACTTTACTTAGATACCCCTGTAAAATAAGGTTATATGTTAGGGCCGAACGCACATCCGCTTCTTGCGGAGGGGGGAAATTTGTAATAATTTAGCTTTAATTTAATAACTTCTCTCAATAATAATTTAATTTCTATTCTATCCCATTCCCTAATTCAAAAGCAAAGAGTTCATTCTTATTTCTTGATCCATTTCCAAATTATCCTTTTATTTATTAGATCACGCGCTCATAAAATTTGGCTAATCCCTTTTTCCCACGATAGTAAATCTGTCAAAAATAATCCCTTCAGACTCCCTGCCTATTATATTTCCCCAAAATCCCTATTCCTATACCACATGTTCTATGACGTTTACTATGAAATTTCCCTGCTATATAACTAAAGCGAAACGCCCTCTCTTGCTTTTACACTCTTGCTCTCAAAATCTGTATCAAACGAGAGTTTTAAACTCCTGCCGTGTGGAAATGGTCTCTCTCTCCAATACAATAAAATAACTATTTAAAAATGAAATTGGTTTCCACTGGTTTTAAAAAGTAATTAAATTGTATTATTTCATAGAAAGTCTTTACATATACACCCTTTGAACAACTTAAACCAATTTTTTTCGGTTGTGATGAGAATTGTGGATGTTATTGAGAAAGTATCTTTTCTGATGAATGCTCATCAATGGTCAAAAAAATAATATTTATACAAAAAGTATCAATTACCCATTGATCTCGGCCGTAGACTTGTGGACCTCTTTTAATTTATTGATGACGTGTTAGATTTATTGGCCCTTTGGTTGAAAAATGCATCCATTTTGGTGTAGCTTGAACCCATTGACTCCGAACGGTCAGAATATGCGACATTAAATAAGAAAATTTAACTAAACTTTTAATTTTATCTTCACAAACAAACAATTAAAAATTATTTCTGAATAAAGCTTTAAAAGGTTCAAATCTCACGTGATAAAAGACTCAAATCTCTCGAAATAGTAACAAATCGTAAAACAGCCTATCCAACAAAACTTTTAAGCAAAACACTGAATAAAACATTGAGACAATTATTAAATCAATGCAATGCTACTCAATAAAATTACATAATTTACTTATTTTTATATTTTTTTTTGTTAAGGTATATGATAAAAATAGATCTCTGTCTCTCTCTAAAATAAAAAAAAGATATTACAAACATTCCAAACCTTTTTCAGGGTCTTTAGGTAAATCAATGTAAATCTAGGAGGTTCTTGGTTTCAATAAATTTGTGATTTTTTTTTCCCTTACCATAAAAATCTCTCTCTCTGCTCAGTGGCGTTGTATTGAGCGGATGCAACTAGAATTTTGAAATTGTTTGTATGGAATGCAATAAAATCGTAGAATAGTTTTCATTCTAAAGCTGGACATTTTTAAAAGTTTTATACATTTTTTTTTGTCTCGTCGTTTTCAAGGTTTTACATGCAAGATCTTATTCAACTATCTTTTGTAACGTTTGCCTATATGACCCCAATTGACCATGAATGCCAGATTGCATATTCATTCCATCTAACTAATCAAAATGTTCGACCGATTGCCTCGGTGCTTGTGTGAAACGGGGTCCTTTGTTACCGGCATGCATGATACAAGGCGTTGGCAGGAATGTGCGGGCTCCACACATTGAAGTCCACATATTAGGATGCGAGAAATTTCCCGTGCCGAAAATATACCCCACTGGATTGTTTTGAAATTATTCAGGACGGAGGATTATACCCCGACCATTAACAGAAAACGTAAGCCTTAATACCTGCAGATGGAGTGCCATGTGTCGAGTTTGATCTTTGATTTTTGCATCAACTATTAGCGCAGGTTGGATTTTAGTGCACATGTGTTATTCACGAATGAATGCACCTTTACGCGGGATGGTCGTTTCGAAAGAATATGCACAATCTTCATGTGTGGGCATCTAGCAATCCGGTACGACACACTTCCTCATGCGTATCAGAAGTGTTTCAGCGTAAATGCAGCGTAAATGATCCTCCACAATTCCAGCTTGGGCTGGAATTGTGGAGGACTATTTGATCCGCCCGTACCTTCTGTCATTCCGATTGTACTGTAGAACATGCCTCTCATTTTTCCATGAGGTATTTCCAGAGTCACTTCAATCTGTTGCAGCCAACTTACAAAAATGTATGTGGTTCTAACACAACGAGCATCACCTCATTTCAGCTTGGATTCGCGGAGCGTTTAAGACGTTCAATTCTCAGGGAAATAGAGATTGATCGGGGATGACCCACATCTTAGCCGATCTCTCAGATCTTGATTTTTTCCTGTGGGGCCATTTGAAAAATCTCGTCAACGAAAGTCCCAACGAGGACCTTGTTGCCAGGATTTCTTTTGCTACCGGCGCCGTACGAGAAATGCCGGATGTGTTTGGAGAAAAGCGTCGATCGCTACATCGCAGGTGTAACGCTCGCATAACCACAGACGGTCGCTGTTTTGAGAATTTTCTGTAATTTTGCTACACATTTTTCTGTAAATAAAATTATTCAATACCTCCTCTATCCATTTGGAGTTTCGTTTTTTTCATGTGACAGTAACGGTTCTAGAGGTTCACCGCTTGCCTATGCATTGAACCTTAAAAATTGCTTGTTAGATGTTTTCTATCACCCAGTAAAATTTTCCTCATAAGTTTCGAAACAACCTGTGTTTTAGTATTCAAACCAGTAACTTCTGGAAATAAATATTTAAAAGGAAAACAGGAAAAAAACATTATATCCACGGGTAAAAACTTATTATATTGATTTTTTTTTAAAGATTTGCGAGCACTTTAGTCATGATATGTGACACTCCCTGATTGAAATGCAAATTTCGAATATGAATTGGTAGAACAGTTTTCTTCAATCAAGACTTATTTTAAGTTTAAATTTTTCACTATCTCTTGTATTTAATTTAATGACATCCTTAAAATTCGAAGCTGGATAAGAGTAAATAAATAAATTTAATAACTGCGGAAAATCGAAAATCATGTCATCACAAATTATGAAAAATAATAAAACTTGCTTCAAAATTTTTAACAAACTCATTTTGTTATTAAATTTGAAAGACTTTCACGTTGCTAGAAAAATACCAAGAATAACATTTAAATAGTTCATATTTTAACGTGTATATTCGTAACGTTTTGGTTTGTCACGTGGCAAGCTATTCTCGTTCCTTCCCGACGATGTTAGGTTCGAAGTGAAACTTGGACTTGAGACGTCGCTCTTGTCGTTCGTAATGATTTAAACTTATTACAATCTTTATTAGTGACGTAGGGTCATTCTTGCCGCTCCTTATGAATTAATTTTGTATGTATAAATTACTAGCGGCATGATCGTATTGGTCGTGTTTGTCGCTATTAAAGAATTGACATCATTTCATGTACCATAGTGTACCATTATTAGCACGCACATAGGGGCCAATTATTAATGCATTAATAAATTTTATTATTGTTCCAAAAATTAGACAATTGGAGCATGCGCCTACCTTGAGTAAAGTTCTTCTGTTACGTCATAACGGCAGAAGACAGTTCGCTGTTAAGGATGAAGGACAGAAATCGAAATATAGAACTGTAACACACTAATTTCAAAACGAGACTGTAGATGGCGCCACATGACGAGAATAATCCTCAAGGTTAGGGTGAAGCTATGCTATCTAGTATTTTCGCCAGAGAGAGTTGGGATTTCGTGGAGTAAGGTCTCCTGTTGCTGTCCAACCCTGGACTATGTTAAAGTTTACTTGTGATAAACTTAATTCCTTCTAAATTTTACTGTTAATTGTTGTAATTCCGTCTTTGTAACTGTGATGTTTTATGTCATTAAAAATATAGTGATTTACCCCGAGATGTTTCTTCAATTGTTTTGCGTTAAAGCAGTTATGGCATAAGAACGTCGGTTACAGAACGTATTTAACATTTAAATAATTATAATTCTTGAATATAAAGAAAAATAAGGAACAAAAATAATTTTAGGATCAAAATTTATTTCGCATAGCAAAAAAGGGGAAAAAATCAATAGCATTGGCTGATTTCTTTTAGAAATCCCATTGTATTTCTAATTTTTTAGAATCATTAAGTCAAAGAGACAACACGAAAACTTTATAGAAAATCTTGTATGTTATGATTAAGATCAAATGCGAATAAAATCTATCATTTATACTATAAAATAAACTCAGCTTGCTGAAAAATATTTTAAAAAGTTTTTAACTTCTTATTTTTTTTCAGAAATGAATTGTCTTTCCATTTCGATCGAGGAAGGCTCCGTGATGCGATTCGTCCAGTTGAGACAGGGTTTTCATCATGGCAGAAATGCTCTCGGACGCTTCGAGATCCGCACTTTCCGTGCCCATATCCGTTTTGACCCAACCAGGACACATGTTGACCACTAAGACGCCTTGATCCTTCACCGTGAGGGCAACCACTCTCATTGCCATATTCAGAGCAGCCTAAGTCGAAAAGTCAATCGTTAGTATTCTGGATACATATTAAATTTTCAATGAAATGTTAATAGTGGAATACTCGTTGAATACTTTGATTAGATCGTATCTAGGATGAAACAACAAACGTTCATTCACCTGAATCATAGACTAATAACTTATGACTTTACGAGGATGGTTCAAAAAATAGCCAACATAGGAATGGGGTAGTTCCCAGATGTATTATCCAGTGATTGTTTTCCCTTTTCTTAAGAAGTCTAAGAGTACGGCATCTTCATATTCCAAAAAAAAAAAACATCGCTTTTATACAGCGTTTTTGCCATAACAACCGACAAATGGGTCGGAATTGCTTCCTCCTTGAGAAGGTAAGCAGCATCACGCAATGCGCAATCACACTGCATTTCTAATCATTTACATTACGTACCTTCAAACAAGTTCGGTAACAATCCCACTCTTACTTCTTGATGGGCGAACTTTTATGGCAGTGAGTGTGTACAGGTTTGATGAAATTCAAAATGGTGAAAATGTCAAATATTGCATCAATACATATAAAACTAGAGTTGCAAAACAATTTCGAGTAATTAGTCTCATATTACAAACCCTAGAATAAGTATTGGCAATCAAAATATTCTTTGGTGGAATTGTAAATGCATAAGCAAATTTTTATTATTATTATGCACATCTTATAAATACTTTTTTTTGTTTTCTAATCAATGCATAATAAAAACGCGAGAATTTTAGAATTGGTTTATAAATATAAAAATAATATAAATTACATTCAATTACATTCAAAATTTTAAAAAATACAATAGAGTGGAAAACAGGTTTCGTAACAATCAGTTTTGAATCAATTTAAGTACGAAAATTGATTACAAAACGTATGTGAATAGTTACCGAAGAACCTGTTTGTTGGAACGAGCAATTCTAGATAGGAATTAGTTAATCAGCTAATCAGTTAATTTAATCATTTACCGTTTCTCTCCCAACATAGTTCGAAAATAGGCTTACCAGGTCATTTAACTGTTCGTTGAAAAAGCCAAATCGTTCGAGATTTTTTCTCTTCCCCATGTTCTTCTGATTCTAACTTAGATCCTCTTGAGCTTTCTACTTTTACGACCTAAACGGCACCGTTTTCCTTCTATTTGTTCTCATTTGAGATGATCTGGTTTGTTCTTTTTGTATTTTCTCCTCGCTACGATGAACCTCATCGGAGGCTTGCCCGTGTATTTGTCAGTTAATAGTTATCGCTAGGTAAGGAGCTGTGTGGGGGCCTGGAGTGTAGCTTGCTAGTCTTGTTAGTCAGTAGGGAGATTTATCAGTTAGGAGACTGGTAGTGGTGGTGAGCATTTCGATCTGGAGTACGAAAGAAGGCCTCTGATTCGGGTAAAAGAGCAGGCAATATCTTTGGACATTCTCGGTGTGTAGCTTTCTGTAACACGTCGTATTACAGAGAGTTATGCACCCGGGAAGACAGAGAGGAGGAAACTACTCTGAATAAATCGAAACAGAAAAAAAACAGGTTTCTGGAGGACCACTGACTCGGGTGTTCTGGCTCGTTTAAATGAACTGTTTGGAAAGTTTGGTTTAATTTCAGATTTAGTCATTAGTTCATAATAAGTTAATGTCGCTCACATTTATTCTGTTTAACTGATTATTGTTTCACTTGAAACAAGGCTTGTGCTTTTATTACAACTCACAAATCAAGAATTAAATTTTTTTAAGTAAAAATAATTATTTAGTCCATTTCGAGAGAGTTTGATTACTAGAGTTTGGCACACATTGTAATTATCCAAATAGCCAAGCAGACAATATACTTCTAAATATTTGGTTAGAATCAAATAATTTTGAAATTATTACACGCAGAACAACTTCTAAAAATAAATACTGACATTTTAACTAAGTCTAACTGGAATTTCTTGACCTTAAGAATCTTAAAGCAATCTTCCTGCTTCAATACACTGGTGGTAAATAAAATCCCAAGAAAGAGTTATGAAACGAAATTTGGGAAGCATGTTTACACATCTGATAGATGACATCTATTAAAATCTCCCACTAAACGAATAAGAGTAGCGCTAGTAACGCCACTATAAACATGAAAATCACATTCGCTTTAAATACGTGATGTTAACTTCGAGAGCCTAATTTGTTTTCCAGACTGGGCTGACAGAGAGTCAACATGTTTCCTTATCCTGCGAGATCACAAAATCTTTCTCCCATTGAGCATGTATGGGGAAGGAGTCTAGAGTCATCCACAAACAACACGGACCGTTTCTGATTTGACATACCATGTACAACTGGCATGAAATTCATACATACCTGTACTACACAATTTATGGATGTTTGAACCTTGCATTCGAAATCGGGGCGACTACTGGAGGTTATTAATGTACCACCATTTCATATTTAAACCGGCTATTCGTTTTCCTACTTCAACTTGTGATTTTAAAACTTAAATCAATTAAATATGTTATCTAGGCAAATACTTTGCCTAAACATCATTCTTGTGAACTAATTTATTCTTTGTGTTGGGATTTCATTTTCCATTAGTGTAGTTGTTCAGCTAATGAACCAATTCACTTCTCCCACACAAATTTGCTCCAAGTTTAGGATTGTTACATGACGATTAGAAGGATTATTTACAGAATCTGGTAAATTAGTACCAGTTTGCTGGTATTCATGCATGTTGTCCATTATGGGATGTTCCACATTCAGTCTGCTTTTAAATTCTATAAATACAGACAGCTCTGTTGGTTAATCACGGATGCCAGCATGGAAGCATTCGTGTGTGTTTATGTTTATTTGCGCGCATTTAAAATGCCTCAAACAATCGAAAATACCACCGGTTGTGAAATGCTATGATTCGTTTTCTGTGCAAAAAAAGGCGTGAAAGCTTCCAAAACTCACCAGTAGATTAATTAAGTGTGTGACTCATATGACACCGGAAACAAAACAACGATACATGGAATGGAGGCATTCAACATCACCCAAAAAAGTGAACCCAAGAAGCAGTTTCTGCATGCAAAATTATGTACATTGTGTTATAGGATAGGCAAGGGTGTTGTTTGTGGATTTTTTGCCATGAGGTAAAGTAATAAATTTCGAGATATATTGTGACACCTATAAACTTCATCGTGCAATTCAAAGCAATAGGCGAAGCATGCTTAGTAAGATATTGTTTTGCTGCATGACAGTGCACGTCTGCACGTGGCTCGTAGAAACAGAGATCTCATCGTATTCTAGGCTGGGAATAAAATGATTCTCCGCAGTACAGCCCTAATCTAGCTCTCAGAGACTACCACTATTCTAGCACCGTATAAAACATTTAGGTAGTCAGCGCCAAGACGACAATGATGGAGTCGAAATGACCGTGATGCAGTAGTTAACTCTTTAGGTGCAAACTTCTATGAGAATGGAATACAGAAGCTGGTTGAACGATATAATACATGCCTTAATAGTGGAGGTAATTAAATTGAATAGGTTAATAGATAAAATTTCTTATAAAAATAAAGTAGTAGAAAAATTGTCTTTTTTTAATATCAAAATGGTACTAATTTAAAAAAAAACACGCCGATAGTAAATCTAATATGTTTCAAGTTAAATATAATACTGATGTAAAATGAAAATAAAATAATATATATCTTTACATGATTATTTATTCCTGTTTCTATTACTTCAATGAGGTTACTAAATCTAAAACAAATTACATTTTAGCTGAAGTATAACATGAAAATCAACCTATGAATAAACGTCAAACCTGAGACATTAAAATAATTTTAGAATTATATTTTTATTTTCACTAGGATCTATCAGTATATTAATTATTCATAATGTTTCTTTATTGTCTTTTCTTTCAGAAAATACGAAAATGATATTTTTTTGTGTTTTCTTGTATCAAGCACAATGAACTAACAATGTATGTTTGAAGTGAATGATGGACAAAAGGAATTTGGAATTGTATCTTGTTAATGAAAAGGTCAAATGACTAAATTCTGAAAATAGGAAGCAGGTATTTTCTGAGCTACAGAAAACAGTACCAGACATCACGACAGTGAAATATTCGATAGAAGCAAAGCATTCGAATACGTTTCACACTCAAATTAAGGATAATGTCGGCTCCGGCAAATAAAGGTTCAGAAACAAAACAAACGTGACTTATTCCGACAACTTATTTATTAAACTAGAGATAAAGAACAAAAAAGATGGTGTATGTATGATACCATTCATTAAAAGTTTAATTTTTGCTCCCTGGAGCAATTAAAAAAATCTCCCTTACAAAAACTTACCATTACATGTTTGTTATGATAGATAATAGCTTGTATGTCTCCCAGATGATGAAATACTAACTATCTGTGCAACGCCTAGGCAGGCTGAGTATCAAATTATCGAGCTGATCTTCGGGAGGATTACTTCATTCAGTAAGCAATGCTCCCCGTAGTTAGGGTACGCATGTCGGAGGGGGTAACGGGCTGCAACTCGTCGGCCAAGTATGTCCCACACATGCTGTATCGGATTCAAACCAGGTGAGAATGCTGGCCATTCCATACGGTTGATATCCTCAAATGGAAGGTATTCGGTTTTTATGTCTTCACGGTGATAACGGGTGTTATCATCCATTAACACAAACTGAGCACATGACACTCTTAAACAAACGTACATGCTGTTTCAGAATGATGTCCCAATAAATTTGGCTTGTCATGGTTCCGATTTGAACACGTAGATCTGTTCTGCAGTCCAGTATAATTCCACCCCAAACGAGCAATCCTGCACCACCATAACGGTCTCGTTGAATGATGTTGTCTTGGTGGTCGCGAGTACCTGGCATTCTACATAAGAAAGTCCGAGTGAATCAGACGACAAGCTCAACCTGGAGTCGCCGGAAAACATCACGCAAGCCCACTGTGACGATGCCCACATTGCGTGTTCTCTACTCCAGACTAACCACTGGTGACAGTGATTTGCCGTGAGCATAACATATCTACAGACCTGCCAATATACAGACCAATTTGTTCCAAATATCTGTACACGATTTGCCTTGAAACTGTCTTAACGTGGCTGAAGATAGCTGACGAGAAAGGTCTGATGCTGTGCTCCGTCTGCTTCTTTTTGCGTTTACTGATAAATACCGTCATTCGGCGTTGTAACTCGGGAGCGACCTGTACTGTAATGTCTACTGACATTTCCATTATTTTAGAATCGTTGCTAGAGATGCTTAGAGATGGGTAATTCCAAATTCCTCGGATACGATTCCAAGTTCCAGAGTACGCTCAAATTCCAGGCGGTCGATAATTCTACCACGTAAAAAATCATCCACGTGCGTTCTTTGTGCCATAACCATTCGGTTGCGGCTTACAGAGCGAATTTCTACTATTCCTTATATACACCTCTCTTACACTCTCGTTATTGAGACACACTATCGGCGTCATCTGATGGCTTCATGTAATTTGCATATTATTCTTAAAGATATGTACGATAGTTCTACAGGCGAAATTTTTACTTTAGAGTTCGATTTCCGGGTGGTTCTGAATTATCTTTAATTTATGGACTTAAGTGTATTTTCCTATGGACTAGAACTAAACATTTTTTTCTTCTAGATAAACTTGGGAAAAGGGAGCTTTTTCTTTGGCCTCAATATGATATTAAACTATTAGCAATATTGGTCAACTCATTAATCAATAACGATTAATTTGAAGTTCAAAAATTTGATCAACTATTTTAAAATCGTTAAAAAATGAAGACTTCTTTCAATATTTCATGTTATTAGTAAGATAATTTAATATATTACCAGATTTATCAATTAAAATTGACATGTTTTTGAAATTTCGAGATATTTACAATAGAAATAATTCAATATGCGAATTATGGTTATTAAATATATGTATTAACAATTAAGTGTACAATTTACCACACCATCACATGGAACTGTACATACCAAATTTTAATGCAACATTTAAAAAAACTATTCAAACACAGGAAATCATATTCTTAAACATGCTCGGAAAATACTTCGCAGAACAAATAAATATGTTTTAAATTTCATACAGTATCCACACTTGTACAGGTTTTAACAAAAGTGCACTAACACACATCTATGATCAACAGAACTAATACCCAAAATTTTATTCACGTTTCAAAGCTATGCAAACAAATATAAATGCATTAGAAATTCAATTGTATTACTACGTCGGATTTCCTTATCTTTCACGCCGTTCGAAAAAAGAAAATCTCCCCTTGTTATCTAATCTTAAGAACTAAGCATACCATACTATGAAGAAATTCAATGCAAAAACTTTTTTCCATTTTGATATATGATGATTTTACTCTTGTTTAGTGGTTTATATTCTGTTGCTAAGAGATAATTCTTTTGTTTCACTAAAATACTACTATCCGTATACACAATAAAACAAATATAATTCCTTTCCTGTGTTTATTAGAATCCTTCTCTTTCATCACTTTAGAATCATTTTACTGAATGCTGCCAGTAAGGCTTTCATGAAAACTTAAAAACACGTGAAGAATAAATTTCCTGGCTATATCTAAAGACATTTTTATACAAAAAGTAATGAAGAATGTTGTACATTTTAAAGAGACGAAAGAACTCTCTCAGAGTATATAATTGTCAGCGAAGTTCAATACAAAAATTTCTTAGATGTCAACTAACCTTGCTAGTTCGGTAACCCATCACCTTAAGCCATTCTTTGGGGTTTTCTTCCGTCATTTCAGAAATGGAACCGAGAGAGGATGATAAATTTAGTACGGCTGCTTTGGAAACACTCATTCCAGAGGCTTTGCGAGAAGCTGATTTCTGCAAAAGCGAAAACAGGGCCTGAAAAAAATTAAACAATTATTTATTTTTATCTGCATCCTTTATTGTAGTTTAGTTATTGTGTATAAATTAGTTTTTTCGATCAAATGGAATGATTTGGTTGAGCAACAAAGTAGAAAATTTCGTAAACAATATTCGAATGGATAAATACAGTGGTCACAAATTGAGAATACACCTGATTTTCTTTACTTTCAAAATACAAACGTATGGTAAATGTTTTATGTAATGGCTTTTTTAATTGGAATGATAAATCTCTCCTTAAATTAGATATTTATCCAAAAAAATAGACTAAACTGACTAAATGACACGATTAGATGTTACAAAATTTAAGTATACGCTTTTTAGAAAATGACCAAAACTTGACAAATTAGTTACCTCTAGTTTATTAAAGTTTTTGCATTCAATGCTCTCATTGGATTTAGACCTAATGCATAGGTTTCTTGAAAAAAATATTAATTTTTGATCTTCAAAATGGGTTCTAGAACGGAAAATGCAGTTCAAGTTAGAGAGCTGGTCGTTAAAATGGCTAAAGAAGGTAATTTTCTAAGAAAAATTACAAAAGTTCACTCCATAATAAAATAAAAACAGATGCATCAAGAAGGAGTTGTTCGATGGAGACAAAAATTGGAGGATAGGAAAATTATGTACAGAATAGAAAATTATTAAAATTTCAGAAAAATTTAAAGAGTTTGAGTTACATAGTTAGTTAAAAAATAACAAGTTCATTAAAGTGTTGACCCACCTGTAACCTGGATGCAAGCTGCCACACGACATAGTATAGAGTGATAAAGCTCCTTGATGGTCTCCGGCGGTATTTCTTGGAGCCAAATTTGTTCCAATTGTCAGGCTAGGTCATCAACATTCCCTGGTAGATGTAGTCACCTTCTCATCGTACCCCAGACATGCTCGATTGGATAGAGATATGGCTGGTCAAGAAAGTGTTTAATAAGCTGTAAGACAGTTCCTAGCAACACGTGCTGTATGTGGTCTGGGATAACCTTACTAAAAAATGCCAGGGAATTGCAAAAGGAACGGTAGCAAAGCAGGTCTCAGAATGTCTTCGACGTACCGCTGTTCTGTTAGTGTGTCAATAATGACATCCAAAGGGGATCGGCTATCAAAGGAAATGGTACCCCAGACCATAACTTCTGGTTGGGGGTCTGTGTGGCGTGCGTGTTAAAGCAGGATCGACACGCTGCCCTGGGCGTTTCCAGACACGTCTTCGATGATCGTCAAAATACATTTGGAAGCGGGATTCGTCGCTAAGCACATACGTCCTCAGTCAGCATCATTCCAACTTGATCGTACCAAAAGCCACTGTAATCTGGCTCGACAGTATGCAGACGTGAGTGGCAAGTGGTATTAGCGTAGATTTCATTCTGTCAGTCGTCTGTGAAGGGTCATGGTGAACACTCGTGTGCGGGTCGCACGTCTGATGGTTGATGGTCTGATGGTTGAATCAGGCGCTTTGACAGCTGATGTGACAATCACTCCATCTTCCCGATCTGCTGTGGCCCTAGGTCGTCCACTACCATCATGACGCTGAATCTGCCACGGTCCACCCATTCTTGCCAGCATCTTCTAATCGCTGCATCGCTTCGACTCATATGATGAGCGATTCTCCGAATTGTCCAACCTGCCTCTTTCAATCCAATGATACAATCTTTTCCAAACTCTGACAGTTGCTCGTAATGAGCTGGAATCCTGAGATGAGGCATTTTTTCAATCGTTGAAAGCTATCCTAAATCACAATGCAACAGAAAATTTGACCATCCGATTGAGAATCACTTCTAATATACACCAGTTGAGTGTGTAGTTCCAATGCGCTGTAGCTCCCATTATTCATTCACTGGACACCAATTTGTAATCATTTGCATGTTCGCTCCGAATGCCTTTGCGTGCGAAATTTCATTACAATCGAGCATCTCCTTTGTGGTGCCTCGTTTTGTTTTGTTATAGAGTGTAATTCAGCAAAGCCGAGGATGTGTTCAAAAATCATCCAAAAAATATAAAGGTGGCACGTTAAAAGTACTCTCAGAAGAAGACTGAAGGAGATCCTGGATGACAGAGAGGGGGGAAAGAGAGAACTAAGAGGAGGATCAAAGGAAACAGTGACCAAAACTCCAAAGATGAGTGCTCCAAAAAATTCTGCAACTACTTCTCTTATGATACAAAGCCTGTTTCTGCAGAACAATCATAAGTGTACTCAGGAAAGCAGGGTTTGAAGGTCGTGTGGTAGGAGAAAACTTTTCATTTCTAAACGAAACAGGAGAAAAGCCTTTCATTTGCTGAAAATTATATTTCACGGTCTCGAGGCTTCTGGAATCAAGTTATATTCAGTGATGAGAGCAAATTTAATGTTTTTGGAAGCGATGGGTGATGCTATGTTTGGTGGAAGCTTAGCAGTGAGTTACTTCCAAAAAACACTAGTCCTAATGTCAAGTATGGAGATGGCTCTATATTCTTATGGGGCTCTATGTACCCCAATGGTGTGGGAAGTTTAGTGTTTATTGATGGGATTATAGACAAAATTCAATACTTGAACATTCTGAAAAATAATGTAAAGCAAAGTGCTGAAAAGTTGGGTTTAGGATCGAGTTTCATTTTTCAAACGATAATGATTCTAAGCATACAGTTAAAATTGTTAAATTATGGCTGTTGTACAGTTGTAAAATGTAGTTGAATACTCTACCACAATCACCTAATTTCACCATTTTTGAAAATGTATGGTCACAGTAGGAAAAATCTATCCAAAGTCCCCCCACCCCATTTAAAAACTGTTTTAGGAGCAGAATAGGCAAAAATTACAAGTGAAACAACCTAAAATTTTGTTAAATCTATTCCACGCCGTGTGGAGGCCTTCATTCATTCGAAGGGGAGCGCAACTAAATATATTACTTTGTATTTTGTTTTCATTTAAAAGTTATGCCAAGTGTATGCTCAATTTTGTGACTTAAGATGTTTTAGTTTCTGCACAAAAACTGTATAATTAATTTATTAAACGGGTTTCATACTTGTTTCCAAGTCCACTATATTTCTTAAAATGTATTTTATCATTTAAATATAAATCAATTTTATATAAATATTCTGTATTACTTTTCTATACTTTTAGTGTCGTAAAAGGAAGGTGTATACTCAATTTTGGGATCCACTGTATATAACTCATCAAAATCAGTTGTGATTTTCTATATGTGACCAGAAATTTTACTCATTTCTGCGTTACAACTACAATAGAACTAAATTTAAGGTTTATACTTTTAATAATGTGTAATTTTTTTTTCTTCTTCACTTCCATTCTATCAACTTACATCGACAAAGACCCCAAATGAAATTCTCCTTTTATTTTAAAATAATTATTTTAAAAATAAAGATCATCTAAAAATGAACTTAAAAATATATAGTTGTGCAAGAGAATTCGTTATCATTACCTTTTTTATATCATTGATTTTGTCTATTTTTAGCTGCACAAATAGTTTGTAGGATTTAAAAAAATATGGACACTAAGCATAACTTTTTAATATTAACATACTTTATGTGTTCCCTTATATCATTAACTAATCTTTCAATGCTTCTGTACTTTTCTAGATATCTAACCAGGCTTTAAAATAATGTTTTGCGGATGCCATTCTTGTGTGTGCTGTTCTAAGATGATTCTGTATCTATCATTTTACATTGTGAATTTCTTTGCAGTTTATATGCAGTATTCATTTAATTAAGCCAACTCATTTATATATATATAAACTGCTGTTTGTAGAAAATGCAACACCATGAAGGAATCATCAGAATCAAATGAAATTCGCTGCAAATGTCAATTATAGGATATTATGCAAATTAATAAAGTTTCAGAGCCATCGCGCGTGCGCGGCGCGCGCAGCGCCCTCTGAATTGATGCTGAAAGCGTATAAATAAAGTGCTGTAGCGGGACGTTGAAAAAAGTCTATGATTATTTGTTAGTGGCAAACGTTTAGTGAGACCTGAGTATGCCTCCACGACGGAAGAATAAGAAATTCAAGCAACTTACGGAGTTTGAACGAGGGAGGATAATCGGCCTTCGAGAAGGAGGATTTTCCTATCGCGCAATAGCAGCTCGTATGCAGCGGAACAGTTCCACAGTGATGCGAGTTTGGAAGCAGTGGACCGACGAGCACCGAACAACTCGAAAAACAGGCACTGGACGACAGAAGGTGACGTCAGAGCGCGATGATCGACACCTGCTCCGCATGGCGGTGAATGATCGCACAGCTTCCTCCAGGCAGCTGGCAGCACGTTGGTCTACTGCTACAGGTGTACAATTGTCGGCTTCACTACCTGTCGTCGTCTGCTGCGCCGTGGATTGGTGCAAGGGTGCTCTTTGCGTTAGATTCCCTCACGGCGAATCATCGACGGCTGCGTCGGCAGGGCTCTTGAGCACAGAGACAGGCGAGCCAATTGGCACCAAGTTGTCTTTTTCAGATGAATCACGCTTCACCTAGGACCTGATGGCCGTGTTCTGCAGCAGGGACGTTATGCCGGCTCAACGCTGCCTTCCTGAGTGTATTATTGAACGACATAGTGGTCGTGAACACCCGAGTTGTGGTCTGTTTCGTATCATGGACGATCCAATTTGATACGAATTGAGGGTAACTTCAATAGCAACAGGTACGTCCGTGAAGTGCTGCTATTCGAAGTCGTCTTTCTCTTCCAAGGCGATCCCTGAGCTATCTCCAGCAGGTGATAATGCACGCCCATTGTGTTGCGCGGACCGTTCGAGACTTCTGTTCAGCACAACGCATGCAACTTCTTCCTCGGCCCGTTTATTCACCGGATATGTCGCCTATTGAGCACGTGTGATATGGTTGGTCGGTCTGCCCGTGGACCAAGTGTCCTGCAGTTTCAAAGACGAACTTGGTTGCGCATACAAGCGATATGAAATTCTCGCCAGATATTCAACATCTAGCTCCATGCCACGTCGTATAGCAGCACTTATTGCAGCGCATGGTGGCTGCACCAAATACTGATTTCGACGCTTAATTTGTTTTTTGTTTTGAAAATTTCATCATTTATCTGTATCAGTACAAGTCGTTTCTTGCATTAAATTTCATTTGATTCTGATGATTCTTTTCCATGCAGGTTGCATTTCTACAAAACAGCAGTATATATATATATATATGTGTGTGTGTGTGTGTGTGTGTGTGTGTGTGTGTGTGTGTGTGTGTGTGTGTGTGTGTGTGTGTGTGTGTGTGTGTGTGCGTGCGATATGATTTAACTATAATTTAATAACTTCTCTTAATAATAACTTAATTTTCTATTCCATCTCATTCCCTAATTCAAAAGTAAGGAGTTCATACTTATTTCTTGATCCCTTCTAAATTATCCTTTTATTTATTAGATCACGATCATAAAACTAGTTAAATCCGTTTTCCCTCGATTATAAACCTGTCAAAATTATCCCTTCAGACTCTCTGTCTATTATAATATTTCCACAGAATCCTTAATCATGTACCAAGTGATTGTTTCCATGACGTCTTTTATAATTTTCCCCATTATATAACGGGATACTTTGAAAATTACAGCACTTCTTATGGTCTCGCCATGAAACATGTTCTGCGGTTAAACCGTGCAAAAATTTCTTCTTCGGTCCGTCCGGCTGACCGACCTAGCGCAGCGTACCTAACATGAACAGCTGATAAAGAAAGTTGAACTAGAGAAATATGACTCGCATTCGTCATTGATCTAAAATTATTTTCAACTACAGCATGATTTAAATATCCTCAAGTAAATTCATTTCACACACACACACATATATATAAACTCAAAATTGTGAGATTAACTTGCTAGATAACAATAAACGATTTTGTTTCCTTTTTTAATGCTGTAAAGAAACGAATTTAAATATTAGTATAATTGTTTTACTTTGTTTATTTTAAAGAATCATCTCATTTTGTGAGGATTTTACAATGGCATGTCATACATTTCCTTTTTTCTAACAGTCAGAACTGAAAATATTATCTGCTATAATGCACCGGATTTAAATGAGGAAACAGTTTAATATATCTCGGATTTTTATCGATACAAAACTTTCAGTTTCTTTTTCAACAATTGTTTTCTTCCATCGTAAATAGAACTTTAGAAAGTGTAAAAGTTGCTCAGCTTATTTAGAAATCTTGTTATGCTTTCGTGAGATTTTTTTTTAAAAAAAAATAACTATGTATTCCTTTCTGAAAGAAATAATGATGATTCATTTACATCTTTCACTCTCTCTCTCTCTCTCTCTTTCTCGTCTGTATATAATTCAATTTTTGTTATTTATTTATATTTGAGTTATTATATTTATATTATTCTTACCCAGGGAATCTACTCTCGCTATTAATGGCATTTCACCAGACTCCCGGAAAATAACTTGAGCTAGAAATTTCCATTTAATTAAGCTCATCAGACTTTTTGTTTATGCAGTTCGTAGATCGGCACATCGGTCCTGTCATGTACAAAAGTGTATAGAATTCCTATTGTTTATTGTACGAGGGTGGCACAAAAGTACCCCTTTTTATAAACAGGTGGCATTGCTAAGGCAAATTGCTGTTACCTTTGAGTGCTTCCATTTGTTAAAAAAGGCATCGAAACTAATTTGACTCTGATTCATAGGTCAGCATTATGCACCGGAAATTAAACAACAGTCCAAACAATGGATTTCTTCCGGGGAGAAAAAGGCGGTCAGAAAAGTGGTGGTGTGGAGATTTTAGGATACGAAAGGCGTCATACTTTTGAAATTGTTAGAAAAAAAAGAAAAATAATCAAGAGATAATATCTTAATATATTACTCAATTCCTAACACGGGTACTTTTTAAAATGCTGCCGTATTTTTAATTTCTTCGTACCTTGTTGCTACGTTTTGTAACCTGAAATTCTTTGGTATATGGTAGTAGTGTTTGGTATTGGATGTGGTGTCTTATTTATCGGAAAAGTTATACATATATATAATTTTCTATTCTTATTAGTAGATGACTGAGAACTCAATGGCTAACACTGTGTGACTGAATTCTCGTTTTATTATCTGAAAAGAATATTCCACTTCAGTTATGCCTATATTAAATGGACGAGTCATAAGCAAAAGGGAAAGCAAATAGAAGGAGAGTCAAAATATGCGCTCGTTAATGCTTAAGAAAATGAATAAAACTATTTATTTCTATCTGTTGCAAAATGAAAATATTAAATGTATTTGCATGTCATTGTTTTCGTCATGCAAATATTAATTTTATTTAGTGATGAAATTAACGAATATTCTTTTATTTCATTATTTGGAACGAATAATATGAAATATATTAAATAAATTCCGAATGAATATATTTCATAGTTCAAGATCATCATCGTTTTCTACTGCCAAATAGCAAACGATTTTATGTCATAATGCTGAAAGGACAAATTAACTTATATATTGCGATAGTACATTTTTGATAATGTGTCCGAATCTCTGGATCGACAGTTTCGTATATTCATTTCTCCGGAATATACTCTAAATTATTTTTCTTCATATCCAATGAGTAGGATACAAGCGACACACCTAGACTGAACGACTGTATATTTCACCAACAACAGTTAATTAAAAAAAAAATTGACGGATATATTAATAATTCATCACCTTCAAAAGCATGACTGGTCCAAGAGTGTTGACAGAGTAATGAAACAACATATCCTCTTCCGTTATCTCTGGGAAACCTTGATATTCAGCCACCCCCGCATTGTTGATCAGGAGAGTCAATCCTTCGTCTCCGACCGTCTCTTGAACGACTTTCTGTGCTCTTTCAATGTCTTCGGAATTTCCGACGTCTAGTATCAAAATCAGTTTTGTATTAGTTTTCCTGTACATAGATAGCATGCATAAATTTAAAATTCAATGTTTGATGAAATTGAGATTTAATTTTTATTCATCAAGTAAGATTAATACATTTGTTTTAATTAAAAGCCAATTATTTGATGGAAGGGGGAAAAAGATAATAACAAATTATTGAATCAGGAGGGCCTAAATTCTTCAAAACGAATTTAGGATCAAATGAGTAAATTTTAAATGCTTTTTAAGATAAATGACTTTATAACCGGACCTCTGTGAGTAAGTGACAATGAAGGCTTATGGTGGAAGTGTGGCTAAGATGCGCCAAACATTAGTTTAAAATATGAAAGAAGTTTTCGGAACCACGTTCAGGTAAAATGATATAAATACGTCGTAAAACGCCAGAGTAAAAAACTTAAGTATGATATTAAAAAAATCAATTTTACATAAGTCACCAAACAAATTTCAATGGGGTTTTTCACCCTTTAACCGGATATCAAAGGAATGGAACGTTCGTTGGATAATAAATTTACCGTTCAAAACGAATAATATGGAATTTAACATCATATTATGATGGAGGGGTGGTGGATTATAGCATGAAATTCATCACTTACTCGATTCGCTTGTTCGTCTTCATCAAAATCTCCTGAAGAACTTAATTTTTATTCTAAACCATTTAAATTATTAGATGATTACAAAAGTGTGTGCTTGATTTTCATAGATGGCTGAAGCATGAACTTTTGACTGTGTCTGATGTGTTTCATAATTATATTCTTAACTGACAGGTATCTAAATGCGTTGTGAGTCAACAAAACTATAAAAAAAAGTTTACTTTAACATATTCATTTACAGAGTTAATATTAAAATTGAAAATGAAGTTAAATTTGGGAGTGGGAGTTTTAAAGGAATGGGTGTTAGAATTTTCCAGCAAAAGATATTCAAGAAGTGTATTCGTATTACTGCCCTTAAGACAGAAGAAATTGGTTTAGTCGATTTCGAAATAGTGACTTGAATTGAAATGATAAACATCGTTCTGGGTGACCTTCTAGCATTCATAATTATTTAATCCGTGATTTAGTGAATACACGAATTACTACTAAAGAGATAGCTCAGAGACTATATGTGTGGACTACTCGAATGCATTTCCCAGTTTAAAGTAACAGGATACACTGCAATACTTGATACATGGGTTCCGAATGTTTTGTGAACACATAACTGAGATTTCACTGGGAGCAACTCACTCAACTAAATGTTGAAATCCAAGTACAACGTCAAAATCTGTCATTCGGAACATTTCACCATGACAACAATAGAACCCACATCACTCAACAGACTTTGATAAAACTTTAAATGAGAAATCGTTCAGCACCTGCCGTATTCTTTTGACTTTGCCCTTCAGAATTTAATCTGTTTCGTTCTCTGCAAAATAATTTGAATGGCAAAAAAAAAAAAAAAACCCGCGTTAGAAATCCTTACGATTTTCTTTGAAGAGAGACCACTCAATATCCAGAAAAAAGGAATTCAAAAACTAGAAAAACATTGGGAGGCATTTCTAGAAAATTATGAAAATTAGTATTTACTGATTAAATCGTTTATTGATAAGCGTTTATTAAAGAATAGTGTTTATAGATTAATAAACACCGTTTCTTATTAAAATGTGTTGTATATAATATGGTTTTAAATCAGACATGAGCTTTTGTAATCACCCGATTCGTTATCATTTTTCATTTATTTTGAAAGGGATTTCATTTTCAATTGTTAAAAAACAGGAATTGGGCTGAAATACGTAAGAAACGCTCACGCAAGATAATTAAGGCCATAACACAACACTATATCTGTTGTTTAATTGAATAAGGTGTTTAACAAGACTAAATAATAATTGAAATGTAATAATAATGCAACGTTTTATATAAGCAAAAAATTAAATGAATGTTGCATTTCAATAATTTAATTGATGATTTCTTGTAATAGAAATATTAGTTAGGTCAAAACTTTAGGAATAATAATGTAAATATAATTTATAAAATTCATTGCAATGTTTAGAATAACATTGCAATAAATTTTATAATTGTAAACATTTTGTACACTGGTTCAAAAAGTACATGTTTTAGACAACAGATAGGGTATCAAAGGCAAGTTGATTTTATCATAGCAAACTGCCATCTGTTCAACAGCCCCAAAATAAATTTATCACTGATTCATACGTTAATTTAAACGACTGTCGGATCCAACTGTCGTCTACATTTTGCGTTAATTTGTCACCGTAGAGGAGACCTACATTTATTATTATACACCAAAAACTAAGCAACATTCAAAACATTGGGTTGCTTCCAATGAATTTGCTCCAAAGAAGGCGAAAACGGTTCCATCGGTCGAAAAAGTTAAGGTTACAAAATAATTGAAACGGATGAGAAGGGCGTCTTATTCATGGATTCTTTTGAAAAAGGAAAAACTATTAATGGGCAGTACTGCAGTGGGTTACCTCTTCCAATTCCTAATACTGGTACTTTTTGAACCGCCTTCGTATTTTCAACAATGTCTAAAGAATCAAACAATTGAAAAAATGCATTGCATAATAAGACTATGCGTTTTATATATAAAATTAAGAACAAGTGATCTTAATAATATTAATTGAAGTGCATAAGTATTCATTACCAAATGCTTCAATTAATATCTTATGAAAATTTTATAATATCGAGCGAAATGTATAATTGTTCACAATTAAATGTTGTAAGAAAAATGTATATTTTTGGTTATACACGGCTAATAATATTATAAATTGAGTTTGGCTTAGAATAATAAGAATTTTTGTTAATGTAGTTTGTTTTGTTGAAAACTATTACATATTTTTAAGTAACATCGATAAAATTAATCAAAAATGTGCAATTTACCCATTTGGATCAGCACTACTTGTGTTCCTTTTGACCCATCACGTATATTTTCCAGAGCCTGAAAATTAAAATGTTTCATAAATAATATATAGGTATTTCAATGAAGGAAACTGAATGATTTTTCTTAAATTACGAATGTTTCCTTTAGATTATTGCGTGGGATTTATCGCAGAATCAAATTTGCAATGCAATACTTGCATAAAAGCCATTATGATGATTATTGAAATGAGTCGATACAGCTTAAATCGTTTATTTCTAGATTACATATAAAAAAAACTGCTTATTTGTAAGTAATGTGTTCCATTTTAAGGAAATTTTATCAGTTTCATTTTTGAAGATTATTTACAGGTATCGTTTTCGTACTTCAAGAACAATGTCGCGGCTGCTATAGCAAAGTTGTTAAGGGTGTTGTTCGGTCGTGGGTTCGAGTTCTATAACCACTAAAAACCCTTCATTCACTGGGAGTGATGCTCGTTAACTCCATCGATGCTGATGTTGGTTTGGTGTGAAGTTTAGTAAGAAGCGGGGCAGCTCAGGTGTCATCACCTGACTCAAAACGAAGCAGTCTGACACCACATGTTGCTTCTAAGTGTGATGCTATGAAAATAATCAATCAACTAAGAAAAATGTAGCTCGGAAAGTAAGTCAATATTTACTGAAATCAAGAATCGAATCCACGACTTGGCTGAAACAAATCAAGCAATGAACTCCACTTTACTACCGTGGCCGCCAGAGAACAAGGAAAAGAATCAAAGAGATACAAAAATAATGTTAAATTTGTATTCTTTCCACACAAACAATACTATCGCTATGGACTCTAGAAACTGAATACCGTGTAAAGTAAAAAGAAAATGTTTCTAATGGGGAACAATTAGTTAGATGGAATGAATACATAATCTGGCATTCATGGTCAGTTGGGTCCAGATAGATAAACGTTACAAAAGATATTTGAATAAGATCTTGCATGCAAGACCTTAAAAACGACGCAAGACAAAAAAAAATGTATAAAACTTTTAAAAATGTCCAGCTTTAGAATGAAAATTATTCTACGATTTTATTGCATTCCATACAAACAATTTCAAAATTCTAGTTGCATCCGGTCAATACAACGCCAGTGAGCAGAGAGAGAGATTTATATGGTAAGGGAAAAAAATCACAAATTTATTGAAACCAAGAACCTCCTAGATTTACATTGATTTACTTAAAGACCCTGAAAAAGGTTTGAAATGTTTGTAATATCTTTTTTTATTTTAGAGAGAGTCAGAGATCTATTTTTATCATATACCTTAACAAAAAAAATATAAAAATAAGTAAATTATGTAATTTTATTGAGTAGCATTGCATTGATTTGATAATTGTCTCAATGTTTTATTCAGTGTTTTGCTTAAAAGTTTTGTTGGATAGGCTGTTTTACGATTTGTTACTATTTCGAGAGATTTGAGTCTTTTATCACGTGAGATTTGAACCTTTTAAAGCTTTATTCAGAAATAATTTTTAATTGTTTGTTTGTGAAGATAAAATTAAAAGTTTAGTTAAATTTTCTTACTTAATGTCGCATATTCTGACCGTTCGGAGTCAATGGGTTCAAGCTACACCAAAATGGATGCATTTTTCAACCAAAGGGCCAATAAATCTAGCACGTCATCAATAAATTAAAAGAGGTCCACAAGTCTACGGCCGAGATCAATGGGTAATTGATACTTTTTGTAAAAATATTATTTTTTTGACTATTGATGGGCATTCATCAAAAAAGAAACTTTCTCAATAACATCCACAATTCTCATCACAGCCAAAAAAAATTGGTTTAAGTTGTTCAAAGGATATATATATATATATATAATGTTAATGACAGATTTACATAATGTATTAACTTTAAAAACAGAATTTCGTGTATTTGGAATCCTTATTGTTTACATAATTGGGTAGAGGATAGTCTAAATAGCGTATGTTTCAAATTTCATTCTAATCCGATCATTAGTTCCAGTGATGTCGTGGAAAAACTATTACCGTGCCATAAATTAAATTAATTTATACCAATGATTCATAAGAGTTCGCATTTTTTTTTTTCACAGCGCGTAAGGAAAGTGAATGAATAAATTAAATATAATCTAATATACGGCTCTTAAGACGTAAGGATATTTCCGATTCTAAGTTGAATTCAGAATATTTTCTGAACTATTGAAATGAATCATATGAAATTTGATTTTATTGATTTTATGACGTGGAGGTATATAAATATTTTAAAGTTTAGGGGCATTACAATTCCCTCTTTTCCGCAGATGTTTTTAATGATTGATAATTTTATTGATTGACATTTTCTTAATTTATCCAATTTTTTAATACATTTTTATTTGGAAAAAATGTTATAAATCGTTTGTGATGTAAAAATTTTCATAAAGTGTTGAGAGAAATTTTTTTATTGGACTTCAGATGTTACTTGGTGATATAATGCTTATATAATATTAAAAAACACATTTAACATTCATATATTATTTTTTACACCTCTATGACTCGAATATTCTGAACATAATGAACCAAATTTGAAATTCACAACATTTTTGGAGAAATTAGATACGCATTGAAAATGAGGAAATTCCATTTTAAATCCAATTAATAATTCATATTTAAGTCCACTAAATAATTCATGAACACCAAAATTTAGAGCCACACGCACATTAAGAATATCATTTTGTATAGCTGCATATATAATTGTGGTAGTTAATAAGGATTTTATTTTGTGTGGGACAACTGTACCAAAAATACGCTGAAGTGATGATGCACCATTCTTTATGAAAAAATAGTTACAGCTTTTTCTCCATTTCACACTTAGAAATGAATCAATTACTTTCAGTTCTCAAAATAAAATATATATCTAGTATGAAAAATAACACATACCTTTATAGAGTTTATATCCCTGTATGTAGCAAACACAAAGCGGGGAGGTTTGGACAGTTGAACAAATTGTCTTACAAACTCCAGACCGATTCCTCTGTTGGCTCCGCTGACGAAAATATTTTCAACTTCCATTATCTGTGAACAAAAATTTCCTAGGAAAAAAAGGCTTTCGAGAGACCACTTCAAAAGTCGACTCCACTCGCTGGTAGGATAAACTCTTTTATCAATAAATACTGTTAATGAAGTGGGAAGGGAAAATAAGTCATTCGTGTTGCGTCAACTAAAAGGTCACGTGTTTGATTGTGATGAACGAAGGCCAGTTTTAGTCGATTCCGTTTCATGCCAGCCATTTTTATTTTTTACTTATGTTACATTTAATGTTCAGGCATATCTTTTCTACAAACATGTTTATTGTTAGCACACGAGCAGTTCAAGAGTACATTCTTGTTTAGTTCAAACGGTCGAAACTATTCAACGAGAAAATTTCATTTTATTAATTATTATTCTATTACGATTTACTCTAAGATTGTGGTACCAAGTAGCAGAGTTTTGGATATATATATATATATTGTGTGTGTAATAATTTCACTTAAAAATAATTATCTTCCAAAATTTTCCTATTCTTTAACTCACAATAAAGAATTTATTCTTATTTTTTAATATAATTCGAATTTATCCTTTAACCTTTTCGGGGACGACATGCCTTTGCTTAGGACGTTCCATGTGGATGGAGAAGAATCGAAAGGAACAGTCCCACGAGACTGGGGCTTAACAGACGCTAAGCTTAACATTAGAGAAAAAAATTCACAAAAAAGTTTTCTTCCAAATGTTATAATTTTTGGTAACATTTTAGATTATTACTTAAGCTGTTATATATTTTAAAATTAACATTTTTAATAGCCTTTTTCCCATAATTTACTAAAATAAATTATGTAAGAAAATGTTTACCTTGAGAAATAATTTTCAGAAGCGCTATTGAAATTATTCCGAAGTTTTATCGACAAAATACATCAATAAACTTTAAAATTAATATATATATATATATATATATATACACAAGAAAGTCTATTTACAAGAAGACCAAAACTTAAAAGTGAAGGTAGAGTGTGGTAATTTTCGAAGCACGGAGAAACTCAAAGTCCTCCAATGTCCATCTCTGGCATAATGTGCGCATAAGAATCGCTAGAAATATTGCTTTCAAATCTTTTTGAAAATTAATCACTCTCTCATCATTAATTGGCTCGTTGACCATGTGAGTATATTTTGCTCATGAACAACGCTTTCTCGCCGTTATAAACAGGAGTCAAGGATCATTTACTTAAAGAGTGGTGTGAAGTATTTGAAAATTTTTGTATCGCTCTTGAGTATATTTAATTGTCGCATCTAGGATAAATGGGCTTAATATTACCCCAAAAAGCCCACGAGTCAGTCTAAAAATTTTAAGAGATTTAGAATCATTTTTATTTGGAAACTAGAAAAATCTTGAATAATCGTCTTCATCTATTCCGATGGTCAAAAATGTTCCTTCATTATCACTAATGAATGCATATTCGTGTGCGTGAAAATGCAATATAACATCAAATATTCTGGGATTTAAAGGTGACCCAGACGATCATTAAGAGATCTTTGACCTTTATTCTTTGACGGTACATCGTACAATTATCTGACTTTCGTGGTGTCTCTGTCAGATTCAACAACTTCAAAATAGGGAATATAATAGCAATTCTTTTCGAAATAGGAATTGACACTCTTCAAAAATATTCAATTTGAATTGTTCCTGAACAATATATACCGAATCGTTTCTCATTTTAGTATTTAAGTTATTAAATTTTCGTTTTGTTATTGCAAAATTTTTATCAAAATTGTCCAACTTTTCTCCCAGAATAATTTAATTTCATACATCCAATTTTTTAATTTTAGATTAATTTCGGATTCAGAAAGGAATTCTTCAACAAAATTTGAATGTTCAGTGTTATTATTAATCCCCATGATGTCTAACTGCCAAACATGCTTTAAGTGTTCACTTAATTTTGAACAGCATTTAGTGTGTAAAGTTGAAATGTGCTATTAAACTCAACATCTGACGTAGGGATGTGACCTTGGACAATTTTATAGAAAAGAGTACCAATTTAAAATAAAGATTCTTTCCTTTTCACCCGAATGTACACTGAGTCACAAAAGTAAGTATGCACAGTAATAGTGTTGACGTTTTTCAAAGAATAAAATATACATAATCTTATAACATTCAAAATTTAAATGTATTTAAAAAACAGCTAACTTAAATTTAATTTTAACAAGAAAAATATCACAAAAATACAACCATGTAATCTGCAAAAATAGTTTAACTTAAAATTAACTCGTAATTCATGTCACAAAAATAAGTATGTAGGCAAAACAGGGAAAGAGAAAAAATATTTTTTTTTCTAGTTTCTTTTGCAAAAACTAAAAGTTAGTAATTAGTAGGGTAGCCTTTGGCTTTTAAAAATGCTTTTAATCTTGATGACATTAAGTTCTCTAAATTTTGAGTCACAAAAGATGGTATATTTACTGCCACTCCACAAAAAGTACTCTTCAGAGATCATTCTTATTTTTTTTTTACCTCTGGTTTCCCAATTTATCCATCAAGGTAATTCCACAAGTATTCAATGGGGTTAATATCGGGTTACTGTAGAGGGAAATTGAACTGTTTTTGAAAATTGTAGAACAGCCATTCTTGTACAGTTTGAGCTGTATGTTTTGGATCATTATCTTGCTGAAAGATAAATTATTTCTGAGGTCCTAACTTTGCAGCGCTTTGGCACAGATTATCTTTTGAAATGTTCATAAAACTGAATTGATTCCTTATTCCATCAATAATTACTAAATTACCTACACCAGCCGCTGACATGCAACCTCAAACCATAATTGAACCACCACCATATTTAACAGTTCCTAACCTGTTCTTTGGTTCGAGCACTGCATTTGCTTTTCTCCATACCTTTTTGTGCCAATATATTCCATACGTGTTAAATTTACTCTCATCTGAAAGAAATTACAGAATTCCAAAAAAGCTGGTCCTGTTTAACGCTCTATTTTGCAAAGATAAGTCCTTTTATGCGATTAACTTTGTTTACAAACTGGTTTCTTCACATATTCTCACCATGGTATCCTGCCTTTCGTAGCACACAATGAATTGTCTAAGAATTGCAAAATTTACCTAAATGATTTTCTACATTAGATTTTAATTTTGAAGCAATAATATTTGGATTTTCCTTAATTTTTCTAGTATTATCGCGACCTTCTCTATCAGTGAATATGAGCGATTGACCAGTTCTAACCTTGTTTCTAGTACTGCCCTCAGTTCGAAATTTTTCAATAACTTTTTGCACTGTAGGAGGACTTTTCCCGATGATCTTAGAGATTTCTCGTTGAGACTTGATCTCCTTGTACATTTTTATAATTAAATATTTCAGATCTTGTGATAGGTCCTTTCCTCGGCGAGCCATTAGTAAATTATATCACTATTTAGCGTCTAACATAGAAAATTGCACAAAAATCTTCAGAAATATTCGTAAAACATACAACATAATCATAAAGAATTATATCTAGACTTTTAAATGACTTACTACCTTTAAATTTTCAGATGGCAAACATACTTTTGTGATGTAAGTTTTTACTTGTAGATAGTAAAATTATCTTTAAAATTGTAAAATAAATTAAAGCAAGGTACATTTTCCATTTTCTTTAAGTGTAATGTGGAATGAATCAGATATATTTTCCAAAGATATATATATCTTCGGAAAAAATTGTATTTATTTTAAAAATTTGGACTTTTTGACAGGAGATATGAGGTGCATACTTATTTTTGCGACTAAGTGTATTTCCCGAAAATACTGAGCTCCTCTGAGTAGAGATATTTCATTTTCAATGTTTGATTTATCACAGATAATTCAGGGTAATTATTTTTTTTTGTATCCATTTCTAGTTATTTGTTGATATTTTGAATGGCGATCCTTAAATAATAATGGCCAGCAGAGTCTTATTCATAACTTTTTTTGTAGTGTCATGTGAATTGCTGAAAATTAGAACCACAACCTCATACATATTGTTGATGAGTTCATTTTTGCCAAATGTACAGTTTAACAAATAACCTTGCTTTATAATAGAGTAATTTTAATTCTACAGCAAATTATTTTTTAAAGGTACGTTGACTACTGGATTCTAAAATAATAGCAAAGATTTGCCTAATACATATTGCGGTAGCATATTGCGAGAAATATTTCGCAATCATTTGCATTTTCACACGATACCACCTCTGAAGTCATTACACAGAAATTTTCCAAGCGTCTGGTGCCAGTCGGAAGTGTAAGAGCCGAAAAAACAAAACCATCGTAGATTAATTATTTATGTCTGCGTTTGCAAGTTTTACACACATTTTTTGACTGGCAATAAATGAGTCCTTTTTTTTTTTGAAAAGTATGAATAATAAAACTCATTTTTAATTGAGCAATAATTTCTAGTCGGTTTCTTTCTTTTGCGATTAGGTTCATAACGGCACTGAATCCACGTTCTACCAAATAGGAAGACAGGAAAGCAGTCAACAACTTCTGTACAATAACACATAATGCAGGATATAAAATTGGGATCTGCTTTTGTAACCAAAATTTCTGGTATCCTTGTTCAAACATTGTTTTAAGCTCCTCATTTGTGGATATTTCAATAAGCTACTCCTGTATTAGTACGGATTCATCTGTATTTGGGATCTGAGTTTGTCCACGCGCAAAAGGGTTCAACACCCAGTCGGGAATATTCAAGTGAAGAATGTCTTCAAATATTTGGTTCAGGTCTGCTTAAAGAGCCGTTAGGCGTTGACAGTAAGCTAGAAAATCTTCATCTCTATTTTGCAATTTCGAAAGATTTGGAAACTGAGAACATTTTCCTCTTCCCAAGTTTTGTTTGTGCAGAAAGAGTTTTGCAACAAACGCAAATATTACGCTTTTAGTTTTGATTAAACTTAATTGGTAACCTTATAGTTTCAAATTAGTTTCATTAAATTTGGCAAATAAATCAATCATATAAACTATGTCATTTTGTGAGTGAATTAAATTGTGTCGCAAATCATTGTCTTTGATTTCCAGGTATTCCAACACTAAATTAAAGAGCATAAAATCGATATTTAAACATGCATTTTTAGATAACCAACGTACTTCTTTGTGAAGTAGTAAATTATTATAGACTTCATCATTTTCCAAACAAAGTTGGGCGAATAATTTCTCATTTGAGGCATTCCTTTTGATTTTATTAACTGCTTTAATGACATAATCTAGTGATCCATGCAAACGTTCACTAAGACTTTTTGCTACTAAATAATGTCAATGAATGACACAATGTAATGAAAATACATTCGGTACAGTTTGTTTCAGTTATGCTAGAAAGCCACGACATCTTCTGACCATAACCGGAACACTGTCAGCGGCAACAGAAATGATATTAATCAAAGGTATGGCTTTTACATCGAAAAATCTTTTTAATTCAGTAAATAACATTTCACCTTTCATATCGGTTTCCAAACATTTAGCAAATAATAATTCTTTGCAGAATTTTTCTTCTTTTACAAATCTTACATAAACTAAAAGTAAAGCTTCATTTCCTGGTAAAATGGACTCTCGTCAAGCTGTATAGAAAATTCAAACGTTTTCAAGAACTCGCATGAACAATTTCCTACGCACTAAGTCATTTCGTCAATCCTTCTTTGTATTATTACTCAGTAGAATTCGTTTTATAATGTCGATAGATGGTTTGTGCAACACGGTGTGTCACTTACAGCTGGTAAAAAAAAGTTCTTCATCAATAGTGTACGACTTTCCGGACATTGCAATAAAAAAAAGAAATGTTATAAGAAACACGCAGTCCATCATCATCTCGCTTAGATCTTGTCCCTATGAGTTGTTGCAGTGACGGTGTTTTCAAATATTTTTTTTTTTTTTGACTATTTGAAAAAACGTTAAAGCCTTATCTTTTTTGTCACTATGGATTTCTCTTAAATGTTCCTGGAGCTTGGAAGGTTTCATTGAATCATTTGATATAGTTTTATTACATAGAATGCAAATAGGTAAAGTACTATTTCCTGATGATGAAATAAAGTCATACTTCAAATATTCAACACTGTATTGTCGGTAGTTTTTCTTCGGCTCACTCATAGTGATATCTGTTAAAAAGGGCAAAAAAGGATATAAGGAAATTTGTATATTAAATGTTTGATTTGCAGCAGACCACTGTTAATTATACTCTGTAAAAAAACAATAAAAAAAAATCGAGGAACGAAAAAGGAATTTCGGATGGAGACAAAAATTGGCGGATAGGAAAACTATGTACAGAATAAAAAATGATTAAAATTTCAGAAAAATAAAATGATTTATTTCAAAATTACATAGTTACAAACTAACGAGCTCAATAAGGTGTTGACTTCCCTCTAGCCTGGATGAAAGCTACCATACGACGTGGCATTGAGTGATAAAACTCCATGATAATCTCCTCCTATATTTCTTGCCAAATTTGCTCTAATTGTCGGGCTAGGTCATCAACATTCCCAGGAAGATGCAGTATCCTTCCCATCATATCCCAGACATGCTCTATTGGAGAGAGATATGGCTGGCCAAGAAAGTGTTTAATAAGCTGTAAGACAGTTCATAGCAACACGTGCTGTATGTGATCTAGCAAAACCTTGCTAAAAAATAAGGCCAGGAAAGGGACGGTAACAAAACAGGTCTCAGAATGTCATCGACGTACCGCTGTTCTGTAAGTGTGCCAATAAGGACATCCAAAAGTGTCCGGCTATCAAGGGAAACAGCATATCAGACCATAACTCTTGGTTGAGGGCCTGTGTGGTGTGCGATAGTGAAAGCAGAATCGACACGTTTGCTGGGCGTCTCCAGACACGTCTTCGATGATCGTCAGGACACTGTTCGAAGCGGGACTCGTCTCTAAACACCTTACGTCCCCAGGGAGCATCATTCCAACATGATCGTGCCAAACGCCACTGTAATCTGGCTCGACAGTGTGCAGGCGTGAGTGGCAGGTGGTACGAGCGTAGATTTCGTTCTCTCAGTCGTCTGTGAAGGGTCATGGTGAACACTCGTGTGCGGGTCGCACGTCTGATGGTTGAATCAGGCGCTTTGACAGCTGATGTGACAATCACGCCGTCTTCCCGATCTGCTGTGGCCCTAGGTCGACCACTACCATCATGATGCTGAATCTGCTACGGTCCACCTATTCTTGCCAGCATCTTCCAATCGCCACATCTCTTCGATCCATATGACGAGCGATTCTCCGATTTGCCCAACCTGCTTCTTTCAATCCAATGATACGACCTGTTTCAAACTCTGACAGTTGCTCGTAATGAGCTCGAATCCAGCGGCGAGACATTTTTTCAGTTGTTGAGAGATATCCTAAATCGCAATGCAGCAGAAAATTTGAGCATCAGATTGAGAATCACTTCTTATATACACGTTTTCAGTGCGCAGTTCCGATGCTGTAGCTCCAGCTATTCATTCATTGGACACCAAATTTTAATCATTTGTATGTTCGGTCTAAATGTCTTTGCGTACGAAATTTCATTACAATCGGGCAAATCCTTCTCGGTGCGTCGTTTCTTTCTTGCTTGCTTTTTTTTTTTTTTTTTTTTTTTTTTTGGAATGTATTATTAATTTTGTGGCTTTGGGCTATTCGCGATTTTCCCTTCACTGAACTTGGGGGCTTTAACTGAGATTGATTGCTTTAAATAATTTCTTCCCAACCAAAATGAAACATAATTACGTTAATTAGATACAGGTGGAAATAAAGTGAAGTGATTTGAAATGACATAGAAGTAAAGTTAAATCTAGAGGAAAGAGAGAGTGTGTGTGGTTAACTCTGAGGCCTCTCTTTTTACAAGAGGCCGATAATATCAAGGGTTATTGCTGTCGCAGAGGAATTATCGGAGAAAACAACTCCAACCGGAAGAGTTTGGTAAGAGCATATAATTTCAGTGATGTTTAAATTGGTTGGCTAACCATACAGTCTAAAGAGAGTCATAACCCATGATAAATTAGAGTAATTGATAAATAAATAGAAAAATTATATTAGACTTGTGTGTCTTTGGAGAAGTTTATGACTTTTAGAGTTAGTCACATTTAATAGAACTTTGGCTCAAGATTCGGATAGAAATAATCATTCGTTACATATTTTTCAATGGAATGCAGAAGTAAAGCCCTTTTGAATTAATTAATGTGAGGATAAAATTTCATGAAATTTTTGAATAAAATATAATTCTCAATAATTAACTTTTTTCAAAACTCAATATAATAATAATCCCTTAACTAACGTTAAGTGTTTATTATATTGAAAATTGCGATATATAATGTTTTCAAAAGAAAATAATTTTATTCAAATACACTTACTTAACAAAGGTACACTCTCTGCGCAACAATATAAAACTTCTTTTTGTTAAAGACTGGAAAAAATTGTTTATATACTTCGTATCAACATTAAGAACTAAATTGTTGATGTAATTAGATGTACAATGTTCGACTCTTTTATAGTTTATGTTTGGATGTAGATGGGGTATTTCGTTTAGAGTAGAGGTATTCAACCTTTTGCACTTTCGGGAACCCCTTGTGCTTACCAATACCTTCAAGGAACCCTTTGATCAAACAGCAAAAAAAAATAAGATATCAAAGCTCTTTATCCTAATCAAATTTACAAAATTATTATTGCATTTCTATTTTATCATAATAAAAATGTGTTAGTAAGATTAATGAATGATTAATGGCTAATATTCATTTTTTTTTCTTCTTAAATATAGCCTATGAATAATAAGCAAAAGCAACAATTTTTTAAATATAACAAATGAATGGGGAAAAAAATTGATGACTTGAACGTGATTTTTTTATTGCAAAGTATTTTTACGTCTGGAATAATTTTTGAAACCTGATACTTAATGTCTTCTTCAGCATCCAATGTGTTTCTGTAATTTGTTTTTGTAGCAGCGTACAAAGAAAAAGATTTTTCGCATATATAGGTTGAAACATGATATTAGATGTTTCAAAACTCTTTCTGTAATTTCATGATATTCTTTTCTAATGTCAGTCGAAAAATACATAATATCAACTTAACTAAATTTAAATTTCAATAGAGTGTATATCAATTTGATATATCAATCAACCTGATATACATTCAATTATTTCTTTTGTTGGCAGTTAGGAGGTTTCTTTTTTTATTTGGTTTGTTTTAGTTTCTTTTTTTTATTAACGTTGCACTAGAAGTGACACGAAGGCTATTGGTGACGGACCTCGTAATTTTGAACTTCGGTCAAGTGACGAGGACGACACCTGAGCTGGCACACCTCTCTCCTAACTACCGAACCACATCAACTTCTTTTACTGACAGTTCTATGGATTCACAGTCTTGAGAAGGATTTTGGATTCAAGATAATTTTTCATTTTGAACAGGATTCAAGAAATGTTTTTTGCAGATCTGATAAATGTTTGACCAAACTAATTTTTACATTTTTAACGGGATCAGCGTTACCATCGACTAAAATATTACGCAAATTACCAAAGCATTTAATATTATCTTTCAAAATAGATTCTGCCCAAAATTTTAATTTTAAAACAGTGGCGCCAATTTTACTTCATGCCTTGAAAATAATGAATAAGTGTGTGATTCTTCATCTGAGCCAAAAAACGCAGACTAATATGTGACGTAATGCGTCTCGATTAATGTATTTGAAATACGTGACTTTTACGAAATGTAAGATTTTATTTTATCCTTAAAATATTTATTTATATTTATTTTTACAAGCAAACTGCTTCTGAGAATTCAATCTCTTATGAAAATTAAAATTTTACTAAAATTCTGGCGTTTTGATTAAGCAAATAGTGCTTGATAGCAAATACTAATCATTACTTCTTTTTGAAAACATGCAGACAATATTATACTTTCTTGTTCTCATTATTCAACACTGAATATAGGGTGCTTTTTCCCGGTTAAAGTTGTAATATTAAAATTTAAAAAAAAAGTTTTTAAAAATGACAGAAAAAAAGAATTTGTCTATTGTTTGAAGCAAACAAATATTTTTAACTATTAACCCACCAATTTTTTTCAAGCTATATTTTTTATTATTCATTTGTTGAAACACTTATATTGCTTATATACTTATATTTTGATCTTAATTTTTGCATTAAAAGTGCTCGTTATATGCTCGAATATATTATATATAAAGAAGAATACTTGTAGAATCACTGTTTTAATCCCCACAGCTAAGCACATTCTTACAGTTATAATACGAGAAGTGTAGTGAACTCTATACTTTTGTTCTGGTTGGGAACGTTGCATTAAATAAAAGGTTTCCATATTTCATTTACAACAATTTATTTTTAATTAACTTAAATGATATGGGTTACTTGTATATTTATGTAGGTAAAAGACTCAGAGATGCGATTTAAACAACAGTTTATCAAAATATATAAAATTAGGATTAATTCAAGTATGGTGTGTACAATGAAGATAATATGCAACTAAAATTATACGTGACTTCAAATTATTTCCACAAGATATTCTCTTCTTAGGTTCAATTCATTTCACTACCGCCGTCAGCCGTATATTTTTTTACAATAAGCCATCTGCTTAAGCTATGGTTTCCAATAAATAAAAAAGCTGCTATCTGGAGGCCGCAATTTTGCGGTGGATAGCATCGCTAAAACATAATTTATGTGAAACAGATGGCAAGGCTTCCTAAAGAGAATTGAATGCATGCGAAACGTAAATCAAGGGGGGGGGGGGTGAGAAACTATGGTTTCCTATAGGAAAGACTTGACTTGGAAGATGAATAACGTCGCACACCGAAATATTTTGTACACAATGGCTTCACTCGCCTAGGGCACCATAGTTTTACCAGAGCATTCCGTCGGTGAACTCTCCATACTTCGAGGCACCGGCGAATACCTTTGTTAAATCCCCTGTGTTTCTTTTATTCTCATTTTTGTCCAATCGATTCCAACCACGTTTGTCCTTATGTTACTCTGCGAGGAAAATCTCATTCCCTATTGGTATTCCTTGCACTTAAATATGTTCACATGTACACGTACGCTCGTTGCATACGTATGATATGAATGTATATTATATAATGTAAAACGTCGCCAATAAGAGGATACATAAAAGCATTGTAAAAAATTGATCGTTTAACAAAGAATCAGTTAACCACTTTTAGAAAAAAAGGGGATTCGTAGGGGGGAATTGCAATTAGTGAATAAATTCATATTATTTTATAAAAGATTAAATAAAATTATATTACTTACACACAGAGAGGGGTTAATGGCTTGTTGTTAGATGGCTGAGGGGTCTTGGTCCAAGTACTGAGATGCATTTGATATAAAGTAATATAATTAGTATTTGAAATAATGTATTTACAATATAATTATTTACAAACAGATTTGGCTGTGATTTTACTCGTAAGAATATTTAACACATTCTGATCACCAGCATGCATAACCAATCACCATCATTGTGCATAACCGTGTGTTCGCACATCGTTGCCTCCTCACTACATAGGATGGCAGAAAATTGTCCCCGTAGAGCTCTTCAGAACACTCATTATATAACGCAACAGTAGTCTGATTTGTATCACGCTCTGAGGTAAGAAGGCTTTACAAATATTAATTCAAAAAAAAAAATACTGATATTTTGTAGCAATTCATATTCGTATCTCTCTTCCTGCTTCTGCTCAACTTAAAAGTCCTCTTGGGCTGTTTTCGCTTACTGTTAAGTAACGGGACCCAAATTCAAAACTTTTTTTTCAGATAAAAAAAAAGTATTTTAACATTAATATTATGTTTTGACTTGGATACACGACGAATCTTTAGTGGCTCAGGAGCCTCGCGATCATGGCCTCCACAGTAGTTATGTATTAATTACTATGATGTGAATTGATAAGGAAATTGGGACATATTTCTGTTTAAAAATAAGTTCCGAGTTTAGTTCAAATTCTTTTATGTTTGTTGAAGAAGGTCTTCATGCGCTCAATATGTCTCGCAATTTCGAGTCACAGTCAAAAGACGAAACTGTAACTTGAAAAATGAATTATTACTAATTATTAAAATTGGTGAATAATGTAGGTGAAAGCAGATGAAAATCCAGCACGTACCAACTCAAACTTTTTCTGTAAACAGATTACATTTAAAAAAAACGCAAAGAAAAGAAACAATAATTTAGTAAAATATGTAGTAATTTTAGTAAGTACAATTTTGATCTTTTTCTAATATCATTTACGCAGAGTTGTACTGCAAATTAGCTCTTCTCGCAAGAAATTTTTGTGCCGTGAGTTCAAACAAAACATTAAAATTGACGCTAAATTTTATGAAAGTTGAGTGTTAAGAAACTTAAGACTGACCTCCTTATGGTTAAAGTCGGGAATAGGGTGTCCCCTAGGCGATTGGCGACCTTTTGGAGCGATAATGAATTAAGTGAGTTGATTTAGGTTATGGTAACCCTAAGCATACTCAAGCTATTCCCAACTATAATCATACTGGTTGTGATTTTGAAGCAATTAGTCAAAATCTATTATGATACATTTCCTTGTGATCAAATGCACAGTAAAATCCTATTTTCCTGGCTGCTTATTCAATTTTTGAACTTGAGCAAAAATGCACACTTTTTTTATGGATTTTACAGGGTTGACAGAAAAATCTGTGTGGTTATCATATGTAATAATAACCAGTTTGGAGACTTATCACCCAAAATAATTCCTCATATCGCCAAACTCCCCTAAAATGGCCAACCAAATTTTCCAGCAAAGTATGTCAATGGTTAGTTTTGTCCGATTATTTATACTATGACTCTTATTATTAATTTATTATTATTATAAGTTTAAACTATTATTTAACCATCGAAAAATTTTCAGATGCCATTTAAATATTAAAATGTGAGGTAAAATTCTATTTTAGCCCATACCTAGGCAAATGAAAAATAAAATGGTGGCAAAAATAGGGTTGCAGTAAAAAAAGATCTAATAGTTGCCAATTTGGTAAATATATCACCCATTTTGCTTCCTGTCGTGGAGATTTGAGATAAAGTAATATCCCCCAAACAAAGACAAAAAAATTCTTTGAATTTTAGTAAATTTAAAATTATTAAAACAAGCAACAGGAGGTTGGGGTTGATTCCTAGTTTGACGGGGCCACTTGGCGCGATTCAAATTTTTGGGTAATAAATCGCCCAGACGGTTAACATGCCAAATTCTTTATGGCAACCCTATAAAAAATTTATAAAAGAGGATTCGACACTTTGTTTATTGCTGGAAAATTTCAATAATCTTCCCAATACTAAAACCGGGGGAAAATCCCCACCTATCGGACAGCTTTTGACGAATAGCATTGCTTTCTTCTTTAAACAAACAAACCGAGTTCGTTATACTAAAAAGACTCAATAACTTCATTGACAAATCTAACATTCGTAACCCTAACCAATACGGCTTAACGAAACATCTCTCCACCCCCTAATAAAACTAACAGAGCATATCTCATCCGAACTTGAAAAAAGTAAATCAACAGGCGAGGTCTTTCTCAATATTCAAAAAGCCTTCGATCGCGTCTGCATAGAAGAACTGACATACAAACTCATACAATACAAATTTCCTACTCCACTCATTAACTTAATTCACTCTTACCTCACAAATAGAAACTATCAACTAAAAATTAATAACACTCTTTCAGAAGCACACAACACAAATTATAGTGTAGTCCAAGGATCTTTAATCGGCCCAATTTAATGTAATATTTATCTAAATGACATACCACAATACAACCTAACAATCATAAACATGTACGCTGATGACACCGCCATACTAGCAAAATACAAAAACATCAAAACAGTAACTTACGCACTCAACAAACATCTCAACTTCTCGAAAACTTCTACAATGACTGGAAAATAAAGATTAATGTCGAAAAATTGGCAGAAGTCTTGTTTTCCAGAAAAAGAATTATTAACACTTCACCATCCATCTTCTACAACACATAAATCCCATGGTCTCAAAAAAAACAAATATCTCGGAATCATACTTGACAAAACACTAACATGGAAAGAACACATAACTTACTCGCGAGAAAAATTCCGGAGAGCTAGATGCAGTATTTACCCCCTTATTTATCAGGATTCAGAAATGACTCTTCAAAACAAACTGCTTCTGTACACAGCCGTTCTCAGACCCATCATCACATATGCATATCCCATTTGGGCGTACGCCGCAAAATCTATTAAATTCCTAGAAACTATTCAAAACTCAACACACAGAATGATCACTAAATCTAAATGGTATATTAGAAACAACGAAATATTAAAAACAACCAAAATTCCCACATTTATAAAATATGTACAAAAAATAACCATCAATTTTTTTGCATCTCTCAACCACACCAACAACACCAATATGATAAATCTTGAAAACTACATACCCAGAGAAAACACGAAAAGTCCCCGCACTGTATTACTTGATTCCTACAACCCTCCTTAACCTTCAAATTCTTAATACTTTAACTCATTAAACTTTTATGTATCCTATCTAAGAATAATTCATAACTCTGCCGTTTACGCCCACTCACATAATCACACCCTCCATATAATCACAGCAACTCTGGGCAGCCAATAGGACAGCTCCCCTCTACAAGAAGAGAACCTATAGAAATTCAGGCTTTCAGCGCCCTCCTTGACCGAAACCTATACCTCCAAAATACCATCTTTAACAGACCTTAGCATCGACCAATCAGAGCCCATCCACTGATCCTCAGTCACAGAATGATTAAATCCAAACCAAAAGCCAAGTTTTGCATCTAATATTAACCGACCCGGGTGTGAAGGCCGCTCCGTGGCCTATGCGCTCGAAAACACGTTCCAAAGCGTTTTTTTTTTTTTTTTTTTTTTTTTTTTTTTTTTCTATGAAGGATCGGATACGAATGTTGTTTATCGCTAAGGACGGCGATTTCGAAAAATGGCTAGTCCATTGAAAACGTTAACGTTCAGTGAATCGTTTAAAATAATTTGTTTTGTGGATGGAAAAAGAAATCAACAATAGAAATTTTGATAATCTCGTTTTGAAAATAGTTCTTTGTGTACCGCAAGATTTTGTTTCGTTTGGAAGACGTGATCGGCTGAAAAGCGTCCGTTGGAAGCCTTGAAAATGGATCGTTTTGAAATATTTCGTTCCTCCGAAAGGGAAGAATATCCGCATTGGGATAGGATTAGAAATTCGAAAGAAATCGTTTTGAAAATAGTTATTTGAATTGGTTAAGATTTGTATGGTGAACGTGGTTTGCAAACAAGCGTCCGTCGAAAATGGATCGTTTTGGGATTAATTTTGTTTTCCCGAGAGGGAGAAAATCAGTTCTAAGAAAGCAATAGCAATTCTAATAACATCGTTTTTAAAGCAGTTAGTCGAATATCACGAGATCGGAAACTGTTTCCTTGCTTATTGGTACACATATCTTCTGAATAAGGTCAATAAATCTTATCCGTTCGTTTTCTAGATGTTTCCTCTTTCTTAAGCTATGCATTTTTTCTTATATTCATTACAACTAAAATTCCAAATGCGTTAATGCTATTTCAGTTTTAATGATTTTCAGTTAGAACAGACATATATGTTCGTTGAAGTGCTTTGCTGCTCAAATTCACCTTTTTTTATACGAATAAAATAACGCCTTATAACGAGTTTTCAGGCTTACTTCACTGATTTCCATCTATCCTTTCATTCAGTGAAAACGCCATTTTCTTTCAAAATTTATCTTCCAGACACGACGATTTCTGCATTTTCTTTTTTTTTTTTCATTGAATATGTCTACTTACTTCATAATTTGTCTTTCAGCACCCCGTCATCTTTTTTTTCCGCTTCTAGAAGCTCCGGGTTTGAAATACCCTCTTTAGCGTCATCTTGGCGCGATTGCAAAAATCTCGCCAAGAGACAAACTAGGACTTTAAAAAGGTTGAAAATTTGCGATTCTTTTAAATCTGAAAACACTCCTGTAGAGCTAATGCTGGAGCTGTAGAAATGATGCATTCGGATTGGCGACATATTGTTCTTTTGGCACTTTTAAACTGAGGCGTTTCATGCCAATTTTTGTGCAAATAAAATGTCATATTAGGTATAAATGACAGGGCGGAAGGGGAATAAAAACTTGGTATCTTTTATCGTTACATGAATTCAACAAAATTCAGATGCTGGTGCGCTGTTCTTCAATGACATTATTGCTCCTTTTGACTCTTCAAACGCTTAACATGTTCAGTGTTTACCATTTCCGTGTCACTGAAATAAAATCGTGGTTGTCGTTACAGAGTTCGTTTCCAACCTAGTGTTTTACTTCTTTTCCAGTAGTTAGAATATACGATGTTTTCATCTTCTTTTGTATGGCAACCATGGGTGTTTCATCCATCTGTTCGGAAATTAGATTAGCAAATACGGTACTTTTCTATTTCGCCGGTGCAAATCTTGCCAAGTAAATTTCATTGGCGACGACATACAATACATATATAAGCAATGTATTTAGTTTGGTGTTAGTTGTATCATTTTTGGCAACTTTATCGCTTTCGCAGAGGAAATGGAAAGACACCGAAAATACTTTTTTGTCACACTGCATAATCCTACAAATATCTATTGTGGTAGGAGAGCTTTCAACTTTTTCAAACTGTTTTCAATTTTTTAAAAAAATTATTTAATTGATGTCGTCAACTTTGCTTACACCGCCAATCTTAATTTGGATTAATAATAAGACACTGTGATTTTAATACAGTATTAAGACTGCGAAGGCTGGATATTAAATTGTAGCGAAAACCTCTCGTATGTAATTAATTATTATTCTGGTCGACGGTATTGTGATTCAGTTCTTTCCATTTGCAGTTCACAAAACTATGCCGAAGTCAGTTCTTTGCATCAATAGTACATGAAATGGGTAGCCATTAGAAAGTAAGAAACAGATGTCGCATACGCCCAATTTGGTGCCATTTGGATGGATGAGAGGGTTTTCATGCCAAATTTTTTGCGTTGGTTGTCATTGAAATGCCTCATATAACAAAAAAAATTTAAACTTAAAACGTTAAAAAAATTGATAACTTTGGTTAAGAAACC
>BMAW01051129.1:755488-769927 GCA_019974015.1 Nephila pilipes | reverse complement strand
TGTTGTACTGATACCTTGGTTAAAAGAAACCAAATTTGGGTCCAGTATATTGTTTCTTATTAATGAAAACGATATTTTCACAAGATTCCTCTCTTTTCATACGAAATGTCTACCTTTTCGTGTTAAAAGCAATGCGTTTTTTTTTTATTTAGAACAAAATTGATCTCATGGATAATCCCTTTTCCTTGAAAGAAGAAGTGTTGGTCTTCATTCATTAACTTCCAAAGCGTTAACTTTGTTTGAAAAAAAAAAAAAAAAACCACAAGTGATTTTGAACAAATGTACGAATCATAGTCAGAAGGATCATTAAATATCATATAATTAGAATGTATTTTTACTACTGATTGGTGGCACCATTCCGCACAATACATAGAAAACAAAGTCAGGCAGCGAAATTTCTTCGTGATTCTTTGCCTCTTTCATTCTTCAGTGAGCCGTATTTTACATTTTGACATCTGATTGTAGAAATACATAATAACTCAAAATCTATTATATCAAACAAAACAACAATTTAAAAAAATCGAATAAAACCACATAAGAAAATTATCAAAATATTTTAACAGCAATATTAAAACTGCTTCACATAATGGTCATGAAATACGTACAAATTACAGTTTTAATTTTCATTTTAAACTAATGCTTATTTATCAAGTACATAGACTCTGGAACACATTTGATATGACTTGCTGAATGTTGACTTTATATTAGCATTCTGATTGTTCAAGCAAGATTTACCAGATTTTAGACTTATCACGAAATTTTCACCATACAACACTCTCTGATTTTTCAATATGCAGTGACATAACAATTTGATATTATTGTGTAGTTCGGCAACATACAGAACAGCTAACGATAGAAATATGAAAATTTATATCGTTATAAAAAATATACTTGAAATAAAGTATGAAATTTGTTCATCTATTATTTCTTTGATTTTTTATTTTTAACTATAACTGGCCCTTCTGCTATTATAAAGAAATAATTTACAGGTAAAAAGTTAAAAAAATAATCATTGAATAACTGACAAAAAATATTTGTTTGGTTTAATTTCCCATTATGTTTAGGAATGGAAGTGAAAACCGCATTCGTAAGCCTGGAGCCAACCGTATAGGATTTGAAATGGTGAAACAGTCGCAAATTTATCGAGTCCAGAAATTATATTTGCTACATACAGAGACAAAAAAAAGCATAAAAGTAAGATTTTAAATTAAATTTTCGATAAAGTAATAATATCTCTCAAATTTCGTATGCAAATTATTTCTTTATTATCCTCAAAATTCCAAAAAATAAATCATGTTCAAATGAAGTGGAAGGGAGAATAAAGCATCTGTCTGATTAAGAATGTTAAGGTAAATTAAAAGGTCACTGAGGGCTATTTTCAGCTGAATCGTTCTAAAACAAATTGATTAACTTCCTTTGAGCCGTCAAAAAATGATATTGTCTTTAACCATAAGAACAAGGAAATTGTTGAGGTGGACTCCATTTTTATTTTGTAACTGCACATTTACCTGAGTCAACTGTTGATTTTATCGTGGAAAGATCATTTTCACCCGGTGGCAGTGTACTTGTTCGTTAGAAGGCGTATCGTTGATTCATCAGTTCATCCTGATGCCATTAAATACGCCGTGTATCAGTACGTTTTAATGACACAATAAATCTGTCGAGGCTGAACATCTCCACGATTTTGGTGTTGGAGAGGGTCTGGGAGAAAGAAAGCCAGCTGAAGTGTTGTCTTTATCACGTGACCGAATAAAATGAAGTGAGTCCGTCTCCGATAATGTTGTTAGCGTGATGTTAAACAATGGAAGTCAGTATCAACCCTGGTGTTCAATCTGTGTTTTGTAATTTAAAATGTATCAAAAGCAGTTCTGAGAAGCTAAAACAACATAATGGAAAATATAAAACAGCTTTATTATCTAAAAAAAATGAAGTATATTTAGAAATAACAGCCCTTGTTACTGTAACTCCATCAAACCAATCAATTTATCTTTGAAGTTTATTTATATGGCAGCCAGCCGGGCTTGATTACTTTTCCGATTCATAACAATAACGTTCGGTTGCCAGTACATATACGAAATGCGCGAAGAGAGTAATGGTTCGCCAAAATATACTCAATGCAAAATAGCTTAGAATAATATTCATCACTTCAGATCAACATTTTATAGTGGCTCTTTTTTTTCGTTTCACTAAACCACCATGTAATACTTACTTAATGTCAAAAGCCGGTGAAGGAATTTGAAACTCTGATCCAGAATTGTCTACTAACGATTCTATTCAAATATATATATTCTTTTGAACCGATGACATTTTATTTCGTATCCTGTGGATAAGTTTTCAAGTATTTTAATATCTTGTAGAATTGAGCAACCAAAACGAAGTTAAAGAACGAAATCATTTAATTCAAATGGTGTTATTCTCAAATTTTGGTTTGGAAATTAATTATTCAATGATACCAATGATGCAATTGTTTAAAAATAAAGGCCAATAAAGTAAAAGAAGTACAATAAAGTAATAAAGCTTTAAAGTACAATAAAGTGTTAAAATACAATAAAGTAATAAAAGCCAAAGTACAATAAAGTGTTTTGATAGGTTACGTAATTTGAGTCTCAGTCTCCTCGCCTTCACCTGAATTTCTCCCTGTTAATTATTTTATAATGTTATTGTTATGTAGTTATCAAAATTTTATTTACAAAAAATGTAAATTATATTTAAAATTTGCTTTGATATAGTTTTAACATGCAATAATAGAACCCGTTAAATCTGTTTCATGTATGCATATAGGTAATTTCTTCAGAACGCACACTGCATCGTAACTGAACACTAGTTTGGGGCTACCGTAAAAAGTTAGTAAAGTTTGTGTTGTGAGCTTCCAAATTGAACTTTAATCCTTGCTGTTTCTTATTTCTTTTTTTATTTTCCACAATTTTGTTTTTCTGTTTCTGTTAGATTAGTTTCTTTTTACTCTACAACATAACTCGCCATTAACATTCTTTGAACCACAATCATGTCAGTTTTATCAATTGTCCTTCCACCAGATTATTTAATTGTTTTTTTTTTCTTTTCTTTTTTCAATTTCACTTCATCCCCTGCGAGTTTGTATCAAATTTTTTGAATACACCAATAACCTGTTCAACACAGTCTGCCAGCTCACCAGGATCAGTTTACAGCATTCCTTCCACCCCGCAATATTTTATCATCAGTCTTATCGCATACTCATGACTGCGTGTTTAGTTAGTACTGTCCATCCTGATCTACGTAACTTTCTGAGTATCAACTCAACGGCAACCGTCTTTCGGAGATTAACTTGATCACCCCTGCTCTGCTCTGAGGACCATGACATCCACCACCCCTTTCCAAAAAAACGTTCTCACAGGTTTTATGCTGAGATTATACAGAAAGGGTCGCGAACACGCCGGACGACGTTCTTTCCTTCGCCGTAACTGACGATGCTACTAAAACCTGCCGCCAATCTGGCTGATAGTAGATATTTTCATTTAAAATGAAATTCATTATGCCCATAAGATAAATATGTACTCGTCTGCAAATTAGGAACAAGCAAAGAAATTTAGTGAGACAGCCATAGACACCAAAATGAAGAGTATCGCAATAAACACACAGAAAGAAAAAAAAGATGTAAAAAAAATTAGGGAGTTTTAATTCTTTTGAACGAAGAATATGAAAAGGATATTTCCAAAATCACATTTTGGCTGTAAGAAAATTTAAAAAAGTACTTTTAAAATAATGCTGATATTTAATATATGTGTAGTTCTTGAACAGCTAAAACTGGCATGTTTTGCTACACATGAATATAGAGGATTATCTATCAGACTTGAAACATGGTTCCACTTCAAAGATGTGTACTTCCACGTCCCGGACAGTAAAAAGATGGCCTGGCTAAGCTGTCATCCGGAGTGTATCCAAACAAGCCACCTGACAAGTCAGGAGAACACTCTGATACATAATATTCAGCCAAGAATGTTCTCTTACAAAATGAGCTGTATGAGTTCAGTATTGTCATCTATGAAAAGAGAGTGAATTACCAATGGCTTCAACGTGAGTTGCACCAGCAACGTGAGATATTCAGTTCAGCGTCCACCATGCAGATTCCATTCTATGGTACCAAACCACGTAGACTATAATGTGATCCTTTGGCCAAAGAACGTGGAGTTTCAGAATTTCCTTTTCTCCATGTGCCAAAATATATCGGGTGTCATGTATTCAGACAGAATCGGACTTTTTTCAGTAAATAGCAAAGTTTTGATTCATTTAGGTTGCACTCCAATATCATGGGTCAGGAACCACCTACTTTTCAATGGATGTCAAATGACATCATTAATTATTTGCTACATGCACAGATATCACCGATGGTGCCTATTGACTAAGGTTTTAGTTTGACACCTTCGGACCTTGCTGCAAAAGCAATGTTTTTGCCAATGAGTAGTATTGTATGTTTTGTTTTGACGACAGTAACAGGGAAACATCTGTCCCTTAGTTGTTTTGTAACACATGGATGACCTTAATTCTGACTGTTGTCTAACACTTTCTGTTTTTTAAAATGATTCCGAATAGCCTTGAGTCGACATTTTCGGCTACTCCAACAACGTCTGCGCTACACTTTGTGTTTGGAAGGATTCAAGCCTCCTATAGTCACGCCCAGACATGGATCTCTGGTCAATCATGTTATTGTGACATTTTAAATTCACCTTTTCTTAAACACAAAAGCTGAATAACGAATTTTTTTAACTGTTGAGATCCTTGAAAAGTTGAACATTTTTCAAGTAGAAAAAAAATCACAATTTCTGTACCTTTGTCCTTTTTCGTTTTGATGTCATAAACGCCGATTTGAATATAAAGATTTTCTTTTTGCTTTTTTTTTACGCTTAAATTATGAATAATTTATTCGTCATTAGTTATCTCAAATTCCATTTTGGTTATAACGGTTTACATTCCAAATTTTGTGATGCATTATTCTCTGAAGGAGAAAAATCAAAAAACCACATCTTTATTATATTTTATAGAACGGACCTATGATGATCACATTTGATATAAAAAAATATCTCGCGCTTTGCAAAAGTGTCAAACTTAGAACAAATTTGGGGATCAAACAAATCTGGTTATTTTACGCTTAACATTGTACGATACTGTATTCTTTATCGAACCAGTTCGGTAATTTGATTAATGTCGTAATTGATCGTTTAACTATCAAGTTCGTAATTTACTCAGGATGTATATATTTTTTTTTTGCTTTTTGATATGTTCATATTTAAAGAGGCATTGTATTGTTTGATTATTGATGCTCAGAATGAGGGAAAAATTAATTTAACAATCTATATCAGCAGCTTAGTTTCATCCATCCTTTTTTTTAGATAATAGCAGTAAATTTTTCATCAGAATTTTGTCAAGTGCTCCTGAATTCAAGTATGCAAATAAAAGTCAGCTAAAAACTGCCTACGGCACTGTACATGAATATACATTAAATGACTTGCTGTCTATCTCATGCAGTAAAATACAGATATGTTCGTTTTCTATCATCTGCTATCTTAAAACTGATCACTTTCAAGGTTGAAAATAATTCAAAAATTAAATTATAAGGTATTCAAGTGCTATCTCATCCAAAATACCATGTGATGGAGACATTGAAAGGAATATTGTTCTTGATAGTCATGTCAGAATCATCATCAACATTTTGTGTGAAGTACGCAGTCATGTGTTTATCAAAGTGAGTAAAAAAAACACGTAAATAATGTATTTTCCGCAAGGGTAAATGAAATGAATGGTTTATTTCCGCCTTTGATCCTAAAATTTCACTAAATTGGTTTAAATCTAACTCTGGTCACATGAAATGCATTTTCTAAACTTAGGTTATGCCGCGTTAGCATTCTGTGAACTTTTTAACGCGTCCATTTTTGATCACGAATCCTTGAATCTACCCAAAGGTTCATTTAATTCTAAATTCAAGGACATGCCATTGTGCTTCTGACGGAAATTATTTCGTTTGGAATATTTGATTCGATAACCCCTTTTCCTAGCATCCCTGGTTTTCGCATGTCGTTTGGTGGTTCCATTTCAGGAGTTTTCCCTTACTCTCCTGCTCGCTGACATGCTGGAGATGTAGTCTTTTACTTCTCGGCGAGGATGTCTTAGACTCCGGAGATATTTTATACTGTGTGTAATGTACCTCTGTCTCAAGCATTTGACTACCTATCAAATATTTATTGAAAGCTCTAATTTTAGATTATGCTGAGAAAATGTTTTGATATGCAGTGAACTTCTCGTTCAGTCAGCTGAACGGGAAGAAGCTCAATCGTCAACTGCAGAATAAGTAAAAAATGAGATAAAGGTAAAAAAAAGTTACTTACAAAAAAAAAATCTTGATATACAACGAGTCGTCAGCATGATATCAAATAAGAGACTCAAACTTATCTTCATTATACAGATGTATGGTATTTATGGATTCGTGATAGTGGTGTAACTAAGGTTGTTCTTCTTTACAGGATATTTGTCAAAATCTTTTCTACTAATTTAGCTTATATTGATAACAATTAAATATTCTGGAAAGAATATAATTTTCAAAACACTGGAAGAAACCTAACTAATGCTTGGCAGACTTGAGAAAAAAAAAAAGTGATTTCTTTGTTGAGATCTAGTTAAAGGACCTCGAGGTTGAATATGTGTTATAGAACGACCATGCATCTAGTGAATAGAATAGCATTCATTTGAAAATTAATCCTATATGTCTGGCAATAAATAGTAACATATGCTTTTAACCACTGCAATCAGATTAACCTCAAGAATAATCTCGAAAGTTCTTACCTTTCAACGTGTCACTACTTTCGCTTCATCAGTCAGGCTCGGGAATTATCCACTCAGACAATACAAATAAATCAATCGAATGAGCATTGAGTTTCAACTTATATTTTAGAGTACAAACAACAACATAACTATATGATCACCTCCAATTCACGTATCATCAAATTTATTAACAGTAGTACGCTTTTCATACATCTCCTTCTCTCCTCATAGCCAGAACTTTAAAAAAATTCTTTTTCTTTTTTCACATCAGGCGCCTAGACATCCTCCTTATCGTTGATCTTCAGCAACCGATTAAATAAAAATTAATGTTATTCTCTGTTATAAATAACCTATATTTTTATGCACAGTGTGGATTGAACTCAAACAATACCTATTTATAAAAACATCCGAGTTTTAACTCACATGAAATTCAATCTTCTGGTGTGAATATAAACTTAGCAATGATATTGAAATCGAACGACACTGACGCAGACGTCTACATGGACAATGTGAGTTTCCATATAAATAGGCTTAGTAGATCAATATTCTAAAATTTCCCAAGCCAAAATTCTACAGAGGAACGCTTCGTGTTATCATGTATAAAGAATTTTATGGTAATCAAGATCTTCACTAACCAGCCCTTCTGTTTTACAAGTAAAATAGGAAAGATGGAATTCCAAGCAAACACACCAGGCACATTCTGGTGGTTCAGATAACAAGATGCTATTTTCGAAACCACTTATACTTAATTAAGTATCTTCTAAAGCTCTGTCATAGATTCTGTTACATCTCTTCTTCAAAGTCTGTGACTTTGTGTTACTATGAGCATTAAGATGAAATAGTTTCTACAGATGATGATCATAAACAAAGGCATGTGTAAGTGATTTATGCTACAAATCAAATTAAATCCAGAAATTCTAATAAATTTAAACTCGTATCCAGTACACTATAGCGACTGACAAGTGAAAGGATGAAGGAGTATTTACGCACTTGCAGAGGTGATTTTTACCTCACAGATTTTTAACTCAGAAAGCGTCTATGAACAGCTCGTTGTAGGAAAATCAGTGATACTATGTTGGCAGACTCTCTGGAAAATTCATTGCTATTATCATTCGCAGAACAAATGCTCACGCTACAATTATCGTATGCTCTAATAAGTTGTTCGCATCTAGCTCCTCTTGGTAACTCTGCCATAAAATATGGAACATTCTGACAGTCGAAGTTCACTTTATTTAAAAGGCTAGCAGTAAATTATGAGGCTGCTTTTTAGTTGTATCCATGTTGGAAATGGAAATAAAGTATTAGGAATGTGGGTACCATTGTATTACGTCCATTGACCTGTTTTCCTATTTCTCTCTAGTAAGTTCAAGCAGGACGCCCGTATCCCAAAAAATTTCCGCCACTTCATTTTTCTTGGCCGGTTCTTCGCCTTTAGTTTTGAGCAGAGCTTCGTATCAGCTTATTAGAATGTCATGTATGTACAGGAGTTTCATTGTGACAGCTTGACCTGGAATTCACACCAAAATGATATTGGTAAAGGGTTACAAATCAAAACTAACCTTGAATCAGAGCCGAATATTGGCGCCATTTAACTGATGTCAGTCCATACTAACAACTGTTTTATAAATTTGTATGTTTGTTAAAAAACAGGTATATTTAGAACTTTTCGAACAGCTTCTTTTCAACTCTTTTCATTCTATTTTTTAAGAGAAGAATTGGTTCTCAATAGGAATGACGTCCTCCGTCAATAGGTATTGATATACGTTACTGCCGGATTATTTCAGTTCTTGTTGCTAGCAGAACGTTATGTTTTTTTAAATTAAGTTATTTATCCAATTTTTACCACATCGCTAATTGTGTTCACGGTCTTCCTCCTTTAACTAACATCCGATTTTTTCTCCTGATTTTGTGTTTACCTACCAGTCCAAATGAAATATAAATACGTAACCAATGAAATCCAAACCAACCAAATGAAATACAATTACGTAAATCAATGGAAATCTCAAAAAACAACCAAAATGAAATACAATTACGTAAATCAATGAAATCTAAAACCAACCAAATGAAATACGTAAATTTCATTAACATAACATGCGTAGTGAACGGATATAAAGAAACACATATAAAAGCCACCAGAATTGAAGAAGTAGCAGAAAGAAATTTGTGCAAACAGTCAAAGTAAAGTTAACATATAGTGAAATGCAACGTTTATCTGTAACATTTTTGATCGAACCTTCAACCTTAATTTAGCTCACTTGAACCTTAGGGAGTTGGTAAGACAGAACTTATTTACCCATGCTAATTCAAATTTTATTGAGGACAGAGAGTATTCATAACGGAATCAAATAAAAAGAACTGAATTTCTTATTTTGATCTTCACGAGAATGTTTAGAAATGACAGAGAACCAGTTTTCAGTTTTAGTTTTTTCAATCGCGGAAGTTTTTCTTCCATCCTATCAGACCGCTGATCTCCTGCAAGCAACATGTAACCCGAACCCAGCTACTATCAACGCAAGATTTTGTTTCGTTTGGAAGACGTGATCGGCTGAAAAGCGTCCGTTGGAAGCCTTGAAAATGGATCGTTTTGAAATATTTCGTTCCTCCGAAAGGGAAGAATATCCGCATTGGGATAGGATTAGAAATTCGAAAGAAATCGTTTTGAAAATAGTTATTTGAATTGGTTAAGATTTGTATGGTGAACGTGGTTTGCAAACAAGCGTCCGTCGAAAATAGATCGTTTTGAATAATTTTGTTTTCCCGAGAGGGAGAAAATCAGTTCTAAGAAAGCAATAGCAATTCTAATAACATCGTTTTTAAAGCAGTTAGTCGAATATCACGAGATCGGAAACTGTTTCCTTGCTTATTGGTACACATATCTTCTGAATAAGGTCAATAAATCTTATCCGTTCGTTTTCTAGATGTTTCCTCTTTCTTAAGCTATGCATTTTTTCTTATATTCATTACAACTAAAATTCCAAATGCGTTAATGCTATTTCAGTTTTAATGATTTTCAGTTAGAACAGACATATATGTTCGTTGAAGTGCTTTGCTGCTCAAATTCACCTTTTTTTTATACGAATAAAATAACGCCTTATAACGAGTTTTCAGGCTTACTTCACTGATTTCCATCTCTCCTTTCATTCAGTGAAAACGCCATTTTCTTTCAAAATTTATCTTCCAGACACGACGATTTCTGCATTTTCTTTTTTTTTTTCATTGAATATGTCTACTTGCTTCATAACTTATCTTTCAGCACCCCGTCATCTTTTTTTCCGCTTCTAGAAGCTCCGGGTTTGAAATACCCTCTTTAGCGTCATCTTGGCGCGATTGCAAAAATCTCGCCAAGAGACAAACTAGGACTTTAAAAAGGTTGAAAATTTGCGATTCTTTTAAATCTGAAAACACTCCTGTAGAGCTAATGCTGGAGCTGTAGAAATGATGCATTCGGATTGGCGACATATTGTTCTTTTGGCACTTTTAAACTGAGGCGTTTCATGCCAATTTTTGTGCAAATAAAATGTCATATTAGGTATAAATGACAGGGCGGAAGGGGAATAAAAACTTGGTATCTTTTATCGTTACATGAATTCAACAAAATTCAGATGCTGGTGCGCTGTTCTTCAATGACATTATTGCTCCTTTTGACTCTTCAAACGCTTAACATGTTCAGTGTTTACCATTTCCGTGTCACTGAAATAAAATCGTGGTTGTCGTTACAGTGTTCGTTTCAAACCTAGTGGTTTACTTCTTTTCCAGTAGTTAGAATATACGATGTTTTCATCTTCTTTTGTATGGCAACCATGGGTGTTTCATCCATCTGTTCGGAAATTAGATTAGCAAATACGGTACTTTTCTATTTCGCCGGTGCAAATCTTGCCAAGTAAATTTCATTGGCGACGACATACAATACATATATAAGCAATGTATTTAGTTTGGTGTTAGTTGTATCATTTTTGGCAACTTTATCGCTTTCGCAGAGGAAATGGAAAGACACCGAAAATACTTTTTTGTCACACTGCATAATCCTACAAATATCTATTGTGGTAGGAGAGCTTTCAACTTTTTCAAACTGTTTTCAATTTTTTTAAAAAATTATTTAATTGATGTCGTCAACTTTGCTTACACCGCCAATCTTAATTTGGATTAATAATAAGACACTGGTGATTTTAATACAGTATTAAGACTGCGAAGACTGGATATTAAATTGTAGCGAAAACCTCTCGTATGTAATTAATTATTATTCTGGTCGACGGTATTGTGATTCAGTTCTTTCCATTTGCAGTTCACAAAACTATGCCGAAGTCAGTTCTTTGCATCAATAGTACATGAAATGGGTAGCCATTAGAAAGTAAGAAACAGATGTCGCATACGCCCAATTTGGTGCCATTTGGAGGGATGAGAGGGTTTTCATGCCAAATTTTTTGCGTTGGTTGTCATTGAAATGCCTCATATAACAAAAAAAATTTAAACTTAAAACGTTAAAAAAATTGATAACTTTGGTTAAGAAACCGAACTTGGGGTCCAGGCGTATAGATATTGCATTTTTTAATGTAAGAAAATCTGACAGTTTTCATTGAAAAGAGATGTGCGATCTCCCTCTCTTCTTTTCACATAATTATTGAATGCACCACTCTTTTCGCGTTACGTTTAAATGCAAATGCTCTTTTTTTTACATTTTTAGAACAAAATTGGATCTCATGGATAATCCCTTTTCCTTGAAACAATTAAAGTGTTGGTCTTTCATTCACGGTTAACTTCCAAAGCGTTAATCCATATTTTCTCGTTTGAAAAAAAAAAAAAAAAACCACAAGTGATTTTTTGAAACAAATGTACTGAATCAGCAGTCAGAAGGATCATTAAATTATCATATAATTAGAATGTATTTTTACTACTACCTTGTTGATGGAAAAGTACCATTCCGCACACACATTTAGAAACAAAGTCAGGCAAGCGAAATTTCTCGTGATTCTTTGGCCTCTTTCATTCTTCAGTGAGCCGCATTTGGTGAATTTTGACATCTGATTGTAGAAATACATAAGAATCCCAAAATCTATTATGTATTCAATAAACAAATAATTTAAAAATCGAATAAAAACCACATAAGAAAATTATTTTTTGTCAAAATATTTTAACAGCAATATTAAAATCATTTTACATAATGGTCATAAATACGCATAAATTAATAGTATGCCTTTAATTTTCATTTTAGAAACTAATGCTTATTAATAAGTACATAGACTCTGAACACATTTGATAGCGACTTTGCTGAATGTTGATCTTATATTAGCATTCTGATTGTTCAAGCAAGATTACCAGATTTAGACTTGCATCACGAAATTTTCACCATGGCTTTAAATAATTTCGATTTTTCAATATGCAGTGCATAACAATTGATATTATTGTGTAGTTCTGGCAAACATAGAAATAGCTAACGATAGAAATATGAAAAATTATAATTGCTTATAAAAATATGCATTCTGAAATAAAAGCACATATTTAAACTTGTTCATCTTATTATTTCGATTTTTATTTTTAACTATAACTAAACAATTCCTCTCATGCTATTATAAAAGGAAATAATTTAATACTATACAGGTAAAAAGTTAAAAAATAATTCATTGAATAACAGAGTTGAATAAAAAATAATGAAGTCATTAATTTCCCATTATGTTTTAGGAAATGGAAGTGAAAACCGCATTCGTGTCTGGAGCCAACCGTGGTATAGGACTTGAAATGGTGAAACAGCTCGCAAATTTACCGATGCCTCCAGAAATTATATTTGCTACATACAGAGACAAAAAAAGCATAAAAGTAAGATTTTCTTAAATCTAAATTTTGATAAAGTAATAAGCCATTATCTCTAAATTTCGCATGCAAATTATTTCTTTATTATCCTCAAAATCCCCAATTCCAAAAAAATAACTATGTTCAAAATGAAGGGAAGGGAGAATAAAGTATCTGATTGGAGAATGTATTGCTAAGGTAAATTGGTGTTACCACTGAGGGCTATTTTCATCTGAATCGTTCTAAAACAAATTTGATCTCTAAACTTCCTTTTGAACCGTCAAAAATGATATTGTTCGTGAACGATAAGAACAACAGAAATTATTGGAGGTGGGATCTACTTTTTATTTTTGTAACTGCACATTTACCTTGAGTTTAACTGTTGATTTTATCGTGAAAGATTTGGTTGTGCTTTCAATCTGCGGTAGCAGTATCGAGCTCATAGAAGGCGTAGTTTCCGTTGATTCATCAGTTCGAATCCTGATGCCATTAAGACACGCCGTGTAACAGTGTTGCCTTTAATGACACATATATAATTAAATCTGTCGAGGCTTAATATCTCCTTGTTGATTTTGGTGTTGGAGAGGGGTCTGGAGAGTAGTGTGCCAGCTGAAGTGTTGTCTTTATCACGTGACCGAATATCAAAATGAAGAGGTCCGTCTCCGATAGTTCTCGTGTTGCTTCGAAGTGTGACGTTAGTAAACAATGAAATCATATCAAATCTGCGTTCAGTCTGTGTTTTGTAATTTAAAAATGTAATTAAAAGCAGTTCTAGTAGCTAAAAACAACATAATTCGGAAAATTTAAAACAGCTTTATTATCTAAAATGAAGTATATTTAGGAAATAACAGCCCTTGTTGCTCTGTATCCCATCAAACCAATCAATTTATCTTTGGAGTCATTTTATATGGCAGCCAGCCAAGCTGATTACTTTCCGACCTCATAAATTTCCAATAACGTTCGGTTATTAAAATATTATACGAAATGCGCGAAGAGAGTAAATGGTTCGCTAAAATATACTCAATTGCAAAATAGCTTAGAATAACATTCATCACTTAAGATCTACATTTAAGTAGTACAAAGTTCTTTTTCTTTCGTTTCACTAAATCAAACATGTAATACTTACTTAATGTCAAAAGTTGCGAAGGAATTTTAAAAACTTCGATTCAGAATTATTCTACTTAACGATTTTCTATTCAAATATACATATTCTTTGTCTCATTGTTATTTATTACTTTAGTTTCGTATCCTGTGGATAAGTTTTCAAGTATTTTAACATCTTTTGTAGAATTTAGAGCAAATCCAAAACGAAGTTAAAGGAACTGAAATCATTTTAATTCAAATGGGTAAGTTATTCCCCAAATTTTGGTTTGGAAATTAATTATCAGTTTTATACCAATGATGTACTGTTTTTAAAATTAAAGTACAATAAAGTAAAAAAGCTTAAAGTACAATAAAGTAATAAAGCTTAAAGTACAATAAAGTAAAAAAGCTTAAAATACAATAAAGTAATAAAGCTTAAAGTACAATAAAGTAGTTTTGATAGGTTACGTAATTTGAGTCTCAGTCTCTCGCTCTCTTGCCCCGAATTTCCCTGTTAACATTTATAAATATCTGTTATTGTTATGTAAGAATAAAATTTTTATATTTAAAAATGTAAATTATGGTTTAAAATTTTGCTGGATATAGTTTAATACGTGTACAATAGAGTCTCGTTAAATCGGTTTCATGTGGCTGCGGCAGCGTATTAAAAATTTTCTTCAGAACGCACACTCGCACAAAAACTAAACAACTAAATAAAGGAACAGTAAAAAGTTAGGTAAAGTTTAAAGTTAAAGAGCTTCAAATTGAACTTAACTTTTT
>BMAW01051129.1:749461-755478 GCA_019974015.1 Nephila pilipes | reverse complement strand
CTGTTTCTTTATTTCTTTTTTATTTTCCTAAGGTTCTTATTTTTCTCTGTTTCGTTAGACTAGTTTTCTTTTTTACTCTCCACAACATAACTTCACATTAACACTTTAAAACTACTAAATCATGTCACTTTATTTCCTTCAATAATCCTTCCTTACTGAAGATTACTTAATTATTAACTTTCACTTAACTTCATATGAGTTTAGACAAATTTTTTAATAACAATAATAACCTTTATTCGTTCAACACAGTTCCTGTTGCGTCACCTTGGTGATCAGTTTACAGTCAGCATTCCTTCACCCCCGCAATACATTTAATAACAGTTCCTATCGCGATACCTTGGCGATCAGTGCAGTTTACAGTTAGTACTCAATCATCCTGCGATTCACAACTTTCTCGAGTATCAACTCGTCTGCGTCCGCTCCTTTCGGAGATTAATCTGATCAACTCTGCTCTGCTCTGAGGGGATCATATGACATCCCATACTCACCCCTTTCCAAAAACGTCCTCTACAGACGAGCTTTATGCATGGGAGATTACAAGGCAAAGGGTCGCGAACACGCCGACGACGTTCTTTCCTTCGTGCCGTAGGTTCGAGCCATGATGCCACTAAAACCCTGCCGCTTAACGGGGCTGAGTAGTGGTAGATATTTCTCATTTTAAAATTTAAAATTTAATATGCCTTATAAGATAAATATGTACTGCTCCAAAAATTAGGGGAACAAGCAAAGAAAACTTAGTGAGACAGCCATAGACATGGGAACAAAATGAAGAGTACACGTGTAATAAAACACAATACAGAAAGAAAAAAAAAAAAGATGTAAAAAAAATCAGGGAGTTTTAATTCTTTGAAACGAAGGGAAGAATATGAAAAGATGCTTCAAAATCACATTTTGGCTGTAAGAAAATTTAAAAAAGTATTCTTTGGAAATAATGCTAGATATTTAATATAGCGTGTAGTTCCCTTGAACAGCTAAAACCGGTGCATACTTGCTACACATGAATATGATGTGATTATCTATCAGACTTTGGGAAATACGGTTCCATTTCCAAAGATGTGTAATTTCCACGTCCCGGACAGTAAAAGATGGCCCTGGTCTTGCTGCTTTTCGTCATCCGAGTGTATCCCAAACAAGCTCAATCTGATTTAAGTCAGGAGAACAAGCTGACCACTCCATACGCTATATTATCTCAGCTTCAAGAATGTTCTCTACAAAATGAGCTGTATGAGGTCTAGCATTATCATCCATGAAAAGAGAGGAATCATCAATGGCTTCAACGTGAGGCTATACTACAACGTGAGGTGATATTCAGGTCTGTACGTCCACCTATGCAGATTCCATTCTATGGTACCAAACCATCTAGACTATAATGTGATCCTTACCAAAAGAACGTGGAGTTCTTTAGAATCCTCCTTTCTCTCCATGCCAAAATATATCGGGTGTCACATTCCAGACAGAATCGGACTTTTCAGTAAATAGCATAGCTCTTGATTCCATTTAGGTTGCACCCAATATCGATGGTCAGCAGTCCACCTACTTTCGGCTTGATGTCAACAGAATACACTTTATTTGCTTACATGCATAGATATCACCTTGATGGTGCCTATTTCGGACTGTTTCATTTGAAACCCTTCGACCTGTTGCAAAAGCAATTGTTTTTGTCAATGAGTAGCATTGCATGTTTTGTTTCGACGAGCCGTTAACAGGAAACATTCGTCCTTAGTTGCTCTTGTAACACATGGACGACCTTGCTCGGATCGTTGTCTAACATTCTCTGTTTTTTGGTGTCGATTCCACAGCCTTGAAATGACATTTCTTGCCACTCCAACAACGTCTGCGCTACACTTTGTGTTTGTACAGATTCAAGTCTCCTATAATACGCCCAGACATGGATTCTGGTCAATCATGTTATTGTGACATTTTAAATTCACCTTTTCTTAAAACACAAAAGCTGAATAATTGAATTTTAACTGTTGAGACCTTTGAAAAAGAACATTTTTCATGAAAAAAAATCACAATTTCTGTACCTTTATCCTTTTTCTCGTTTTTGATGTCATAAACGCCGATTTGAATATAAAGATTTTTCTTTTGCTTTTTACTACGCTTAAATTATGAATAATTTATTCGTCATTAGTTATCTCTGTAAATTTCCATATTTTGGTTATAACGTGTTCTTCTAAATTTTTGTGCAGTGCATTATATCATGAAGGGAGAAAAATCTAAAAACCAGCACATTTTATTATATTTATGAACGACATAATGATGATCACATTTGTGTTAAATAAAAAATATCTCGCGTTTGCAAAAAGTTCAAACTTGAGAAAATTGTTAACGTTGAATAACAAATCTGGTTTATTTTTACCGCTTAACGATTGTAACGACTGTATTTCATATTATGCGACAGGTTCGGTAATGATTAGTCGCTTTAAATTGATACTTAACTATAAAGTTCGTTGTTTTTCAAGGATGTATAATTTTTTTTTTTTTTTTTTTTGCTTTTGATATTCATATTTAGAACAGCAATTGGTATTAAGATTTTTATTGATACTTCACAGAATGAGGGGAAAAAATTAATTTTAACAATCTATATCACAGCTTAGCTTCATCCATCCTTTTTTTTTTTTTTTTTAGATATATGCAGTTTAAATTTTTCATCAGAATTTTGTCAAATGCTCCTGAATTCTAAGTAATGCAAATAAAATTCAGCTTAAAAAACTGCACTACCAGGCACTTGACAGAATATAACAGTAAATGACTGTGCTTATCCATGTGATAAAATACGAATACTGTCGTTTCTTACTATCATCTGCTATCTTAAAAAAACATCACTTTCGTTGGAAAATAATTCAAAAAATTAAATTATATAGCATTCAATTGCATATCCATCACAAAATACCATGTTGATTGAACGATATGAAGGAATATTGTTCTTGTAGTCATGTAAGATATCATCAACATTTTGTGTGTGTAAACCAGTTCTGTGTTTTATAAAGGTATTAAAAAAAATCTGTGTAAATATAATGGTTATTTTCCGGGTAATAAATGTAAATGAATGGTTTATTTCCGGGTTCGATCCTAAAATTTCACTAAAAAATCATTTTAATCTAGAAAGTCCTGAATACATGAAATCATTTTTCTAAACTTAAGTTATGCACGCGTTAGCAATTCTGTGAAGCTTTTTAACGCGTCCATTTTGATCAGCGTCGAATCCCCAAAATTCATTTAATTATCCAAATTCACAGGACCACACATTGTGCGTAGCACGCACGGAATTTATTTTTCGTTTAAATTTGAGTTCGATAACTCCCTTTCCTACATCCCTGGTTTTTCATGTCGTTTGGTGGTCTCAGGAAAGTTTTTTTCCCCTTCTCTCCTGTCGCTGACATACTGGAGATAATCATTATTTACTTCCTCCGGCGGAGGTCGCAGAGACGCTCTTTCGGGAATTATCTTTTAATTGTTAACCGACGGCCCTCTCTTGTGGGCTCGAAAGCGTTTGCTACTCTGATCCAAATATTTATTGAAACTTAATTTTAATTATGGAAAAATATTTTTGATTACAGTAAGACTTCGTTCAGTCGGAAGAATCGGGACCAAAGCCAATCCCTGTCAACCGGAGAATAAGTAAAAATGAGATAAAGTAAAAAAAAAAAAAGTATACTTACAAAAAAAAAAAACATCTTGATATTAAACAAGTCGAGTACGAATCATATTTACATCAAATAAAGACGTCAACTTATCTTCCATTTATACAGTAAAGCATCATATGTCATTTATCACTAGTGATAAGTGGTGTAACTAAGGTTGTTGTCTTTTACAGGATATTTGTAAAATCTTTTATCCCCCACTAATTTACATATATTGATAACAATTAAATATTTCGGAAAAGAATATAATTTTTCAAAACACGTGGAAGAAACTAACGTAAATTTGTTCTGAACTTGAAAAAGAAAAAAAAAAAAAAAAAAAGGCAATTCTTTGTGCAGATTCGAGTTAAAGGACTCAAAGGGGTTGAATATGTGTATCTGAATGAATACACTGAATTGAATATATGTATCTTAATTCTGATGAAAAGTTAAATATATTAAATTGTCATGCGCATAAATAGTAACATATGTTTAAACTGCAATTCGCAAATAGCATATCAAAGAATAATTCGAAAGTTCTTACCTTTCAGACGGTGGTCATCACTTTTCGCTTCATCAGGTCAGGATGTTGAGGCTCAATATATCCACTCAGACACAAATAAAATCAATCGAATGACATTGATTTCCTTAATTAATTTTAAGATGTCACAACACAACAAACATTAACTATAATTATTTATCCTAATTCACGTGTATATCAAATTCACTAACATAGTACGCTTTTCAACATCTCCCTTCTCTCTCATACTCAGAACTTTAAAAAATTATTTTTTTTTTCTTTTCTTTTTCACATCAGGCGCCTAGCATCCTCTATCGTTAGATTCAGCAACATACAATTAAAAATAAAATTAAATTTATTCCGGGTTGCTTAAAATAACTATATTGTTTTATGCACATGTGTGGATTAGAAAACTAAAAACGAATACCTATATATTTAAAAAAAAAAAAAAAACATCCGAGTTTTAATCACATGAAATTCAATACCTGGTGTCGAATATGTAAACTAGCAAATTGATTGAAATCGAACGAATCACGGACGTTTATAGTGACCTCGTAAGCAAGGACGTTTCCATATAAATGGTTGCAGTAGATCAATATTCTAAAATTTCCCAGAGCCAAAATTCACATGCTGAGGGAACGCTTCGGTTATCAGCAGTGGGTGAAAGACATTTTTATGCAAGTATCAAGATCTTCACTAACCAGCTCTTCTGTTTTAAAATAAAATAGGAAAGTTAGCGAAAATTTTCCAAAACACACCGGGTACACGGTATTTGTTCAGTATACACAAAGATGTTAATTTTCGAAACCACTTATACTTAATTGAAGTATCTTCTAAAACTCTGTCATAGATTCGTTATCATAACTTCTTCAAAGTCTGTGACTTTGTGTTTACTAGAGAGTGCATTAAGATGAAATAGTTTCACAGAACTGATGATTCTATAACAAAGGCCTCGTGTAAATTAAGGGTTTCACAGAGATCAAATTAAAATCAACAGAAAATTATAATAAAATTTAAAGCCGTAGTATCAGTCATATCATACAGAATGAAAGAGGATGAAGGAGTATTTACGCACCTGCAGAGGATGATGTTTTTACCTGCCAATTTTAATCCTTGCGCGAGGGTTTTGGAACAGCTGTGATTTTAGAAAAATCTAGTGATACTATGACTCTCTGGAAAATTCATTGCTATTATCACGTGCAGAACAGTCGTTCACTACAATTATCGCAGCTCAATAAGCTTTCGCGCATCTGTTCCTCTCTTGGAGCGAACTCGTCATAAAATGAATATGGAACATTCTACAGTCGAACGAGGTTCACTTTTATTTAAAAGGCTACGTAGTAAATTATGAGGCTGGTTTTTAGTTGTATCCATGTTGGAAATGGAAAATGAAGTATTAGGAATGTGGTACCTCATTGTAATATTGTCCATTGACCTGTTTTCCTATTTCTAGTAAGTTCAAGAGCAGGACGCCATTCGCATCCCAAAAAAAATTTCCACCACCACTTTTCTGGCCGTCTTCGCCTTATTTTGAGCAGAGTCAGAGCCAAATATTGTGAATGTCATGTATGTACAGATTTCATTGAAGGTGACAGCTTGACCTGGCACCAATCAAAATGAGTTATTGGTAAAGGGTTGCCAAATCAAAACTAACCTTTGAATCAGAGTCAATTTATTTTGGCGCCATTTAACTGATGTCAGCCCATAATAGTAATAACAACTGTTTTATAAATTCTGTATGTTTGTTAAAAACAGGTATATTTTAGAACCTCTCTCGAACAGCCTCTTTCGTCCCTCTTCATTCTATTTTTATGAGAAGAATTGCTCCCAAGGAAATAGAATGACGTCCTCCGTCAATAGGTATTGACATA
>BMAW01051129.1:726961-744461 GCA_019974015.1 Nephila pilipes | reverse complement strand
AGCCAAGTCACAAACTTAACATACCTTGCACTAATCTCATATTTACATCAAATGGAACATTAAAAAATTGATGCTTGCTAACATTTGATATTTGATGTAATTTAGTATCAACCAACAGTTTTGAAGAACATGTCTCACTTTGGGATTGGTCACAATTAACACATGCAACATTCATTTTATATGCAATTCCATTTCTTTGACCAAAGCAAAGTTTTAAAGATGCACTATGACAAATAATCCATAAATGATCAGTAAACAAACATTCAGTATCCACTATAATGTAATTTGGAACATACTTGTATCTGTAGCACTCGTATTCGAAACATTTGTATTCTGAAGTCTTGTAGTTATATCAGCTAAAGGCTGGTTTTTAGAATTGTCATTTTCAGCAGTACTCCTTCTCTTAGAAATATTGCTCCTCTTCGCAAGCTGCGAAAGTTTTGTTCGTGGCATTTTCTCAATAGAAAAAACTTAACTTAAACAAAGTAAAAAAGCTTTTAAGTTATATAAATTAAAGGCAGAATAAATATTGGTCTTAAGAAATACCTTTTTTTTTATCAATTTTCGTTAAGTAACTATAAGCACACCAAAAACTCAAAATATAAACAAACAGAAACGATTTTGATAGTGAAAGTTGAAGTTAATAACCACTTCTCTGCAAGTATCGATTTTATTAAAAAAAATATTTTTAATTAATTAGATTTAAGAATGGAAAAATGCTTTAAAATGAAACCGAAACCAACCACGCCCCCTCCGGTGTCAAATATATTGATTGACAGTAGTCAGAAAACTTCAAATATCTTAAAAATTAATTGGTTATTAGATCTCAAATTTGGGGGCAAGATCGTATCGGCTACAGGAAAATATGTATAATAAATCGTATGGGCTACTGGAAAATGCAAAAAAAAAAAAAAAATTCGATAAATTTGTAATTTTTAGGGTACTGTGTAGCCTTAACAAAACATTTTATTTGAATCTTGTATAATGTGCAAAAATTAATGAATATATATATCAAGCTCTGATCTTAAATAATATAGGCAAAACACAGCAATTTTTTATCACAAATAATAAGTAATACATAACCATGAATATTTTTTCAAGCTGAACATAGTTATAAAATGTAAATTTAAATACTATATCTGTTTGTCGTTATGTTTTAAAAAGCACACAAGAAATATGACGAGAAAATTTGGTCACCGAATCGAGATCTAATTTTATACGAAATAATCCCTATTCATAAAAAGACCATTCGGATTCCAAACTTGTTGGTTTAATAATTATTAGGTATATATAGTAATTATTAAATCAACCATCGTACTATTTTAATACAATTCTTACTTATATTTTTTTGTGACGAAAAAATTCGAACGAAAGGTTTTTTAATGATTTGATTGCATTTATTATCTGCTGTGTCAGGCGCGGATTTCTGTTTGATCAATACGTTTAGTTTCTCTTTCATGGATAACTCAATTGCAGATGTCAAAGGAAATGTGTGTTATGTAGAGATAATTTGCTAAATTATGGGTGAAACCGTTATATAATAATGCATAAAAATAAGATGTCATAAATAAAACTTATAGAAGTTAACATAAAAGAAATCATCGAAATGCGCCCATAAGAAAAATTCGTTGTAGAAGGTTGAGGATGTTTTCTCCCATATGTAAAAGTACATGAACAAAACCTCCAGCCTAATTTCAAACCATTTAGACCACATAATTCCTTTCTTTTTATGAACCTTCTCAGGGCTAGTATCAAACTATCTGTTGAAAGAGATATCAATAGTTCTAAATGTACAGCTCCATAAATGGCATACGTGAAAATTAAAATCTACACCTTCTTTTTATCTCTTGATATTAAGGGACTCACAACACCCACTCCGATGACAAATTATGCAGGTTTTGGTTACCTGTTTTATAGTTCGTCAACTCTTTATTGTCCAATAGTTTTCTCTCAGAGACACCATCAGGAATTGCACTTCAGGATGTCCAGCTCTTGGTGTTTGCACAAAACTCTTGACAACATGGTAATCAAATGATAAAACAATTGTAATTTTAAAATTTTCATTATCTTCTCGAATTCTAAGTTTCGTTTTGATTCTCAAAACCCCATCAACGCCTTTAAATGTCGATGAGGATTTTAGATGTTGCATTTTCTCGCCTTGGAATGAGTCTTCATGAACCTTTTTCAATATTTTAAGTTCAGCTTTCTTAAGTTCTTCAGACATTTCTCCTGTTTTTTATTACATGTTTTAGTATTTTCATAAAATCTATATATCCAGCCTGTAACTCTAATCATTCTTTTGTAGGAATATATATCATTATAAAACTTTTCATTTTTCTTATTTAAAAATGATATTATAATTTTCTTCTTTTCTACATATATAACATTATCAACGGGTAAGATTTCAAAATCAGACCATTTTTCTCAGGAGTCTCTAAGCCACAAAGGTCCTTTGTACCATTTCTTCTTCAATAGAGTTTTTACCGAGCATCCTTCGACGGCAAATCCGCCAGCTTATGTATTACAGGAACAAATTTCCAATTAGAGGCTTCTGATTGTCTTCTTATTTCATTAAAACGGTTGGTCACAAACGTCATCCAAGGGCCTTTTTCCTTGATCCAATACAGAGCGACCATGAAGTCACTCCAGAAAAACGATTCAACATTTCCAATTTTAAATCTATCTTCACTGAATCTGCCAGTCTAGCTTCAATATTATATGCAAGTAATTCCATTCTTAGTATAGATAGTCTCCTTAAAGGTGCAATCCTAGATCTTGCTTGAACTAGTTGGCAAATAACTTTCCTATCTTTTTCTGCTCTTAAAAATATACGAGTCGTGTATGCCGACTTGGATGCATCGCCAGAAAGTGTGGAGTGTCAAGTTGGATTCAAAAAGATCTAAATCTGAAAGTCTGCCAGCAATTTTCAGTTCAGGTAACTCATCTTTCCATTTATCAAACCTTTTAATGATATCTTCAGGGTAATTTTGAATCCCAAGTGATTCTTGATTTCCAGCATTCCTGAAGAAGCAATTTAGGGATTAACGTTACAGGGCACATGAACCTTATGGGATCGAATATCTAGTGTGCAACAGACAGAATTTTCCTTTTGGTAATTGGTTCATCCTCGTTTTCTATTTTAATCAGCTCACAAGACAAAGTGTCGTCTTTCAGATTCCATGTAAGACCTAAAACAGGTACTTCTTTTGAGCTTTCTTGTACAAATTTGCTTAACTCAGAAATACAATTATTTGCCCATTTACGTAAGTCAAATTTAGCTGTGTTCAGAATTCTTTGAGCTGCTGATCTAAAATGTTCTAACTCCGAAACAGAGTCTACGATTGAAACAGAATTATCGACATATATTGAGTCTTTGAGTTTCAATGCAAGACCTTTTAAAGGCTCTTCTACCTGTTCTAATACATGATTAAAAACAACTGCAAGTAGGAAGGGGCTGCATGATATTCCGAATACAACCCTAAAATGCCTAAACATGGTTGTCTTTTGGGGATCTCTGTCCTTCCTCCACATAAACCGCAAAACATCTCTATCAGACTCATTCAGATTTATTTGTAAAAATGCCTGCTTTATGTCTGAAATAACTCCGATTTTTCTTCATCTACATCTATTTAGAATAGCTGGGATCATTTTGATAAGATTCGGACCATTTTCAAAGCATTCATTAATTGATTCAGAGGTTTTAGTTTTGCCGGATCCGTCAAACACAGGACATGTCTTGTTTGTTGAGTTGCCTTTAAATACTGCTCTGTGTGGCAGATAATGTACATCTAAATCTTCAAAAATGTCATGGTTCTGATTAATTTGTTCAATGATAAACTCTCTTTCTCATTGATTGAAAACTTCTTGATATTCATTTAATCGATTTGCTGATTTCAGAGATCTAGTTGTACTCCTTAGCCTTTTTGGGGCCATTTCCTTATTATCATTAAAAGGAGGATGTCCATATAACCAGGGTCTTATATCTGACAGTACTGTCTCAGCTAACCGTTTCTCAGAAATGTTTCAAAGCAAGTTCCTGAGTAGCTGCTTTAGAGCATTTTTCGCTACTATCGTCAATACAAAAGTGTCTAACTTCCAGAGATATGTAATTTCTGCGTCATGTACGTGTAATGATAATACTAACAAAGAGCAATTTGGGTATGGGCCCTTTATAACAGATATACCCATAACTGTCCACCCTGAGAGTGTGTGTACATCAACCAAACCTCCTGAAAAATGTTTTACATTCCCTGCGTAATAAGCTCCAATCAGCAAATTAATCTCATTAAATTTTTTCTCACACAGACAGGATTGCTCGTTTATCATTTCATCACTAGTTAAAATACCCGGATCTTTTAATTGTTTCAAACAATGTTCATCATTCATTCTAGGTAAGAAGCACAAATTTTCTTTTCATCTAAAACTTCTAACTCACAGTTATAGTTTCCACTGACATTCAAAAGATTAATATGGTATCTTTGATGCGTTTCGGCAAGTTCAATTCCACGAATAAGCCATGATTTACAGATTCCTCTCCTAACCCCTTCAAGTTCATTTTTCCCGCGATAAATTTTATTATATAAGATCGCTGGCTACCGATATCTGTAATAACTCTAAACAAATGCTTCAAATTATTTTCTTTAATATAAACTATTAATGTCTAAAAACGAACTTCTTTGAACAACTATTATTCGAAAGTGTAATGTTTTCAATAACTTCATTTAATTCTGGTTTTTCATTTTTAAATTGATTATTTTCTTCGTAACACATAATATCAGCATGTCTTTTACCCCAAATCGTACATTTTACTTCTGTTTTACAAAAAGAAACTTACGTGTCTGGATTTGCCACAGCGGAAACAAAAACCCTTTTTATTTAGCATTGATTTCCTCTGTTTAAGTGATAAACTTTTCCCAAATTCACAATTTATACTAGCATGAGATTGAGTTATTACAGTACACACAATAAGTTTTCGCTTGCGGATATATAAGCAACTAATTAGCTGGCTGCTGAAGTTCGCTCCTTTAGCTGCGTCTCATCCCTTTTGGCTCTTTTCTAACTTATAGTATTAACGCTTAGTGAGATATGTGAATGCGCACTTAATTTCCGTTTTGTTAAATCTAAATCTGTCTTCTTTCGCGATTCCAGAGTGTGAGCCATTCAATAATATTATCAGAAATTTTCGGTATCATTATCTTCTGTAATTAGACGGTGATTATTTGATGTTTAACATCTGTTTCATGTGCTGAATGGTTGGGAGGATTATGAGGGTATTCAATACTTTTATTTTGATTTAAATTTCGCAAATATTTATTTGCTTTGAATCTCCACGTTGCAATTTTTTCACGGTATTCTTCAGCTGATTCTAATTCTTTTTCTAGGTTTTAATAGTTTTTCTAAATCAGAATCAACTAATTTAAGAGATTCGAATTTATCCTTTAATTGTTCAATTACGCTCTCATCAGCAGTTACTTCTGTTTTCTGTGAATATCTACTTCAATTTCAGAAAGTTTAGTAACCGACGTTCTTAATGTTGCGCGCTTCTTTTTGCATAACTGAATGAGTTCAGAGCTTTTGGAGGCTATTTTATTGCAACTATCAAAATCAAATTTATCAAATATGATAGTCAAAATATGGTCGAATATATCAGTTCAATCTCATATATATTTTCTCATTTAAATTTAAAGCACAAGCTCTAATCCCACAGGGATGCCATATCAAGAAATCAATATTTTCTAGTTATAATTCAGAATTGGCCTGTAATTATTTATTAAGAATATCAAAATTTGACAAACCTTGCCTATCGTTCCGAGGAGTTGGTGAAATAAATCACTTATTAGCTTCAACAAAACTTCATTAGATTAATTATGAACTGAAATAAAGTTCTGCACCCCTTGTAAAAAAATTAATGTATTAGCATCAATTTAAGTACAACTTTTAAGTTACACATCACACTGCAAGAGACAGCACAGGTTACATAGGACAGTAAAAAACGTTCTTTAATTAAAGTTTGTTTTGTTTTCTCGCTGCTCACTCCAATCAACAGTCCTCTGGCGGGAGTCACGTTGTATCTACTGGAAAATTATCCAGTTCTGAACGAATAATTTTGAATCAGAAAAAAAGGAACTAAATATATTTGAATTTAATTTATAACAAAGTACACAGCTCTTTATAGAATGGCAAATTTGGAAATCCAATATCAGTGTACTAGCAATTTTCGACCCATAAATCGCTTCGTTTTCAGACTCTATTTTTTACTTTATAAAAAAGACAACCTTAAAACAGTATTAATCTTATCTACCTAGTAATAATATTGAATGTAATATATATTGAATATTAGATACAAGAAAAAAAGAATATTTAGACATATAAAATTGAAAATTATTGATAGTAAAATTGCTGGCGTTATTAACGAAAAAAGAGACGTTTTAAAATTTACATTAATAAGGTATCCTTCTGGAGTAGCTGTTTACATATATCTATTTAGGGAATATTATTATTAATTACATATTAAGTAATAAAGATTTATTAAGTTATAATAAACTAGAAATATTAACTATAAGTTTATCAGCGGTTACATTAAAGCAAATTATTCCGTTTTTATTTATTAATAAACATTTGAAAAAAATTAAGGTAAATTAAAAATAATAGATATATATATTGCGTCTAAATCGTATACATTGTATATGAATGCACGATATGTATTTTATATATATCTGTGTGTGTGGTGTAGTTTTGTCAATTTTTTGTGATGATTTTCTTCTTTAATATATATTTAATATTTTAGTTTTGTTAAAACACTTCTTATTTGAATTTAATTTTGGCCACCAGAGGGTGACAAAAATTATTAGAACAGCTTCTTTTGTGTATTTCAATATCATTTAAGTTTATTTATTTCATAAGTTATCAAATTTGTAAATTGATAAATGATTTTATTTTCTATAACCAGTCAGTAGTTAGGTGATCGTACAAGGTTATATCACCACACATTGGAATGAAATTACCGAGCACAACAATTTAATTCAGATAAAAGTAACAACTTCGTAGTTTTGAAAAAGATTTAAGTATAGTGGTAGTAATAGATTCTTTTTAAATTTTTAATGCATTTGTCCTTTTTTTTTTTTTTTTTTTTAAACATTTTTCAAATTTTAATCTATCGAAGTTGTAACTGTTGCATCCGTAACACTTTTATACACACTTTTCCCATTCTAAAGTATGGGGTTGTAATTAAATTACCTTGTGTTAATTGTTGTTTTTCTTTAATTCTTTTCTCTTAAGATTTCCTATGTTTTGGGAAGGTTTGTGTTTTACCAGGTTGTAAATTTTGATTAATGATTAATATATGTTTTGATATAAAATTACTATGCATAATTTGTATTCCAGTACACCTTTGCTATTTTTATTAATGTATATTGTAAGCTTTTGTCTAGTTTAAAATTATATCTAAATACCTAATTGAACATTAATAACTGTTTACTACTTACTCACACATACACATTCTTTCTTTTAAAAGATAATGTTCATTCTTATTTCCTGATACGATTCTTTTTTTCTTTTTAATTTATGCAATCACGCGTTCTTAAAAATTCGTAGAATCAGCAGATCACAAGCTCCAGACCTGTAGGGATGATCCCTACCAGACTTTAAGTCTACACTTAGATTCCTTTGAAGTCCCTCCATCCAGACCATGTTATCTCTGACGTTTATGGTGAAATTTCCCTGATATATAAACAAAAACGTAGTGAAAAACGCTCTCTTCTTGCACTCTTACTGTTACACTCATGCTGCCATAATCCATTCCCAACCGCGGAGTTATGTAATTCCCACCATGTGGAAATGGTCTCTCTCTCAGCTAAAATAAAAAAATTCAATTAGAAGTGAACTATTTTACACACACACACACACACACACACACACACACACATATATATATATATATATATATATATATATATATAAGAAAAAAAACAACGCACCAAGAAAAGATGGAGATAAAAATTGGAGTATAGGAAAACCATGTACAAAATTGAAAATGATTAAAATTTAAGAAAAATTAAATGATTTATTTCTGAGTTACAAAGTAACGAGCTGAATAAGGTGCAAGGTCATCAACATTCCCTGGTAGATGCAGTCGCCTTCTCATCATATCCCAGACATGCTCGATTGGAGAGAGATCTGGCTGGCCAAGAAAGTGTTTAATAAGCTGTAAGACAGTTCACAGCAACACGTGCCGTATGTGGTCCGGCATAACCTTGCTAAAAATAAGGCCAGGTATTGCAAAAGGGATGGTAGCAAAACAGGTCTCAGAATGTCATCGACGTACCGCAGTGTTGTAAGTGTGCCTCTACTGACGACCAAAGAGGTCCGGCTATCAAAGGAAATGACACCATAGACCATAAATCTTGGTTGAGGGCCTATGTAGTGTGCAATAGTGAAAGCAGGATCGGCACGCTACCCTGGGCGTCTCCAGACACGTCTTCGATTATTTCAGGACGCAACTATAATCGGGATTCGTCGTTAAACAATATACGCTCCCAGTCAACATCATTCCAACCTAATCAAGGCAAGCACCACTTTAATCTGGCTCGACAGTGTGCAAGCGTGAGTGGCAGGAGGAGTATCGGTCGGTAGAAGCGTAGATTTTGCTCTATCAGTCGTCTGTGAAAAGTCATGCTGGACACTCGTGTTCGGGTCACACGAGTGATAAATCAGGCACTTTGAACATTGATCTGACAATCTCTCTGTCCTCCTGACCTGCTGTGATCCTCAGTCGACTGAAACCATCATGACGCTGAAATCTGCCATTGTCCACCCATTCTTGCAAGTATCTTCTAATCGCCGCATCGCATCTATCCATATGATGAGCGATTCTCCTATTTGCCAAACTCTCCTGTTTCAATCCAATGATACCTCTTTCGAACTCTGACAGTTGCTCGTAATGAGCTCGAATCCAAATTTTAATCATTTGCATGTTCGGTCCAAATGTCTTTGCATATGAAATTTCATTACGGTTGTGCAACTCTTTCTTGGTGAGTCAATTTTTTGTTATAATGTGTATATATATATATATATATATAACATTAAAGGGTGTTAGAAAACATCAAAAAGCATTTTTCACCATATAATGCATTGGCGGATAGTAAGCCGTGAACAGCTAGATGGCACTGTAATCGATAGCATATAGCAATAAGTTTTCTTACACGTAGTAAGTTATACCGTGGATTTCTGGAGGCATGGTGAAGTATAGTAATCAGCAAAAGGAAGACATGTATTTTATGTATGGTCTAGCGAATGAGATTGTTCTGGAAGATGTTAAGACTGTACAGGCAGCGTATCTCGAGAAGACACATGCCAGACACAAATGATGGAGGATTTCTTTGGATCCTGTTAGAAATGGGATCCCTTGTCACCGGCATGTATGATACAGGGTGTGAAGAATGTGAGAATGTGACATATTTAAGAGCACAGTCTGCAAAGAGTAGTAGATCTTCCGTATATCAGTATGCGAGAAATTTTCCATGCCTTAAACTGCCCCACTCGATTGTTTTGCGAGTCTTACAGGACGATAGATTACACCCTTACCATGCACAGAAAGTGCAAGTCTTCATGCAGCAGATTATGGCAACGTGTTGAGTTTGCTCGTTGGTTTTTGTAATAGCTATAAGCACAGCCTGATTTTAGTGTGTATTTGTTATTAACAGAAGAATTCAACTTTACTTGTGAAAGTATTTCGAAAACGTACAACCTTCATATGTGAGCATCTACGAATTTGTACAAAACTCGCCTTCAGAGTGTATGTTTCTTTGCTGTGTATCTCAAGCATTTCAGCGAAAAATTTTGGGCTGGAATTGTGGGTGACCACAATTGATTGGCCCATACCTTCTGCAATTCCGACTGGGCGGCAGAACATATCTTACATTTTTACAAGAGGTATTGCCAAAGTTACTTTAACCATTTGCAGCCAACATACAAACACGTATTTGATTTCTGTATGACGGAGTATCACCCCATTTCAGCTTGGATGTGGAGCGCTTTAGACGCTAAATTCTCAGGGAGGTGGATTGGAAAGTGACGGCTCATGCCTTAGTCGACACGCTCACCCGATCTCTCTTGTTTGGACTTTATCCTATTTGAAAAGTCTCGTCTACGAAAGCCTCCATCGATTACGACGAGGTCCTAATTGCCAGGATCTAAGTTGCGAGAATTGCCAGTATCCTTTCCGAGAAATGCCCGGATGTTTGAAAAGTGCACCACTCGCTACATCGTAAGTGTAACCCCTGGCTCAACGGCGGTAGATCTTTTGAGAAGTTTTTGTCACTTTGCCACACAGGCTGTCAGTAAAAGTATTTAATGTAAACCCTCTATAGGTTCTAGTCGATCACTGCTTGCTCTCCACCTATGCATTGTACGGTAAAAATTGCTTGTTTTGATGTTTCTGTACTCCCGTAAGTTTTTGCCTATAAGTTTCGAATCACCCAGTGTTTTAGTATAAAAATGAAATATTATTTCTACAGGGAAAAATCAAACTTATGAGACTATTTTTTATAAAGATTTGTGAACACTTTTGTCAATATACATGACACTTCCTGACTGAAATGCAGAATTGAATGAATTCGATGAACAGTTCTCTTTAATCCTGATGTGTTTTAAAAATGCCGGGTTTTGTTTGGAAAAAGTGTGCTGCTCGCTACATCTCAGGTGTTATGCCTGCATTACTACAGTCGGTGGTACTTTTGAGTAATTTCTGTAAATTTTATCCGCAGATGCTGTCAATAAATATATTTAGTACCTCCTCTATCCGTTTGGTGTTTCGCTCTTTCATGTGACAGTAACGGTACTCTCCGCCTATGCATGGTATGGTAAAAATTGCTTGTTTAGATGTTTCCTATCGCCCTTTAAATTTTTGCCTATGAATCTCGAAACACCCAGTATATGTATATTGCTTGATTCTGTATATATTCCATAGAATGCCGGCTTTTCATGCGTTGCTGGAAACATATATTTTAAATGTATATATATATATATATATATATATATATATATATATATATATATATATTGTAACGTCTGTGACCTATCCACTTTCCTCGGCTTTCTTTAATGTTTGTTGGTCGAGCTACCAACTTTGACACTCATGCATCTGGACTGCCCGAGCGACACCTGATCTCCGAGATCGTAGTCGTCGGGGGATCGTAGCTATTTCGGCAGCTTGTGAAGATTAGGGAGATTCGCCGACGAGAAAACCGTTGGAGGTCGATGGCCCTCAAAGAGCGTCAGTCCCTGCTTGGTTCCCGGTCCAGACGGACGTCTTGGTATCTCCTGTCAGCAGTTGGGATTCTGTGGCAGGAGTGTTGTGTGTGGGAACTGGCTTTCATCACTGCGAGTAGGGCTCAACCCATCTACGAAGGACCCACAACCGAAGAAACTTTTTTTTCTTCGCATCTTCTTTTCCTCTACGTGGAAGAGAAAAAAAATGGCTCGCCAAGAGCAAAGGAGTAAAGGAGATTATCTCGAGTTGTGGAATTCAGGTGTTGCAGAAAAAGCATCTGGAGGCGTGACTCGGCTCACCAGGAGCAAAGGAGTCCAGGAGATTATCTCAAGTGGTAGAATCCGGGTGTTGTGGGAATAAACATCCGGAGGAGCGACACACCCGGAGTCGGAAAAAAGTGATTCATCATAGTTGTATCACTAAAGAGTGTGACCCGCCAGGCGTCGATTTAGAGTGCATCAAGTCGCAAGAGTACTTCAAAAGGAGTGAGTACTTTTATATTTCTTGAGTTGTATTTACAATTTAAGTGGATAATTTGGTTTAAAATTGTTAGACAATTTTTTTTTATGATACTCTAGTGTTTATTCTTGTATGGGAACATTTTTTGTGTGTTCTTTCTAGAAAATAGAAAATTCTTGGTAGTATTTGTATTTGATATATATATATAAACTGCTGTTTGTAGAAAATGCAACACCATGAAGGAATCATCAGAATCAAATGAAATTCGCAGCAAATGTCAATTATAGGATATTATGCAAATTAATAAAGTTTCAGAGCCGTCGCGCGTGCGCGGCGCACGCAGCGCCCTCTGAATTGATGCTGAAAGCGTATAAATAAAGTGCTGTAGCGGGACGTTGAAAAAAGTCTATGATTATTTGTTAGTGGCAAACGTTTAGTGAGACCTGAGTATGCCTCCACGACGGAAGAATAAGAAATTCAAGCAACTTATGGAGTTTGAACGAGGGAGGATAATCGGCCTTCGAGAAGGAGGATTTTCCTATCGCGCAATAGCAGCTCGTATGCAGCGGAACAGTTCCACAGTGATGCGAGTTTGGAAGCAGTGGACCGACGAGCACCGAACAACTCGAAAAACAGGCACTGGACGACAGAAGGTGACGTCAGAGCGCGATGATCGACACCTGCTCCGCATGGCGGTGAATGATCGCACAGCTTCCTCCAGGCAGCTGGCAGCACGTTGGTCTACTGCTACAGGTGTACAATTGTCGGCTTCGTCAATTCGTCGTCGTCTGCTGCGCCGTGGATTGCGTGCAAGGGTGCCTTTATACAGGATTCCCCTCACGGCGAATCATCGACGGCTGCGTCGGCAGTGGGCTCTTGAGCACAGAGACAGGCGAGCTGATTGGCACCAAGTTGTCTTTTCAGATGAATCACGCTTCAATTTGTGGACCCATGATGGCCGTGTTCGTGTTAGACGTTATGCCGGTCAACGCTGCCTTCCTGAGTGTATTATTGAACGACATAGTGGTCGAACACCCGGAGTTATGGTCTGGGGTGCGATTTCGTATCATGGACGATCCAATTTGATACGAATTGAGGGTAATCTCAATAGCAACAGGTACGTCCGTGAAGTGCTACAGCCCGAAGTCGTTCCTTTCCTTCAAGGCATCCCTGGAGCTATCTTTCAGCAGGATAATGCACGCCCACATGTTGCGCGGACTGTTCGAGACTTCTGTTCAGCACAACGCATGCAACTTCTTCCTTGGCCTGCTTATTCACCGGATATGTCGCCTATTGAGCACGTGTGGGATATGGTTGGTCGGCGTCTCGCTCGTGATCCGCGTCCTGCAGTTTCCAAAGACGAACTTTGGTTGCGCATACAAGCGATACGGAATTCTCTTCCTCAAGCAGATATTCAACATCTGTTTGACTCCATGCCACGTCGTATAGCAGCACTTATTGCAGCGCATGGTGGCTGCACCAAATACTGATTTCGGACGCTTAATTTGTTTCTTTTGTTTTGAAAATTTCATCATTTATTTGTATCAGTACAAGTCGTTTCTGCATTAAATTTCATTTGATTCTGATGATTCTTTCATGGTGTTGCATTTTCTACAAACAGCAGTATATATATAAGAGAGAATAGTGATATATATATATATATATATATATATATATATATATATATATATATACCATTATTGTTTTAAAAAATGGCTTTTTTCGGAAAAGGGAAAAAGCAAGATATGCTAAACATCGCAAAAGATTTAGGGATAAATGTAACGTCAGAAATGGACAATTTTTCAAATAAAAGTGGCTGTCACTGATTGTGAAGGATATGATGAGGAATTCGTAAAAAACATGTTTGAGACTATCATTGCAAATAGAAAAACGGGATTCACTCAAAGCGGAAAAACTAAGATTGGAGGAATGGGGAAAAGCGGAAAAACTCAGATTGGAGGAATCGGAAAAACAGGGAAAATTAAGGTTAGAAGGGGTAGAAAGGGAACAAAGATTACAATTAGTTGAACCTGAATTAAAAGAAAGGGAACTCCAAATGAAGTATGATTTAGAAAAATTTAAAGTAGAGAATGGTTACCTAAGAATGGAGGAATCAAATTCTTCCATAAAAGCACATTCTTTTTCACCTCAGTTAAATTTAAAGAGATTTTTACCAGAGTTTAATCCAAATCAATCAGACATAAGTTTATATCTTGTAATTTTCGAACGTCAGGCAAAAAGGGCCTTAATTGAAAGGGAGGATTGAGTAGGTCATTTATTGGGTTTGTTACCTTTACGTATAGTACAATTAATTGCTCGCGAACCAGAAGAACAAGCAAATAATTATGATTATGTAAAAAAATTGTTACTTCAAAGATTTAAATTAAGTCCAGAAGTCTTTCGTTAAAAATTTGTTCAGCATCAAAGAAAGGCAGATTATACATGGAAAGATTTTACCTTTGAAATTAGGAATTATTTAGAAGAATGGTTAATGGGGCTTGAAGTTGAGACTTTTGAAGATCTAAAAGATCTGATGGTCGCGGACGAATTAAAAAAACGTGCAAAATTTGAGATGAGAGATCATTTCCTAGACGACTGGGCAAACTTTAAGTCAGCATCGAAATTGGCAGAATTTTTTTACAATTATGAAGAAGTTAGAAAGATAAAACCGAGATTCAGTGATAGAGCTAATAAAAACGACAGAACCCCTATATCGGGAATGAAAGGGAAAGAAACTAGCTTCGGAGATTCCCCACAAACAAACCGTTTATCCCCTTCAACGCTTTGAGTCAAGTGAAAGGGCTTTTGAAAGGCGTACTGGCCCCCGATGTTTTCATTGCCATGCGCTGGGTCATATAAAAACTGCATGCCCTAAATTAATAAAAAGGAAAGAGTCAAAATCCTTAAATAATATCGAAGGAATCGAAACCCCGAGTTTTCTTAGTTCATATACTAGTACAGGGTTTGTGAATGGAAAGGGAGTAAAAATCCTGAGAGATACGGGAGCAACAATTGATTTAGTATGTAAAAGATATATAAATTCCTCTTCTTTTACGGGTGAGAAAATCTGGATGAAACAACCTCCAAGTATGGAATTAGTCTGTTTGCCCCTAGCGATCGTGGAAGTTTCCGGAGATTTTGGTGCGGTTCAAACCAAAGCAGCCGTATGCGGAAATCGCTTAAACCAAAACGATAGATATTTGTTAGGGAATAAAATAGCGGAGTTAATTAAAGAGAAAACTGGTTACTGGTAGAGGTTGTTAAAGATGTTCAAAGGTCCAAATCTTAGACTGCAATATCCTCACTTGAATCCAAACCTGGTCAGTTGGAGGAACAACTGGAAGAAGAAACAAGGGAGAAAGAAAATCTTGCCAAATCTAGTCGAGAGCTTGAAAAACGTGTTAAAGGATTATTATTGCAATTAGATGATGAAAGAAGACATGCAGATCAATACAAAGAACAATTAGAAAGGACTAACAACCGTATGAAAAACTTGAAAAGACAGCTAGATGAACCAGATGAGGAGAAAGATCTTGTAACCGAATACATGCTCAAGTTAATTAAAAGATATGGTAGCATAAGAAGACCGTAAAGCGCGAATTCAAAGATAGAGAATTAGTTTTTGTTTTGGCAACCTCTAGACCAAACAAATTAGCAGTACAGTGGATAGGTCCGGGAATAATCTTAAGTAAAATTTCGGAAATTAATTACTTAGTAGAAATTCCTGTAAGTCGAAAAAAATCCCAAATTTATCATATCAACGTGCTAAAACTATATTATAAAAGACCGGAATATGAAAATGAAATGATTATCAATAAACCCGTTAGATGGAAACCATCGAAATGTAAATTTGCTCAAAATTCTGTTACATACTTAAGCCATAAAGTAGGCGAGGGACTCAGGTCTCCCTCTCAGGTCAAAGTTCAAAGCATCATAGATTTTCCCACCCCGAAAACAAAAACGGACATCAGAGCATTCCTGGGATTAGTAGCAGCTCCGTTGACTGTTGCTTTAAAAGGAAAGGCAAAGAAAGGGGAAATCGTTTGGACAACTGAATGTGAAAATGCATTTCAAGAACTAAAAAAGAAATTAATAAACAAACCTGTCTTATACGCGCCAAATTTTGAAAGGGAATTTATTGTTCAAACTGACGCTTCATTTGTTGGAATAGGAATAGTTTTGACACAGTTAAATGACAAAAATGAAGAACATCCAATAATTTATTTAAGTAAAAAAATTTCGGATGTTGAGAAACGCTATAGTACAACTGAAAGGGAATGAGCTAGTAATATTTTCGCTATTAAGAAATTACATTATTATTTAGATGGGAATAAATTTTTAGTCATGAACGATCATAATCCGTTAGTTTGGTTAAATAAAAACATCAGTACAAACCCTAGATTAATGAGATGGGCTTTGGCATTACAACCATATAATTTCAAAATTGTACATCGGTCAGGTAACACAAAAATGCAGATAGTCTCAGCAGATCTATTTTAGAGGAATAGAATTTATTAATCCTTATAGAGAAGTGAAAAATATGAGTGTACAAAAAAAAGGGAATTATGTATTAGATTTATTTCTTTGATATGTGGTTTCAGTGCATGTCAGTTTAATCGGAAGTGTTGCTTAATATATAAATATGCGTTTGTCTTTGCTTTGAAGAAATTTTATTTAGGATAATGAATTGTGTATTTAGTGTTATTTTATGCGAATATTTTTCTAGAATAATGGATTTGTGAATTTAAAAGAAAAATATACATATAGCATTTTAAAAAGGTGTTAAGATGTAGTATTGTGAACTAAAGTGTTTTGATTTTTTTTTAGTATTTTGGTATATCCGAGAAATTAATATTGTAAACTGTAAGATCATTAAGGATTAAGTTTTAAAGAAGTAAATAAATTTGTGTGTGTTCGAATCTGATTTTTTGATATATGTTATTCTCTCGAAGGTTTAAAAAAAAATAAAAGAGCTACTTATAAAATGGATATTTGGGCTTACAAAGGTAACCCATTAGAAAGGTTGAAATGAATAAGTTAGATTAACATTTTGAGTAGAGAGAAACATGATTTTCAGAAAAAATTGAAAGAAATATGTTTGGTTAACATTTTGATTAGAATAAGCATGGTTTGATTAGTTCCATATGAATTATTGTATTTGAAGTATCGAAAAAAACTGTTTGTTAGAATTTTTTATTTAATATGCATATCGGGCATTATATGTGTTTTAATATACTTTTATTATTATTATTAATATTTGGAATCATGTGGTTTTTTTTTTAATTATTATTCAATATAATGTGTTAATTTCTTATTGTTGATGTTTGTAAGTTCCCTAACAAGAACACTCACTTGTTAAAGCAAATTATTCAAATTTTTGAGTTTCAAATTTAATCAAAATTTTTGAGTTTAATGTTGTTACAACTCAGGAGATATTGTAGTACTTGTGTGTGAAATAATATGAATCTTCCAATTTTCATCTTATCTTATGGACGGATTCCTTCATAACATTTTAAGAACATTAACTTTTCTCCAGAGAAAGTTTTCGAAGGGGATAGGAAGCTGTAACGTCTGTGACATATCCATTTTCCTCAGCCTTCTTTAATGTTTGTTTGTCGATCTACCAACTTTGACACTCATTCATCTGGACTGCCCGAGCGACACCTGATCTCCGAGATGTCAACCGTTGGAGGATCGTAGCTATTTCGGCAGCTTGTGAAGATTGGGGAGATTCGCCGACGAGAAAACCGTTGGAGGTCGATGGCCCTCAAA
>BMAW01051129.1:706497-721961 GCA_019974015.1 Nephila pilipes | reverse complement strand
AATGGCAAAATTGAACGAATTGGGCTTTGATCTGCTTCCCCACCCCCCATACTCGCCAGATTTAGCCCCCAGTGACTACTGGCTCTTTGCTGATCTTAAAAAAATGCTCCAGGGAAAAAGATTTGGCTCAAATGAGGAGGTCATCGCTGAAACTGAAGCTTATTTTGAAGCGAAAGATAATTTTTTTTATAAACATGGTATTGAAAAATTGGAAAAGCGTTGGAACGATTGTATCACCCTAAAAGGTGATTATGTTGATGAATAAAAAAAAAAATTGCAAAAAAAATGTTGTTTTCAATGTTAGTCTCGGGACTTATTGATCCATGTTTTAAGTGTAACAAAAAAGCAATGAATTGTTACAAAATTTTACATGAAACTTGGAAATACCGCTACTGAAACTTATAATTTATTGAAAAAGTGTATATCAATATGAATGTTTAACGCATGCGTGCATACGTGTTTTTGAGTGGTTTAAGTGTTTTCAAGATGACCGGTAAAACGTTGAAGAAGATTCACTCCCGGATCACCCTTCTACGACAAAAATGGATGACAATATCGAAAAAAATGAGAAGTGTATATTGAAGTTGATAATAAGTAAATATGTATGAATTCCAAAATGTTTTACAACGTCAGTCTCGTTATTTAATAGCATGTATAATAGTCTATGCACACAGTGGAACCTGTAATGTCAGATCCCCTTTAGCACTGATCTCCGAAATCGGTAAGCAAGAAGAACTTTTTTTTTAAATTTTACGTAAGATATTTCCATAACAACATTTATTTGTTTCACCTAAGTATTTTGAAATTTTTTCTTTATTGAAATCTTCTAAAAGCTATGAATTTATGAAAGGAAAATAGGAAATGGACTTTATTACGAGAAAGAAAGTCTCTCTCTCCCTCTCTGTACAAAGTTAATAAAACCTTAGTTACACCTCTTATTACCAGTGACAAATGGCATACGTTGCTACATTTTCTAAATGAATAATCCAATAATCCAATAGATATTTTGGCTACTACATATTATTTTATAATATACTTTCGTGCAAAAGGGCTTAAAGTTTAATATTATGTAAAACTTTTAATATATATATATATATATTTGATTCTTCCATCAGGAGCTTCTGCCGAGCTTGGAGAAGGCTGCCGATGCTAACACCAACGGCGGGGGGATGAGCGTGTCCAGGGCTGCAACAATCAATTTAACTTCCAAGTACGCATCGCTCTCCAATATGTCTCACGAGCAATCATGGCTCGAAAGTATTCCGTACAGAATTAGCAAGGTAGTTTTTGCCTGTTTCTATCTTTTAATTCCACACATGACGTTCTATGGGAATTCGGATTGGGAAATACGACTGGAAATGTCGTTCTGATATCATCAATAGTTTTTTTGAAGCCGAGCAGAGTGATAGCTTTAGTGAATAACATAAATATATTTGCTATAAAATGACTAAATGTGGTAATATAAAATGAATCATTCGCTGTAATGAAGAAGGTAGTTCTATCCTCAAAATAACGTAATTCTCTGTTTCAAACGCTATATTGTGGTACTCGATATTTTTTTTTTTTTTTTTTTTTTGACGTCTGGGAATACTAAATTATTTTTAACAGATTACTTTTGATACACGATAAACTTGAATCAAGAGTGGCCAACCTTTTTTAATGAAGGACAAAAAAAATGAAAAAAAAAAGACATGGTTCATCAAAAATACACTACTGACCATTAAAACTGCAACACGGTGAAGGAAAGCAATAACAAAAAAGATATTTAATACACGTAAACAGTATGTCATGAAGACAAAATTATTAAATTTTCAAGTAGTTTGGTGGTTTATAGGAGTGCAAAATTAGTAGAAACAGCTGCCACCCCTGGCGGCTAAATAGGCTTGGATGACAGACACGGGCATTTTATTATATGCTGCTTTAAGTGTCTATGCCACAGTTCATCAATTGTATTAGCTGGAGATGGGTGGTGGGCCAGTCTATCAGCAACTTATGACCAGATGTTTTCAATGGTTGATAGATCTGGAGAGCGTGCAGGCCAGGGCAACAATGGAATACCCTGTGTATCGAGGAAGGTCAGAACATGACATGCAACTCGTGGTCTTGCATTATCTTTTTGGAAGAGTGTTTGGCAGGCCTCGAAGTTAAGGTACAAATACTGGACGTGAGATGTCAGAAATGTACCGATCTGCGTTCAAATTTCCATCGATCAGAACTAGAGATGTGTGTGTTGTGTACCCAATGGCTGTCCAAGCCATCACACCAAGTGCAATGCCCCTATGCCGATATCGAATGCAGTCTCTGCCGAGTCTCCAGACACGTAAACGACCATCAGAAAACTGCAAGCAGAACCGAGACTCATCTGAAAAGACGACATTGTGTCATTCTTGTATCCAGCTTTGTCTTTTGGCTTACCAGAATCTCTCTCTCTCTCCCTGCTGCAATCACCGTGCTGACAGTCCACATAACTACAAACGTTGTCGCACCTTACGAGTGGATACTGGACGTTCAGCAAACATGCCCATTTCCTGACTAATGGTCCGAGATGTGGTGGTACTGTTTTGCAGGGCTGACCTACCTATATGTTTGTCCTCTAGGGCATTAGTCATGAGATGGCGTGGAGATCCTGTGTGCCGTTCAGTATAACCCTCAGCAACCCATTGATTCCTTATTCGCATGACAGTGGTTGAATTTCGACCAGTACGACGGCGATATCAAGGAAGGATAATCCACACTCTCGATAGGCAACGATCCTGCCTCTATCGCAATCCGACAATTGTTGGTAAGCATTTCTTCTTATTATTCGAGGCATAACATAATATTCTGAGCAAACTCCGACCTTACATAGCGGTTTCCGAGTGAGAAATCTTCTATACAACTTTTCTTTTATGGAGTGCTTCAGATGTTGTTTCTCCACCTGCATCGTCTAAATGTACTGAAATACGATTAATTTGCATATCCTAATCTCTTCTTCCTTTCATGTAATTTTGACGCTTGTCAGATCATTTCTTCCTGGTATGGCCATTTTAATGGCCAGCAGTGTAATTCCATTATTGAAAAGAGAAAAGGGAACTGTTTCGAGGGTGTATTGTAGGTCTAAGACAAACAATCTCTATTCTTCAAATTATTACCTTTATAAAAGAATAAAATACCGATATTGATTGTCAGAAGTATATTTATTTAAAAATGAGTTAGAGTAACAACACTTTTGAAAAATTGAATGTTATGCTCGAGGTAGGTGATATTTGCAGTATAATAAATAGTCATATTGTAATGTTATTATGCTCTGCTATACCTTCTAGATTCCCGCATGCCTCAGTTGTAATATTAATCATTGTAGAAAATCCTACCTCGTAAAGACATGATGGAGAAAATAATATTATTTTTCATGCTTTTTTTCTCGACCACATATATATTCAACTTTAATAGAAATTCAGAATTTTGCAGGAGTATTCGCTTTGTTGACTGTCATTCGAATTTACTGGTTACAAAACAATGCTAAAGTATAGGAATGTAATTACGTACGTTGTATTGACTTTTCTTTGCAACAATTTTTAACGCCTCGTTGCTCGAACATAATATTGGAGAGGACAACAAATGATTACTTAATGAGTGAAACAAATGATTACTTAAGAATAATATAATAAAAATAATTTTTATCTTTTTACATAGAAATGTGTCCTTTATTACTTAAAAAAAACCATTGCATGCTTATATGTACACAAAATTATGATGGACGTCTACAAGTGTAATCAGAATGAAAAAGATAAAATTATAATAAACAAAAATTTGTTTTCCACAACTGGTTTTCCAACACTACTACTTAGAAACTAATTAGAATTTTATAAACAACAAATGTTAATAATGTTTGATTTATGATAATATGCAAAACATGTACTCTTGTGAAGGGGTCCACTGCAGAATTTACAAATGCAATATTTCTCTGCGACGTTTTTTCTGCTCAAACACATTACCTTTTGCAACTTCTTTTTCCTTTATCCCTCCAACACACGCTTCCTCATATCCAAAGATAATCTTTCTGAAGGGTCATCTTATTTCTTGTTGCTACTGGAGTAAAATGTAAGTGAGTGAAGGTTAAGATTAAAGCTCCCGTCTATTGGCCATTTTGATTTCTTGGACATCACGCTAATTCTGCGGAATTCGACATTCATTCTCACATCTTTACTATTTAATCTATTTGAACGCAATAAAGTGCATCCGAAAGAGCTAAAATAATGACGCCTTCCGCGGAATTACTTTTTTCCTACGATTCTTAAAAATATTTTGAAAGACTGGAAAACTCAGAAACGAAACATTAAAGTAGAGGTAAAAGTATTTTTGAAAATTGGAGGGGGGAAGTAATTCCACAGAAGCCTTCATTATTTTTTGCTCTTTCAAATGCACTTCATTGCATTCAAATAGATCAAATAGTAAAGATGTGGGAACGAAAGTCGAAATTCCATAAGACTAGCATTACGTCCTTGAAACAAAATGGCCGGTATATGGGAGCCTTAAGGGTCGAAGAGTTGGATATGGCTATGTTCCTCAAAGCAAAGCGTAATTGTAATCTAGAAGTTTGAAAAAAAAATAGATCAAAGATAAAAATAAATTGACAAGGAAGGCCGAAAGTGGAGAAGGATCGTAGGGTATCCTGGGCGCATCACCCATGTTTACCAAAGATAGTAAACTCTTTGGGAAAGAGAAAAAAATCTCTATGGTGCCTCGGGATTCTGATGCTCGTTCTTACTTAAAGAAGACAAATGTTTGAGAGATACTGTTGAAATAATATTCCTCCGGCGGTGCTGACCAATAATGAAGAGTGACGGTCGAGGAGGCATCCTAAATGTACGCCTTCCTGCATTCTTCCAGGTGTTTTCTCTTCCACTTCTTATGAGGCTCGCAGCTAAAGATTGTTTCTCAGGGCAAAACGCAATGATGCTTACCTGTTTCTTTCATTGCGTCACATTCCGTAAAGAAAAAAGGTTAGTGAATGTTTGATGTTTAATCTGTGATCTCGAGCAGGATACGATCTTTCACAGTCAAAAGGATAAAATATCCATATTATTTTATAGATCAGTAGATAATGAAGGTGATTAAAGTCGAAGGTGTGTTATTTAATGGAATTCCATCCATACTGAAAAGAATTACCGTCTCATCGTTAATATTAAATTTAAAGAGATAAAAAGAATATTTCATAATTAATAAAGTTGGATATAGAAAGAATAAAGGAAAAACCGATTGATACGATTTAATTACCCAGCAGTTCGTAGCTATCTACCAGCGTTCAAAATGATCGACGCGGGTCGACGCAAACGCTCTCAGAAACGGACAACATTCTCTTCGAGCATTCGTAAGCTCTTAACTAGTGAGGAACAGGGGAGAGAGGAAGTTCTAAATGGATTAATGTTCTGGAGAAGGAGAGCGAAAAGCACTATGAAAAATAAATTAGAGAAGTTAAAATTAATCCTTCGGTGCAACTGTTATAAAATTAATTTCTTTTTTCAGTGAACAGGGGTCACTTTATGTGGGTATAGAAATTTATGTCGTTGCAGATCTCTGTATGTAGAACGCGAGCAAATGTATCTATTGAATGGTTGGGTTCGTTAGAGTGAAGCCAAAGATTAAGTAATTTTCTCGAAAAACTTAATACGTCCAAATTATTATAAGAAATCAGGATACATGGAAATAATTTTAAGGAAATATAAAGGGAGGAAAAATTTAACTTGAGTTCTGAAAGAGAAGAAATATTCCCAGCGAGAATAGAATTCAAGTGGTCACCCTCCTGATTGCTAACCCCAGTTTCAACTGGGAGCAAAATCTGATCCTACCGTACTACTTTGGCTCACTGGAGTTGTTAAAAAAACCAAAGATTATACTGATCTTGTAAATTTTTGCTGAAAAATTCTCAAACTAATTTTCAAGAAGAGATTGTGGATGCTTCGAAAACGAGCTTTGTCGTGGATCATTAATTGGCCAATTGTTCAGTACTGAGTTTGGATTCTGATTCTTTGGATGAAAAAAATTGACAGATTGCCTTTTAATGTAAAACTGATTCAATTTTAAGGTCCCGATAGATGATTTCGCCCTTGACAAACCAGAGAGAAGTAACTAATTTTCTGAGGCAGATGTTACTGGCTATGTGCAGTTTTTTTAGGTGTTAAATGGCAGATGATCCCCAAATTCGAGAAGCAATAGGTCATGGCAGGATGAAAGATGCTTTGATAGAGTATAATTTTATGTCTGAACGCCAAAGTGCTTTTTCTAACAATAAGCTTATGAAGTTTAAAGTAAGTAACTTGCGATTTTCCGTAATTTTAATCGATATGATGGAAGAAGGTTAATTTGTAGTCCAAAATTAAGTCCATGTACTTGTATTTTTGTGACCAAAAATTGGGATTTATGCCATATTTTCTGGAAATACATTCCTCCTCATGAACTCGTGTTTAGGCATTTTGTATGCATTTACTTTGATTTTCCAGTTCATGAGGCAGAGCTCGAGCTGAAATACATAGTTTTGAAGGTAAGAGATTGAAACGGAAAATCTCTTATTCTGAACGCAGAACTACGTCATCGACAGACAAATCCTATTTAGCACTATGGTTTTACAATGTGTCAGTTAAGTAGAGGTTGAACAAGGCAAGACTTAATAAAGATCACTGTGGGGTCCCATTCCTAACAGGTCAATTGAAAGGTCTCCGGCCTGAAACATAGATGGCGCTACTAGAATTAAATCCATATGTTTTTAGTTAGCCCTAACCCTCAAAAGATGCGTGTACAAATTTGACAGCTGTCGGATCATTAGTTTGTGAATTATAGCATTTTGAGTGAAGCAACTTTTGTTATTGTGAAAAAAATGGATAAAAAGGAATTTCGCGTGTTGATAAAATATTGCTTTTTGAAGGGAAAAAATACAGTTGAAACAAAAACTTGGCTTGATGCCGAGTTTCCAGACACTGCCCCAGGAAAATCAACCATCAAGGATTGGTATGCTAAGTTTAGACGGGTGAAATGAGCACCGAAGACGGTGGACGCCCAAAAGAGGTTGTTACCGACGAAAACATTAAAAAAATCCACAAAATGATTTTGAATGACCGTAAATTGAAATTGAATGAAATAGCAGATACTCTAAAGATATCAACTGAACGTGTACATCATATCATTCACGAATATTTGGGTATGAGAAAGCTCTGTGCAAAGTGGGTGCTTGACCAAAAACAACGACGAGTTGATGATTCGGAGCAGTGTTTGAAGAGGATCAAGCGTAATAAACCCGATTTTTTGCGTCGATAAGTGACAATGGATGAAACATGGCTCCATCATTTCACTCCGAAGTCCAATCGACAGTCATCCGAGTGGACTGCACACGATGAACCCGCTCCAAAGCTTGGGAAAACGCAACAGTCGGCTGGCAAGGTTATGGCGTCTGTATTTTGGGATGCGCATGAAATAATTTTCATTGACTACCTTGAAAAAGGAAGGACCCTCAACAGCGACTATTACATAGCGTTATTGGACCGTTTGAAGGGCGAAATCGCCGAAAAACGGCCGCATTTGAAGAAAAAGAAAGTGCTTCTTCACCAAGACAGTGCACCGTGTCACAAGTCAGTGAAAACGATGGCAAAAATCCCTGAATTGGGCTTCGAATGGCTTCCTCATCCACCGTCTTCTCCAGATCTGGCCCCCAGCGACTATTTCCTGTTCTCAGATCTCAAAAGAATGCTCGCTGGGAAGAAATTTTCGTCGAATGAAGAGGTGATCGCCGAAACATTGAAGCAAAGGACAAATCGTACTACAAAAATGGTATCGAAAAGTTGGAGGGTCGCTATAATCAGTGTTTCACCCTTGAAGGGAATTATGTTGAATAAAAAAAAACTAATTTTGCCAAAAAAATGTGTTTTACTATGGTAGGCAGGGGATTTTTCAATTGACCTGTTAATTGGCTGTTGAGAAAGTAAACGTGTTCTTCTCGAACTCGAAAATTTTGGTTCGAGAGGTAAAAATTAGTTTTAATTAAATTGGCCGACAAACCAAGTCACAACAGCTTGGATATTAAGTCGTAATGCTAAACTTTATCAAAGGATTTTACTTTGTCCAGGAAAAGTATGCCATGGTATTAAATTGTTGGAAGTCCATATGAATTAACTCCGTAACTTGCAATTACTGGTGAACAGCACTTCATTTTGGTGCAAAACCACACACCAAAATGTGCATTCAGGCAACGAAGTATTTTAAATTTTATTTAAAATGATGTGTTGATACAGGTAACGAAAGATAATATATTCATATACTTTACTCAGGCTAGAAAGCAAAGAAATTGAACGATAATTTTTGAGGAATTTTATAATTCTATTCTGGTTTAAGAATCAGAATCACGGCTTTTTTTCCATGTATTTGGAAAAGTATGCATTTCTTAATATGCAATTAACCAAAAATATTTTTACAAAAAATGATACAATTAGAAGGGAAGGTTTTAAACATGCGATTTGGAAAAATTATCCAACCCAGGAGCTTTTAGTTTAATTTTAAAAACATATTCTAAAGGCTCTGTTGGTTTGGTTGGTTGAATGCGTCAGAAAAGGGTGGGAGAAAGCGCATAGCTGATCAGGTTGCTATCCATGTTAGTGACTGCTCTCGAACATTCTTCATTTCGTTTTGTAGAGATTCTACCGTTTTTGCCACAGAAATCGTTCAACCTCAGTATCAATGTATAATGCCGGTTTCAAGTGTAAAGTGACGAATCTTGGCTCTTTAATGGTGGCAATTCGATGCGGTTGCATTCAAAACTAACCAATGAATGAGTGTCATACTTATTTTGGTGCTGTTTAACAGATGTCAACTATCCTAAGCAACGCCGTATGTCATCAAATACATCCATTGTTTGAACTACCATCGTATACATATATTTTCCCTTATCGTAACCCATCTTCCAAACAAATTCATCCATTAAATATTCTCTCTTTACCTCTTTTGATGGATAAGCATCAAATGAGGTGAAGGGAGGGTAAAAGGCAGATGTGGTTTTGCGCCTAGCAAGGTTCCTCATACATGTGAAACATATGGTAACTTTTACTTCGTTTACCGTGTGTGTATTTTTATAGAATAATACGAACATGAGTGTTTGTGTGAGGACACAGTATTTTTCAGCTCGGGCATTACTTCTCAAGTTTTATGTGCAAAGAAAGATTATTTACTGATTTATTAAGATTTGCATATGAAGATTAAAAAACGGAAACAATCTATCAAACAGTTCTCAAGTATTACAAAAATTAATTTTAATCCAGCAATGCTGAAAAGAATCAAGACTTATAATATTACTTGCGTCTGCTAGGTATTTTGTGTCTCTTGAATGTTGTGCTAATCCTATGATACATTATTAATTACCTTCTTTAATCGAGACTGTTGTATCGGAAAGGATAAAAAATAAGAAATGTTTCTATGTTAATGCATTTTCATTCCTATTTCAGACAAGTATTTCTGAACCTTTTTAACGATCTGAAAAAGGAAAAAATAAATAATTAAAATGAACGTAAAAATTGGAAGGGAAAAGGTTAATCAAAACCTTTTTCTTTTATCTTTCGGGTTCATTTTACTGTTTTCCAATAATTAGAATGATTTATATTTGATAAAAACCCACAGAATTAACATTTGTTCTTCTGGATTACTTTTGCATACTGCTAACTGGATTACCTTCACATATTACCTTTTCATACTATGGATGTCCGATTCACCAATATGAAAAAGGAATTAGATCGTCAACGCACTTCAACTCACTCTGATCAGCAAGCTGAAAATGGTCCAGGACAATTTAAAATATCAATATTTGTTTCTTATTTAGTTCTGAACATGAGAATATCACTCGTTCAAAATAGAACAAAAATGAAGTTAGTTCAAATATTTACTAAATTAATAGCTATTGATAACTGAAAGGGCTACAGCTTGTATCATAAAGTTATCATGGAACACAGTGATAAAGAACTGTCGCGAGTATCTAGAAAACAATAATCAGTTGGGGAGGAAATATCTTCTGCTTATCCAATATGATCTCTGAAGGTTTGGGCCATTGATAAAGAGAAGGAAATTTGGACAGGTCCAGGAGTTAAGAAAAACAATAGATGGATCGGCAAAGCAAGTACTCTTTTTCCTATGGGCTATGAATACTAACAACACAGGGGTGTACAAAGAATACTTGTGCAATATGCATATAGAAATTAGTTGTTCTATTCTTCCGCGTCATGGCAAAGTGAAAAGTGGTTCGTGCTATCTTATGGCATGGAGAGAAAGTTAAAGGAGGACCGTCAACGAACAAATTACAGAATTCCAGCTAAATGAGATCCTTTCGTCTGACACTTTTCTGGCATCCACATATTTAAGTTTCGCTAATTTGAGACTAAAAATGAATGTTTAGGCTTCTATGACAAAAATATTCTCACTAAATAAAAAAAAAATAAGCATTTACTTGCTGATAGAAATTTCAATTAAACTTTCTCAAAATGTATTTGAGTTGTAAATTGATTTTACGTTTTTCGCACAATTGTTAGTAATCATATTCGTTTACTATTTTGAAATAACTTTTGTGTAACTTTTATGCGTGTAAATTTGTGATTCCTCAATTAGAATACTGGCTTATAGCTTTGATGTATTATTTTCGGATGCATCTTGTAGAAGTTAGTTCTAGTTGTAATTCTGATACCGTTTTGATTATTTCATCAAAGTGATGATCTCTTTATTTATAAAATCCATGGGATTGGTATTAAGTTCTACTCCTCTAACAAATAGAAGTATTTGATGTATGGCTCATCCCAACCGGCATGCCTTATTATTTGTAACAATATCTTACAATAATAGTAATGATATGCTTAAACAAATTGAACTTCAATGAAATATATTTCAGCTTTATAATCCATTTAAATTATTTTTGCAGAATTCTAATTAAACAATGAACATGACTTCTCATCCTTTTTCATGATTATTTACTTTTATGTGTTTTTCTCTCTCAATAGACGGCTCTCAATATGGCAATGCGAATCATTTCAGTGATAGTAAAAGACCGTGGAATCTTAGTGGTCAATATACACCCAGGATGGGTTAAGACAGACATGGGAGAGGCAACAGCCCCGGAAGAAGTTCACGACGCCGTTACAGATATATTCCAATTACTGTCACAGTTGAGTGAAATACATCACGGAACTTTAATAGAAAAAGGCGGAACAGCTATTCCATTCTGACTTGGTGGTCCCTAAACTTATACGGTTGTTCTTTATTTCCCCTCCCCCCCCCCTTGTTGTGTCCGAACACTTTATTTGAAAAACCTGCAATCACATGTAAATGATTAATTCAATAAATAAAAAAAGGAGTTTTCCAAATTTGTGCATTTATGCACTACATCTTGTTGTTGATAACGCAGAGTATACTTCAGGTAATTTCTAAGACCTGAATGACTGCAGGTGCCGGATCAAATGCTTTAGAGCTGTAGAAAAATTCCTGTGAAGATAAGTAAATGTACGTACTAATGTCAAGTTTATAATAGATAGACGTGCTCTCTCTCTTTCTTTCTATCTCTCTCTCTCTAGCACCTATGGAGCATCCAGGCAATTTCTACGCTTGATATACATTCTTATGTTGTCAGGGTTAATTTTCGTGCCCTTTTAATGATTGAGTATTGCTGTATTGTGAAAGTTACTGATATGGGTACTTAAGGTAAGGGTTTCTTCAGAGGTTGGCTGAAAAGTCTGTCTTGAGCCACAACATTTGCATCAGCTAGTGTGATGGTAAAATTAGTGAATGACAAAGGAAATAATTCGAAATAAAAACCAACGTTTTTAAAAACAACGTTTTTATATGGTGGCAAAGTTTATTAAAAAAATTATTAAAATATTAGTTAAAACTGGTCGCAAATATCTAAATATTGCATTGTTAGGCAAATAAGAACGGTTCCCAAAATTTCAGAGCTCTAGCTTGATGGGAAGTTGGTTAAATTAACAATAGACAATTTGATGATACACTAATACACATACATGCAGACACACACCAAGTGAAATACATAACAACGTTAAAACTAACTAAAATTAATTAATCCGGTAAATTAAATGGTTGGAATACAGTTTAGTCAAACTGACTCTTGGAGACAGGAATTATTTGGCGGTATTTTGCCAAATGTTGCTAAATTGGTCCGCGAAGCGGACTTAACATTCAGCCAAAAAAAAAAAAAAAAAAATTTCGCCAAGTTTGGCAATTATTCAAATTGGGCCAAGTGATTGGGCTAAACTGCATTATTTAAAAAAAATATGAGTTAAAACTTGTCGCAAACGTCTAAATATTGCATTGTTAGGCGAGTACGAACGATTCCCAAAATTTCAAAGCTCTAGCTTGATGGAAAGTTGGTTAAATTAACGATCGAAAATTTGATGACACACACACCAAGTGAAATTCAGAAAAACGTTGTAAAAAGGGAGAGAAAGGTAAGAATTTGGTAGACAAAAAGGAGGGTATTAAATACAAAAGGATCGTTAAAAAATCTCGGGGTTGCATCCCCAGTGTTTACCAAAGAAATTAATCCCAAATAAATCACTCGGTTTTCTTGGGGTCATGATATTAATACTAATCTAAAGAAGGTAAGTCCTTGAGAGGAGGGATGATAGAAGTCTGGTTCGTATTTTGAGTTTCCTTGGTTAGCAAGTTTTCGCATTCATTTTCATTTATGTTCATTTTAATTTCCAGGATTGAACTCTTGTATTGTAGTGTGGTTTGTTCTGAGGAGAAACGTGTTCTTTTCTATGAATGCTTCTGACCTCCGAGGATCTTGGATACTTTACAGGTGGTGAAGGGAGGAAAATGCATAGCCATCTTTATTCGCTTCATCGATGAGACAGGTGAATCATTCACCGTACGCTAGAAAACACTACTGACAAGGTGTGAGGGGAAACAAAAGATTCCTTATTCTAACAATTTTTTGAATATGGGATTATAAAATCGCTTGTTTCATTTTGTTCATATCTGTAAGATCTGACTGCAACATGCATTCTGACTCCTGTGTAGATTTCCTTCCTCTTCACATCATTTATACCTGGTTTGTTTGAAAATAAAATAATCAATACATTTCGCAAAAAAAAAATCAAAAAATAAGTCCCCCCCCCCTCCTCATTTAAAGCCATGGTGTACAAAGCCGCTGTTATGGCCGTTTCCTCTATACTAACATCTATAAGAATTCGCGTTGTTTACTTGTAAACCAATTTTTTTCGAAAAATAGTTTTGAATAACTCATTCCTGTAGTCAAAATGTTTGAACCTTTGATGACATAAGAAGGCCAGTGATATTTCCCAGTCCGTAATTATATTTCTAATCGCTATAGACCAGATTAACCCGTTTGTATGTTCTCGCAGATGTGAGGCAACAAATTAATTAAATTAAGAGTATATGATAAATATCCTCTAAAATAAACGAGCACTCATTTCCTGTGCCCTAAAGACTTAAAATATAGATGCCATCCACAAGAACTAAAACTTTTGATAAATTAGCTGGACCTACCGTGACTAAATAAAGTTGCATCAAGGAACTTAAATTCTGGCTTCTCAATCTTCCGTTAGTGCTGATACGAAACGATGAAAGCGTATTGTGGCATGCTTTGATTTTTCCTTCTTTGATGACTCCTTAGACACCTGTCTAAGTCTCAGTAATTTCTATCACATGGTTCCATTTTTATTGTCAACTGAAATAAGATACTTGTGTTTATTTAGAAAAATGAAAAAAGATGAGTTTCGAGTGGTGACTAAACACTTATATGTAAAAGGCTTAACTCCGGAAGATACCAGAGCGGTTGGCAGAAGTTCATGGCGCATCTACTCCTGTGTTTGCTTACAATTGGATAAATGATATTAAACGTGACCGTACATCCATAAAAGATGAAAGTCGTTCGGGACGTCCAGTGGAAGTGACTTCTCCCGAAATGATTGACAAAATATACGCAATGATTTTGGGTCCTCGAGGAATCTAAGTGCGAGAAATAGTTGAGACCGCTGACATATCGCTAGATAAAGTGTTTTCAATTTTGTACGAAAAATTGGTGTGAAGGAAATCTCGGGGAGATGGGTGCGCGTTTTCTCTCAGTGGAAATTAAACGCAATCGCGTGGTCGACTCTGAGGCTGTTGTGGCGCTTTTTTTTTTCGTGGCAATCCTGGCTAATTCCTTTTCCATCAAAACAATGCAAATGTGCACACCTGTGAAGTTTTGGTGGCCAGAGCCATAGAATTAAAGTTTGAATTATTACAACATCCACCGTATTCACCAGGTTTTGACTCCTAGTGACTTGTTTTTATTTCCAAACTTTATAAAAAATGACTTGGTGGGCAACAGTCCACTTCGAACGAAAAGGTCATCACACAAACGAATGCTTATTTTGAGGACCTTTCAAAATTTTATCTCTTAGATGACTAGAAATGTTTGGAAAATAGCTAAAAAAGACATCTAAAGGTGTATAGATCTAAAAAGAGATTACGCTGGAATTTTTTTTTTAAAAAAAAATCTACCTAAAATAACTTCTCCGATCTTTTTTATAAGGACATATTGAACAACCTTCGTATTTCGCTATCACTCGGAAGTAAATTACGAGTCAAAATACGACAATTATTTATTCTTACTTTAAGCGAGGTTGAGGGAATGGTAGCAAAGAAATCTTTAAATTAATGTCAGTTCTCTGTACACAAAAATGGACAGCGCGCTGCTAAATTTATCGAGAAGAAACTCAAATTTAAATCCCTCTAATCAAATTACTACTCACGCTCAGTCAGGAGAGCGAATAATCTCTCATTTGTTTCGAATCACTACCTAATAGCAAATTCGCATAACACGTCTTCCCATTGGAATAAGTGAAAGAAAGTAATTATTTTGAGCTTTTTCGATAGGGAAAATCAAAAATTGCCGCATCCAATCAAAACAAATTTGCAACTTGATTCCACTTGGAACATTTTTAGATATATCTTGGATAGATTTACAGAAGTATTATCATGAGATTTTTACATTCCTTGTTTAAACTTCGGAAAAAGAAACTTTTATATATTTTCTCCCAAATTACTTAGTCATTTGAACATCTCTCAGTGTATCAGAAGTTAAGAATCACTGTACGGCAACCCTCTGATATTAATCAAATATAGTAAAGATAGAATAAAATGTAGATTCCAATCGGTTCAGGTATGTATTCATTTCTGGCTCAGTTGATAAGAGAGTGTGATTACGGCTCCACAGATTAGTAGTTCCAATTTGCAGCAAACAAAACATGAAAAGCTACAGACTAAATTTCTTTACTGAGTTTTAATTTACAATGTGGCCTTAGAATTTCTGCAATGTTGGGTGATGATTGTCCATTTGGAAATGATGAGTTGAGATTATATGATGTAATTTCATTAAAATGAGATGAGAGGAAATGATGTAATTTCATTAAAATGAGATGAGAGGAAATGATGTAATTTCA
>BMAW01051129.1:516349-696771 GCA_019974015.1 Nephila pilipes | reverse complement strand
TCAAAGTAATATTTATTAATCAAATACAATTTTTACTTATATGTTTTAATGTAAATGAAGAGAAATTTTAACTATTGTAAACAACAAGATACATACCTAAACTTATATTAGTGATAATCTGATTTTTAAAAATATGTATAAAATGTTAATTTTTAAAATTATATTTGAATAGGAATGATACAGTTGGGGATAAAAAACAGAATTTTGAGGAAATAGAAAATTTTACATTCTATAAATCTTGAGTACTGTTTAAGAATCTGTAACGTTGCCTTGTCGTGCAAATGTCATTCGTGTTTCTTCCAACCAACACCAGAACCGAGATGAATTACAAAGTAATTCATCTCTGCACAAGCATATTAACTTAAAGAAATGCATGAATAAAGTGGTTAAATTGTGTAAATAAAAATACAAGTATCAACATATAAAAGGGGTAGATAATATGATTGGCCCTGTACTAAGGTGAACATTTATAAGTGTTTTTACAATTTATAATGAATTATACTTATCTATAGTATTTGTGTCATGTATCGAATACAAAAGAAATTGTTTTATTTATTCAGTGAGCATAAAGATTGGAGTTCATGAATAGAATAAAATCTGAATATACTGCACCAAATATTTATTCAATATTTTGCAATATTTTTGGGGCACATTATAAAAATAAACCAAAATATGAAATATCTGTGTATAAACCTTAATTATATAAAAATCAAATTTTGAATTACAACACAAACAAGTAGTAGTTTCTAACCCCAAGTCATAGGAGTTTAAATTGGATTACTTAAAAAATGTGAGACAATAGTGATGAAACACAAGACAATCACTTATAATATGATGAACAATGAGACATAACAGGAAGGATGCCTGATTAGATTGTGAAAATTTGGTTTCAAAATATACATTAAATTTGAGTTTAAATTAAAACCATATTCTTTAAAATATATATATTCTGAAATATCTTACTCCTGTCATAAAGCATCTGAAATTTACTTCAATTCATAATAAAATTAATCAAGAATAAAAACTATTTTTGTCAACATTTTATTCTGAATGTAACATTTCTAACTTTTTTGATTACCACACAGTATTATTGGAACAAAATGCGGATGTACAATTCTTCGAAAATAGTAAAACCTTACATACAAATATATATCTTAAAACAAGATAAAAATGTATAATAATTTCTCTGTCAATTAAAAAAAGACAGTTTCCTTATACACTTATGAAGTGAAAAAAAAATGGAATTCTTGTCGAGCATCATCGCTGTATAGTCATCGATAAAAAAAATGGCTTAAAATTTTAACAACACTGCTTTTTGAATACTGTATCGTTATTCTATAAAATATAAGCTTCATACACAAATATTTACTTGTATGAAAATAATTTTAATGCAAATTAAAGTAAGTAGTCACTAAGCTACGATTACGATGTGAATACAGTATGAATACAGACAAAAACACACCTGTAAAGCACAAATAACTACTCACAGAAAATCATTTTCAAATCATAAATCATGATCAATAACAATTCAACAATATTTTTATATCTTAAATAAAATAATCTTTCTGTTGTGACTGAGAAAAAAATGTAAACAAACAAAGACGCGAAAATGAGTATCCGTACATACTCATTTTAGTATTCCTGTATTCTACCGCGTGTAGCGTGGTAAATACGAAATATAGTTCGAAATATTAAAGCAAACCATATTTGTTTTTGAAACCCACTTTGTAAAATACGTAGTCAGTATATAAAAGGAACTTTTATAGTCCTTATATCTGTAATAATTTTTTGAGAATGCTGATATTCCATTTTTTTTTTGGTTTTGAATACTTGTAATGTTTCACATTCGGTAAAGTTACACACTCAAATCTGAAACAAACATACTCATTTCAAAATGAGTACGTCTAGGTATTCATTTTTGAGTATTTCTTTTTTCTCCGTGTATTGTAATTAAAATTGAGCAAAAGATAAAAAAAATTAAAAAGTTATGTGGTACGCCAAAATAGATCCACCTAAAACAATAGTCCCTCAGATGACTAAAAACAAATATCTACCTCATAGCTGTCTCAAAATTCTGAATAATGTTTCTTATTTTCAGTCATATCTTCATTCCAATTTACATATAACATAAATCGTATATGGTAATACACAAATCGATAATTAAATAAACTACTTAATTTTTATATTTGTTTCACTTCAAAGCAATGAAGCAAATGGGGAAAATTTATTATGATATATTTTTAAAATTAATTTTATTAGTTTTTGAAATCGGGTATCAGACATATATTACATACATTTTATTTCAATCTAATAAAAAATTCAGGAGAAATTTATTATGGCGTATTTTTGAAAATTAAGTTCGTTACTGGTGAAAGCAAACATCAAAAACATACTCGAAGGCAAGATAAATTTTTGAAAAGTGGTCAGGTGCGACATTTTTAGGTTAACTAAAACAATAGCCGCTTGGGTGTCTAATAATGCTAATTATATCGTTAAAATGAACCATGACCATCATAGATTAGACCCTTTCTTTTGTTAAGTAGTGTTTCTTTACAAAAACTTCGATAACGTATTTCTTTCAGGTGCATCCGTCAAAAAAATAAAAATAGCTTCCGCTTGGTTTTAGTTTTTATTAACGTGGCACTAGATGCAACACGAGGGCTATTGGCGAAATTTTGAACCTCTGTCAAGTGATGAGGACGACACCTGAGCTGCTACCCTCCCCTTCCTAACTTCTACACCACGCCAACGGAAGGACTTTGGGTTCCGACAGATGTAACGTGCATCAGCCTCGACTACATGGCAGGTCTTAATTATCCAAGGAAAATAACTTCCATAATTTTCTTCGAAGCGGAACAAAATTGGTATTGATGGAAATGACTCAAAAGGAAACAAAATTTTATTGAGTGTCTTACATATAATTTTGAAGCTAAGTAATTTTATACATAAAACACTTAGATGTTTTTTTAACCAAGCGATAAAGAATTTTTTTAATTCTAAAAATAAAAAAAATTGCGAAAAATTTTGAATTATTAAATATAAAAAAATAGAAAAGAAAAACTTTTAACGTATCAGAACATTTTAGTCAATCTGGATTCCATTTTCTTAAAACTCTTAAATTCAAACTTTCACTCTTTAATTGTTTAGGAAATATTCGAACCACGCCAATGGGAGGACTTTGAGCCCCGACAGATTTAACGTGTATCAGACTACACGGCGGGTCTTTAGTGGCATCAAGGATCAAACCCACGACTCGAGGAAAACCACCAATCGCAAGGCCACGACAATGACCACGAGGCTACCGTGGGCTATGAAATACTCGAAATTACGACATGAAATCGTGGTATTTTAAGGGACCGCATGCTATTGAGCGATTAATCATTAGATGCTAAGAAAAGGAGGAAATTACACAAATTATTTGCGCGATGTAATCTATTATATTTTTGGCATGTTTTTTAAGTAAGCTTAAATATGCTAGCTACAGCTCTACTGTCGCTATTCCACGCACATTTACTGAGTACCTGTATCTGTAGTTTAATCACAGACGCTACATCTGCAGCACGGAAGCATTCGTACGTGTTCACGCTTGTTTGTGCGCATTTAAAATGCTTCACACAATTAAAAATGTTGCTGATTGTGAAATACGCGCTGAGTGATTTGTTTCCTACTAGTAAAAGACGTGAACGCTGCTGAAGTTCATCAGCTTATTATGAAGTGTATGAAGTATGTATCAGTAGTTAATGAAGTGTATGGAGAAAACTCAAAAAGCAACGGAAATTTAAGAAAACGGATCAGAACACTTACAGATGACCGTGATAATATTTATGATGAGGAACGTAGTGAGCGACCGTTTGCCGTCATTGAAGACTTGACATCATTGAGGCAGAATGTCGTCAAGTAAACAGACGCTTTATGATTTTTAGTCTTTATCAAATAAATTTCCATCAATTTCAATGAGTGTTCTTAAAAAAATTGTGCCAGAGTGCTTAAGTTATTGGAAGCTGTGCGCAGGATAGGAACCGCAACTGTTAACCGAGGTGCACAAAACCAATCGAGTAGCAATGCTTTGGCTTTCCTTGATTGGTACAAGATGAAGAGGTCTAAAACCGAATTTTCACTGGTGACAAAATATGGGTGCTCTTGTGACACCGGAAGCAAAACAGAAAACCACAGGCATTGAACTTCTACCCAAAAAGTGAAGCTCAAACAATTTCAGCACGCCAAATCACATGCACCGTGTTTTGGGACAGGAAGGGGGGGGGAAGAAGTTGAGGATTTTTTCCTCGGAGTGATACAATAAATTTCGAGTTATATTGTGACATGACTGATTGATTGGCATATTTTGGGATATAAAGCATCTAAAGCTATTATCACCTTTTTCTCAGATTACTTAATTCAATAAATATCAAAATATTTAATCTTTTGCAAGAATGCTTTGAAAACTTGTTTATTAGCTACTGTTCTCTCCAAAAATTCTTTAAAATTAATATTGTGCTATGGATATATCTTGAGAATATTCCACAGAAGATTTCTATGGGACGCGTTATTATTGCAAGTCAAAAGGATATGCTTCTAATCATTGACGCGGTTACAGGTATTACATTGTGATAATCATTTAAATTTAATTTATGCAAAAGCCCTGGAGTTATGATCCTTTTGCTGATGATTCGAGTGCTTAGTATTCCCCCTCTTCTATTTTTCTCTTTCCTCTCTTCTATTTAAGGAACATTTCCACCATAGACATGATATCTAAATAGATATCATTCTATGTATCTATTTAGATGGTGGAGATGTTTCATAATATGGTGGAGATGGTGGAGATGTTTCATAATATGGTGGAGATGGTGGAGATGTTTCGTAATATTTCGAAATATTTGCTTGAATAAAAGTTTTCATTAGTTCTTTTCATTCTGTTATGGAAAATATCGTTATTGATGTCTTCTCGGGTAATTCTGTAAATGTACACGTTGGATTCCGTTACCGATTTTGCGAGATAATCCACCTGTTCATTCCAAAAAATTTTCGAATGTCCTGGAATACAAAGTAGAATCATCTGAATATGAAAATGCGACTGAATGAAGATTTTATTGGTTAGTTTATAAATGAGTTTTGGGGATTTGATATTGTAATTTTTAATGCTGATCATACAGAATAGCTCTTGGAGAGAATTAATAAATTTTCGCTTAATTCAGTTAAATCATCTAGAGCTTGGCCATATGGCAAGTGCTTCTGCTGTAAATATCGAATTGATATGATTTATTCTGTAAGCGAAAGATGCATTTTCCGTGATATCTGCCATTGGTGTCAAACTTGGGGGGGGGGGGCTATGCATTTGTCACTCTTAGAGAAAAATCTCTGAATCTATGATTCAATATTTCCTCAAACTGTTCTTTTTATGACATGAGTTGGTAAGTTTTTTATTTTGAAATTCAAATTCCTCTGTATAAATCACACAAGGAAGATTTGCGTAATACATCAATCTGGGGTTGATATATTTTGTTTTTCATCAATGCCCAAAATCCGAAAAATATTCTTTATGTTGTTTCTATAGCCATCCAAGATTTCCAGATTTATTGTTTCAATGCTATTGCGGTGCATATGAGAAAAGTTACAATTTGAAATTTGAGATATAAAACATTTAATAGCCAATCATCTTATTTTATCAGAAAGAATTTCCTGTTTAGCCTATTGTAAGAGCACGATATTTGAGGGTCCATTGTGGAAAACGTAAGCCAATTCTAAGAGTCTTTGTTTAAATAATATTGAAAGGTTTGAACTGGTTATCAGATCATTTATTTATATGACTGGTGTAGTAAAAAGTACTGCATATACTATTGTTAGTTAATTTAATAAGATCTTCAGCTCTTGGCCCATAGTGTTTATATGCCATGCTTTTAAGGGCATTAATTTTTAAAGCTTTATTTTTTCATTTGATTTATTATTAAAAATTTTGCTTGCGCTTAGAAAAATAGACTTCTAAATATTTAATGAAGGATTGACCTGGGAGTGGGTATCTAGCCAACATAATAGTAGGATATATTTAAATTCTTTTGTTTAAAATTTCTGCTATTGTACTTTTGTTAGGACTTAGAGTAAGTTTTAGTACTTGCTCTATTTTAAGATTCTTTTCCAGAGTATCTTGCAATTTTTTATAGATCATATCGAGAGAATGATGTCAGCACAATAAATAAAAAGCATAAATTGAGCACTCTACCCCTGTTTCCAAAGTTTCAATTATATCGTACATGTAGGTTATAAACAGTATGGAAGAAAGAATACGACCCTGAGGGACTCCTTTCAAAACTGTCTTCCTTCGATGAAAGACTGTCTCCATCGGATTTGAAACTATCTGTTTGAAAGAAAATTGTTATCCAAAGTGCTATTTTTCCAATGATACTTAGTTGTAGATATCTATAAACAAGGCTGTCTAAATACATGGAATCATAAGCACTCTTGATGTCCAAGCTAATTCCCACGAAAAAATTATTTTGCTGTTTAGCATCTTCTATAGCTTTGTGTATAAGATAAGTCGTGGTTCTTCAATCCTTAAACGGAACAAATTCATAATATTGTGGAGGAAGTTTTCTTTCTTTTGTCAGAAAATAACAAAGGCGATTAGCTAAAATTCTCTCAAAAATCTTAGATAGTCAAAAGTTAGAGTTATTGGTCTACACATGAAGATATTGTAGTTTTATCTTTGCATGGTTTTGAAATCAGAAGGATGATTGAATATTTCCAAGACTGGGGTACAATCTAATGCTCAAATAAATGTTGAAAATAATCTAGAGCAATGGCACGTTGACTGGCACGTTAAATTTTTGCGGAAAAGTAGCTGTAATGTGAACTGCACCTGGGTTTGTGTTTTGGATGCTTATATAGCCCTATTTGATTCTGAGATATAGCAAAAATTTTATTTAGTAAATTGTATTCGTTGTTGAGTAAATTCTAAAGGAAGTGGCTCGTGTAAAGTATTATTAGATGCAAAGAAGTCGGCAAACATATTGGCCTTAATTTTAGGTCATGTTGCAGTAATGTTTGGTCGGACGGATGGGAAAGGTGGGAAGGAAAGGTGGACATCTCTAAAACAATTTACTTTATTGACAGCTCATCTACAAATCTATCAGCTAGGAGTCTATCCTCTCTCTCCTCTTCTCCCCCTCTTCTCTTGAAAGCTTACCCTATATATACTAGCATGTTTCCGTTCTCTTCTTCGGAGGAAAACAAATAACTGTTGAGGAGTGAAAACTCCCCAAGAACACTATTAGTGACAAGGTCGAGGATAGATCCGTCACAACCCCCTCCGTGAAGAAAACGTGATTTATCTGAGGGTCTTAACGACCCGATAGAAATTACGTTAATAAATTTAAACACACTTAAATGACTAACAACTGGAACATTTTACAGTCATTTTCCTTTTACAATCATCACAGTTGCGTCGTTTGTAGGGCCGAAATCTACTCCTGCTCCTCGCTGTTTCTACACCTCCGGCTCTTGTCAGGTATGGACTTGTCCTTCCTGTTGCCGCTTGCCTCTCGCTGATGCGCAATCTGTTGCGTAGGGGATATGGACTTGACCTCCCAGGCAGGACTTGTCTGTCGGTGTCTGCCACTCCTCGAGGGAACCTGGACTGGACCTTCAGGACAGGACTTGATTTTCGACGCTTGCTTTTCTCCTGGTCATCTTTCTTGTTCCTGGTGGAAGTGTCACCTGAATTGGCCTCTTTTTCCACTTACAGCTCTCATGATGTAGTCTTTTATTTTCATTATTCTCAACTAATGAAGAAGGCACTGAGTTTTCGCCAGTTCCTTCTCACTGGTGGCCTCCTTTTACTCAGATGCCGTCTTTCCTTATTATTGGAAGATTCTGTCGACCCTTCACTCATCATTCTCCTACCTCGACATTGTTTTCTTTTAGAGGTTTCCTCGCTGTCTAAACCTTTGCTATACTCACTTTCTACCCTAGACACTTCACCATCCAATCCGTCTGTCTCCACAACACCTTCATCCCTTTCTCTTGGGTAATAAATCCGTACCTGATCTACATTCACCGTTATCAGTTTACTCCCTTTCCAAATAACCACATTGTTATTCTCAACCTTCCTCACATTATATGGGCCTTCAAATTATGTTTAAACTTACTCACAATCATCTTGCTCGTCGATCTCATAGGATGTGTTTGCAACAACACTAAATCCTTTACCTTAACATTAACTTCAACTTCCCATGATCTCTTATTATAATATTTTACCAATCTATCCTGTTGAATCTTAGTAACTATTCCTCCTAATCTCTTCACACAATTTCTCAATATTACCACACACTAACTAAGTCTTCTCCTAGCTTCACTCGGATTCCTCCACCATATTGATTATACTGCTTTTCATGATAACTGGTACTCGCATCCGGGGTTTCCTTATACCCATGTCGTTCCTTATACTTTTCCACTAATTATAAAAGTTGTGCCTTTGTTGTGAGGTTTCGAACTTCTACATAATCCATTACCTGTGGGGATAATCTCATAATGATGTGATTCACCAGGTTTTCTTCAGTCATTTCAAAATTAAGGATTTTCTGTATCTTCAATAATTTATAAACAAAATCTGACGGTGCCTGACTTCTAACTTGGTACGACGAGTAAAATTCAGCCTCTAATTCGGATCTATTTTTGACCACCGGAAAACTATTTGTTAATGCCTGTTTTAATTGTGCAAAGTCCGTTGCTGTTCCAGTCCCGTACGAAGAACCTGTAACATCATACAAGTCCTTGGCTTTTACAATAAGATGACCCTTTAAGTAAACACAAGCTAAATTTGTGGGAATCTCGAAATAACAAATCTGATTATCAATACCCTCTAAAAATTCCAGCACGTTTTCCTTTCCGGAAAAAAAATTCAGGTAATACTCTAAAACTAGAGCCGACTCCTATCTCGGGGTTTGCGTAAGTTGGACGCCATTGTAATAATGTTTGGTCGGACGGATGGGAAGGAAAGGTCGACATCTCTAAAATAATTTACTTTATTGACAGCTCATCTACAAATCTATCAGATAGGACTCTCTCCTCTTCTCTTGAAAGCTTACCCTATATATACATATATCAGTCTTAATTTGTTTGTTTCCGTTCTCTTCTTCGGAGGAAGCTCCCCAAAACAAATAACTGTTGAGGAGTGAAAACTAACCAAGAGGACTATTAGTGACAAGGTCGCGGATAGACCCGTCACAATGTGATACATCTATTTTTTCTTGAAAAATATTTAAATTTAATTCTGGATTTGTATGAGTTGAAAATTTTTCTGGTGAGTGAGTGAGTGAGTGAATGTAAAAGTTATTGGCGCAAAAGCCAGATGTGGCTATGATGCGCCAAACAAGATTTAACAGTGGTCAAGACTTTGAAAAAATAGGAAAAAGAACAAAAATTGGTTGACAAGCAGGAGGGTTGAAACCGGATCCCCACATCGAATGATGAAGGTTAAAGTCCCCAAAAATGAAGGCTGGATTTGTTAAAGATTCCAAAAAAGACTTTACTAATGAAATGTTTAATCCTCTTTACTAAAAATGTTAATTAAACAGAAAGAAATATTTCTTATTTCTATTTTAACGACAAGTATATCTAGATCTTGGGTTTGCGATATTTATGTAGGAGCTTATAGGGCAGATATATTCTCTGGAACTGCAGTTAGCAGTCCTCCTCCAGGTCTGTCTAATCTGAAAATAATTTTGTTTGAAAAATTGAACCTTTCCTCGTCTTTTAAAAAGGTTTACTGAACCAGCCAAAAATCTGCTTGTGAGAAGGGAGGGATATTTAACCATACAGATTTATGTTTAGGCCTCTACATTTCGACTGTAAAAAGTTCATAAATGAAAAAGAAGAAAAAAATTTCAACTCGTAATTTATATCCTTCCCCAAGGATATGTAGCTAAATTATAAGAGAATGCAAAGCTCATAATAATACGATCCGAAACAACGTATAGAACTTATATATGCAAACTTGGTTATTTAATCTATTCTTATTCTTTTTCAGTGTTGTTTGGAGCTGCCTTATTATAGGACATAGATGCATTGTTATAGGACATTTATCTGGATGGAGATGTTGCACTAGCCCCAAATTCCAAGATATTGCTTAAGTGTTCACACATTCAAGCAATATTTTTGGGATTTTTTGAAAAACATCCATTTAAAATGCCGTTTGTTTTTCCAAAACAGTCTGAAAGGAATTAAACGTTTTTCAAATTTTTTAATCCAAAAGTTACTGCATATTATCAGCTTGTGACTGATTTCTTAATATCGCGGAATAGTTTTCAGTATTAGTAGCTGGAAATCGTCGTCTTGCTTCCGGTAGTGTTAAGTGTTACCTGCTTTTCAATTCCGATATTTGCTTTTCTTTAATATATATAGGACATTGTTGAGAGTTAGATAGGTTATTTCCCCTGCAATTTATGCAGCTCTTATTTATAGTATATTCACCTATATGTACTGTAAATAAGAGCTGCAGCAATTTACGCCAGTTTCAGGTAGTTTACAAAAACATGATTGATGTTGGAAACTAAAACATTTGGAGCATTGTCTAGGTTTATCGATGAAAAGTTGAATATCATGGTTTAAGAAACAGAATCTGTGATGTTTTCTGGTAAAATTGTTCCTAGTATGGTAATCAACACAGGGGAAATTTCCGATCTTGTCCCGGATTTGATCAATCGATGGATCTCTACTACCTCTATATTGTTCGTGTTTCTTAATTCAGTTGCTAAATCTATCAGTGATACATTAGTAGGAATTCCGGAGATTATAAATCTGGAAGTGATTCCTTCCCATATTACGTTGGCCTTAATTGAGATATTTAATAATTTTTCAGATGACAATATCTGTCTTGTACACATACGATCTGCGGTAGAAAATTTAATTTCACCATTTCTGGTAAAAGACTTGCTTAGGATCTTCGCATGTCTTAAAATTTTGCTCTTAATTTCTGTGTGTAATAATAAGGGATTAGCTTTCGGAATATGAGAATGTGCCTGATTATGCTCCAAGAGAAGATTTATCTTGGTTATTTTCTCATTTTCTGTTCATTTTATAAGTTCTTTATCACTCTAGATTGTATTAAAGTAATTATCATTTCTCGTCTCTATCGTGATTTCCGTAGAAGACGGCAACTGTTCGTCCATACCTTAAGCCACAATATACGAAAGACCCAGATTGGATCTATTTGTTACGAAAAAAGGAAATAAATAAAAGTAGTCTTATCAAAATGCTTGTACAAATATAATAAAATATTCGATATCTTACTACTTGTGGGCAAAGAATGAAAAAAGTTTGAAAGAGCTTGAAAAATTTAAAGTTGAATGGTGCAAGAATCAAATATCATTCACCAGGCACACACCCCGTTAGAAGATCATATTGTGACACATCAACTATAAATTTTTGTCGTGCAAAACCGAACAAAAAACGAGGAGTAAAGCGATTGTTTTGCAGCATAATGAACCCCCTCACATGGTTCGACGAACCCGAGATTCCATCACATCGTACGGCTGAGAATAGTATGAACCTTCTTAGTATAGCCTTGATCCGGCTCCCAGTGGCTACTACTTGTTCCTTCACTTCTTGATAAAGCGTTTAGGCGATCAGCATCATGACGATAATGATGATGTCAGAATGATAGTGCTGCATTGGTTAGCCCATCAGGCGATAGAGTTGGAATACGGAAGATGATTGTACTATACACATGCCTTAATAGTGGTGGGAATTATATTGAATAGTAGATTAATTAGCAGGATTTCCTATAAAAATAAAATAGCAGAAAAAATGCACTTTTTATTTTTAAATATCAAAACTGTACTTACTTAAAAGACACGCTGATAGCCCTAACGGTTTTTATGTCGAATATCTGAGGAAAAATCATATTCGAATATTTGGCTGTTAAATATATTTTCTACTCGATTCTGGAAAAAAATTTAGTTCCTTAATGAAAAAATTATTTTTAGAAGATAACCACGTTAGTTAAATTAATGAATTAATCTATTAAACTCATAATTTAGTCCCCTATGAACCATTGACATTGATACCGGTTTTGTTCAGCTATGATAAAATTGCGAACGTTATTCTGAGTGTTCCCATTTTTAAGACTGACTCTTCTTTCTCAGCTTTGTAATGAAGTTTTAAGCATTTAATTTAGTTTTCATTAACGTCGCACTAGAAGCAACACGAGGGCTATTGGCGACCGTAATTTTTAACCTCGGTCAAGTGATGAAGACGACACCTGAGCTTGCACGTTCCTCTCCTAATTTCCACACCACATACACGGAAGGGCCCCCACAGATTTAACGTGCATCGGTCCTGGCTACACGGCTAGTCTCTAGTGGCATCAAGGTTAGAACCCACGACTCGATGAAAACCGCAACTATGAACACTAGGTTACCAAGGCCATAAAACCTATTTGAAATAATACCGCAATAACATTTACATTTGATTTATAGATGAGTTTTAGCACAACACTTTATTCCTCTTAAAAATAATAGCATATTTATTTATCTTTATAATCCATCCGTCTAAGGTAATTTCGGATTTTAATAATTTAAAATCACTAAATCAAAGTTCCCTCAGTCGCAAGTGAATTCCTCGTTAAACCTCGTGTGTCTAGCATTGAGACTGAATGAAGGTCACTTCGTTTTTGGAAAATTGGTAGTCAAAGCTTACGAAATAAATTACGCACACCCGCGACAAGCTTGGACGATCTGTGAGGATTGTTCTTCTCGTACTGTACAATCAAAAGTCCTTTAAAAGGTTTGTAATAATCATTCCCTTTTTTTTCTTTTTTTCTTTTTTTTTTTTATGTTTTGTCTTTCATGTGCACGCATAGCATCCAAATTTCAAATATGAATCACAAATTGTGAGAAAATAGCCTTTTAAAAAAATTAACCTTACACTGCAGCAGTATAAAGGCTGCTGGCAACAGACCTAGATTAATTGGTTGGTTACATTTCAAAGTCGCACTAGAAGCAAGGGGAGTTACTCCAGAACGAGATATGGCCGAGGTACCCAGTAGTCCAGGTCAAGAGTCTAGCCGGCGTTATTTCCATCTCGGCGTGGATTCGAGTCCTGATTCCACTAAAAAGCCAGCTTTGTATTGGGCTGATGCTGTTAATTATGTCGCAGCTTCAAATTCTCATGTTGATATGGTTGGAATGCCAATTCGGGTGTCATCTTCGTCACATGACAGGCTCAAAATTACGATACCCATACCCCTCGTATTGTTTCTAAGGGCAACATAAATAACTGTGATAGTATCTTTTAATGACGCAAGAGTCAGATGTAGCTATGCTGCGCGAAACAAGGTAAAACTGATCTAGACGCTTGAAAAATTGAGGTAAAAGAGGAAATTTGGTTAGAAGCCTACGCACACGAACAAGGAGTGTTGAAAATAGAGAAAGATCAGTAAGGTATCCCGGAGGCGTGTTACCCGTGTTTACCAAATACAGTAATCGCCATGGGTAAGAAAAAGATCACTGGAGTCCCTTGGGATCATGATGCCCTGAAGAAGGCAAGCCCCTGAGATGCTCCTAACCTGGAGAATCAGTACCCTGGTATAACCCCAGAGGCATAGTGCCCGGCTAAAACCCCCAGACCCCATTTGAGTCGCCTCTTACGACATGCATGAGCTACAATGGGACTCTTCTTTCGGTGAAAAAAATATCATATATGGAATCAGAAAATATATCTAACGAAATTCCTCATCCGTATCTTTATTTACGAACATATATTCCAAGAGAACTCTATCGCAATGTGTGGGTAAAAACTGTATCAACTTTAATTGTTTCTTAAACCAGTCTTATTATATTGCATTCGAGATTACATTTTTTTTTTCTCTTTATCGGTTTCCTTTTATGTTTTCTTACCAGTATGTTTTTGAACCACTCTCGTATTGAAAGAAAAATGTGTGAATTACTTTTGAAATATCCAGTGAACAGATAACTGCATGTTTAATGGTATTTTAAAATTTATTTCAGAATTTACATTCAAAAGTAATTTTATTATAAAATTTTATAAAAAAGAAATATTTTGCAATGGAACTATGGGATGCCAAACCAATATCAGTCAACAAATAAATCACAAAACATTCGTATCAATAAGAAAGTATTTCATCAGAGTTTACACATGAGAAACTGAATACGTATTTCTCATACAATGCCCGCCCTTATTTGTTAGTTTTTGCTCGAAAAACTACACATAGGCTTCCCTTGGAAAATATTTTCCCCTCGACTTCAGAACGGAATGGGTTCTCCATTCCTGTCAATGAAGGTGCCCTGGTGTGATTCGTTCAGCTGTTTCATGGTCTTGAGCATAGCCGCGATGCTGTCTGAAACCTCGAGTTCTGCGGCAGGTGACCCCATGTCCGTCTTGACCCATCCGGGGCACATCTGGATATCCAGAATACCGCTTTTGGTCAATGCGGGAGCTACCATTCGCATGGCCATGTTCGATGCAGCCTAAGAAATACACAAAACAAATTGGAATATCTCTTTCTCGGTTATTCGTTCTTCATAGTCAAAGACAGAATATATTAATAAAATATTTAGTTTACATTAAATTGGAGGTGATTCTGCTGAGCAATTGTTTTCAATCTTTTTCCAACCCTTTTTCATCCCATGAATATATTGTTTTTGAAAAAGGTATTTTTCAAAGAACTATTCAGTTCTTGTCGTACTATAAAACCGCGAAATGAAACAAGTTATTCCAGGAGTATTTACTATGTTAAATACAAATTACAGAATAACTCAGTTAACATTCTCAAATTAGAAATAAATATAATCTTAAGTTATAATTTATTTTATGTAAGTATAATTTTGTGTTGAAAGTATAAATTTATCCCCCACAATAATTATTTATTTTGATTTATATCTCGCGGTCATATCTCTTAACTGTAGTTAGTTTTTTTACTGCTGTTACTGATTATTTCTCGCCATATGTCTTTGAACAAGGATTCAAACTGAGCTGCTGTTGTTAGATTATTAATATTTTGCACTTTTTCAAAACGTGTTTCATTGTTCGTTTATTGAATGCTTAAATGAATGTATATTAACATCGCATTAAGCTGCAACACGAGAGATATGGGCGATGGACCTCTTCATTTCGAATTTGGGTCAACACCAGAGTTGGGACTTTCCCCTCCAGACTTCCATACCATGCCAACGGGAGGACTTGGAACCTCATTAGATTTATCGTGCATCAGCCCCGCCATACGAAGGGTCTTTAGTGGCTTCAAGACTCGAACAACGTTGGCCGCCAGTTCATGACCAAAGTCATTAGGCAACAGCGGTCACTTGAATGTTTTATGGCTGCCTGTTTCTAAGCGAAGGAAATGTCTGTTAGCCATAATGAATTACGGTCAAATGATGTCACCCGAGATGCTCAATGGTTAAAAGCATCGCACATCACCTATTTTCAACCGATCGTCTGTTTTGTTACAGTAGCAAAGAAGATAAAATTGCTTATATGTGTACTAATGACGAATTTCGCGTTGGAAAACGAAGACTGGATTGGTGTAATTGGAATAGAAAAAGGTTGTCTTAAGTTCACAGGAAATCGGGGGATCTAGCGCAAAAAATTAGGTCAATTTTTTTTTTTTTTTTTTTTTTTTTTTTTTAAAAATGCAACTTTTGTTTTGGATTTTTTTTCAACTTGTTAATATAGCTGTTTTAATTGGCACATAAAAAGTAAGCACGAATATAACTTCGATCTTATTCTTTGCAGTAAACATGGTAAAGAGAGTGAAGTTGCTTGGAGTATTTTTTTTACTTCCATTTTTCTCTCTTCAATAATTTGTGGTGGCCGCAGTTGCCTAGGATGTTCATGGTCACAGACAACCGATCGGCGTTGTATTCGTCGAGTCGTGGATTCGAGTCCTGATTTACAAAAGATCTGACATGGAGCGGGGCTGATACACATCTAATCTGGAAGAGATCCCAAATCCTCCAGTTTGCGTGGTGTGGAAAGTTAGAGAGGGAGGTGCAGCTCAGATGTCATCCTCGTCACTAGATCGAGGTACCAAATTACGACGTCCGTCGCCAAAAATCTTCGTGTTGCTTCTCAGTGTGACGTTAACAATCATAATCAATAATTTGTGATTCTGGACTTGTTTTGTCCTTGCACTATATCCTTCCAGTGCATTAACTTTCGTGGTCGACGTGATTTTAAGCTAGTACCAAAAATTGCAGGATAAAATCAGTTACGCTTATAATTCCCGTAAAAAATGTTAGTTCATACATCTCATCATTTTGAGTACCAATAACAAGAACATCTGCTTCGGTTTTCTATTTTCCACATCTAATTACGTGAGGTGTGTGTGTGTGCGTGCGCGCGCGCGAGCTTCCAAAAAGAAATTTATGAAAGGAAAAAAAAAACACGTAAGAGCTTACTTACTTTGCTCACTCTGTAGCCTACGGCTGCGTGGATAATTGGAAAATCGAAGGTGGCTGTTGTGATGGATCCGTTACCCGCGGAAATGTTGATGACGGCTGCCCGGGAGACGCTGAGTTTCGCACCTTCACCTCTGTCGGCTGCTTTTTTCAACAGCGGAAAAAATTCCTTCAAATAATATTTTGGATTATAAAGCAGATTTTTAAAAAAACTGAAAAAGTTATTACTAAGTTTTGAGGCAATATGATTCTTATAAGTATTTTAAATATAAGCCATAAGAATTTGAAATTTTTGATTTAAACAATTTTGCATGATTTTATAAATAAGCTTCAGTGCAAAATTTACGCCATTCCTCATTTGACACTTTATTGCTTCTGGAAGAAGTATTGAAAAATAGTGAAGTATAATTGCACGAATTGTTGCTAATATGGACACACATAATTTTTTTTTCACCGAATACTTTGTAAAATTCTATCGATAGCGGAGGGTAAAAAGTCTCAAAATTTGCGAATTTCTGTCTCTCTTTTCCTAATGATATTCTTATACATTTATTTCAAGATGATATAAAAATATTTTAGAGATTTATTTTATTTAATACCATCCATCACATTGTATGAATCTGACTCCCTCATCTGGCAACGGCTGAACTATGGTCAAAAGGGTCGAGTCCTGAGGGGGCAATAAAAGAAAGTCAGGCTTACGGGGGAAAAGAACAGAGGAAAAGAGACAATGCGATGGAGATGAGAGGTTATGAGCTAGTATAGTTGTGTATATGTATGTGTGTCGTGCCCCTTAGAAACCTGTAGCAATAAAATAATTGGGATTACAACATGAAGTGTTTGTTTATTCAAAAGCGTACTAGCGGCGAGTGAAGTCCAAATCTCCGATGTTAAAAATGAAGTTAAACCCAGTACTTATAGCGTTGAGTACCTCACAATCATCTTGTAGAACATCTCGTATTTAATTCTCAATTATACAATCAAAATGATCGTGAAGAGTTCTATTTTTGAAATAAAGGATTTTTTTTTTAACGATCACTGACTTATCAAGAAGTTATAATTCTAAAGATAAAAAACAGAATTAACGATCAAAGAAGTTATAATTCTACAGATAAAAAACAGAATTAACGATCATAGAAGTTATAATTCTAAAGATAAAAAACAGAATTAAACTTCTAATCATACATGTTTTCATAATTATGACACAGTATTTACCAACGTGTGTTTTTGTTCACGCTTACCCTTGCGTACATTATAATGTTATGAACATGAGCTGATGGTTGACTACAATGCTTCTCTTGTCAAGGAAAAGGTGGACTTACAGAGATGTCACCAGTTTTCAAAAGAGAATTTAAGCAAGGACCCCTTCACCTTGGTAGCGGATTTAGTGGCCATTCGGAGACTTAGCAAGAAACTTGGCAATTTTTGAGAGAAATTGAAAGTACTCGAAGGCGCTGGAACCTAAGCGAAAAATCAAACGGGAAGACTTTTCGTAAATTTTCGGTGTGACCTTATACCTGGCCGAAATAGGTATAAATACCCCAAGAGTAACAGTCGATGGGTCAGTCTGTAGGAAGAATCAGTCTGTGTACGGAATTAGTTTGTTTGTGGAGTTTGCTTTGCAGACCGATAGTGGAGTCGTGGCAGAGGGAATCTGCTGGAGTGAATCTAGCGGAACTGTTGGAGTCTGTCTTTGGAGACTGTTGCGGAGATCGATCGGGGGATCGACTAAAGCTGTCGGCACTTGAAGAAAATTTGCGGGGGAATTTGCGAAGTGCCGGGTGACTTTTCTAAGAAGCAAGAAGCAGCGTGTATATGCGGGGAATTCTCTGATCCTGCCCTGGAAATGCATAATATTACTGTGGTAGCTGCCCACAATGAGGAGTGATATGCTGGTGAGCTGAACGTTGCTGAAATAATTGTGACTGTCCGTAGTAGTATGTTTTGTTCTTGTTTTTGTGTATTTGTGTGTTGTTATTGTCCAAGCTGTGCTAACTGTGAGTTGTCTTTAAGATTTATGAATAAATCGTTATTCTCCGAGTTGGACTTAATTTTTCACTCTTCGCACACGCTCCCACAGAGAAAGAATTTTTTTCCCCTGTAACATCAATTACAGAAAAGTCGGTGCCTATTACCTCTAAAATGTTCAATTATTATTTTAAAAGTGAATAATAAAATTTTTATTCAAGTAGTTATTGTTTATGTATTAACTACTAAAAGGAAACTATAACTAAAGGGAGGCGCATAAATAGCAAGATTATTTAAAGATATTGGTCAGATAAAAAGGAGAGGAAATCCTTAATTTTTGCAATTATCTTTGCAGATGGACATAATTAGTATCAATGTTAAAGGCTCAAAATGAACTAAATTATGACGTTAGCGAATTAATTAACTAAACTGTTTATTAGTATTATTAACTTCTAGAGCAAAATTTTTCCAATAAATGCGATTTTTTTTTCACTTCTCCGATTTCTCATCTCAAAATTAGCCTTAATTCCAAATTTCGTAAGATTCTGCCTATACAGAGTTTGTTTAAAAAGTAATGAGAAAAAAAAAACATACTGTAAAGAAACAATTATTGAAGATAACGATATAAAAAATTAAATTCTTTCGAAATAGGACCCTTGGGCGTCGATACACTTCTGTAAAGGAGTTTTTCACGCTTGGAAGTCTAACTGGATGTCCTTTCCCGAAATGTACTTCAAGCAATGCATCGGAGGCGCTTGATCCTCTGCCCCAGTCCCATGGCGACGTCTTTGAGGGCTGTCTTCACTCAATGAACAAAAAAGTCCGTTGGGCGGGGATTGGAACTGTGGAAGCGTTGGGATGCCATTCGAAGCAAGGTAGTAGTTGATCTCGAAACAGATGTGGCAAAGTACATTGTCGTGGTGAAACTTCCAATTTGACGACAATGCCTGGCCTCACTCGGTTGACCTTTCCTTTCAATCTTTTCAGCACCTCCTCACAGAAAGTACCTGTGACCATCTATCCCCAAAATACTAATTCGTGGTGATCACACACTTGTCGTCAGAAAAGCAACGAGTATGGCTTTGTGCTTCTATTTCCTCATTTGAACCTTTATTCGCGAGGAGGTGTGCGTGTGCCAATCGGCACTCTGTCGTTTGTTTCGAGGTCATATTGAAAAGTCTATATTTCTTCGGCGATTATCACGTTGTCTAAGCACTGAGGATCTGTTTGAACGCGCTGCAGAATAACTTCGCAAATAATCAAATGGCTTTGCCTTTGGTCGTCTGTTAAAACTTTCGAGACGAATTTGGCACAAATTGTTCGCATCTGCCATTCCGCGGTAATGATGTTGTACATAGTTATTTATCAGTTTCTTAGTATTCTACGATCATTTGGACACTTACCTTCCGACCTGAGTTCACAGCAACATGCACACGTAGCGCATTGTTTTTTTTCCTCATGGATGGCCGTCCTGCGTGTGGTTCGTCTTTCTTACTATCTCGGTTGGGTTAGCAGCATTTGTGCTCGAAACAGTAACTATATTTTGGGCTTTCACTCGCAAACATATACTGGATTATGGCCAAAGTCCCGATAACTCATTTTCCGAATCTCAAGCAGAATTTAAATTCGACAGAACGTTGTATTTTTAGCTTCTACCGAGTTAAAAGATAGATGTCTGAAACGACGATACGAACTGCTCAGAAGCTCGTACACAATTGACATCACATGCGCGCTTTGAAGTTCACTTCCTCTTCCATCGAACCTGCCTGAAGCCAGTGAACCATAACATACAGTTACATCAGAAAAAATAGACCTCATTAGTTTTTATACACACCTTGTAAGTTTGGTTATTTTGGTATTTAATACTACAATTCCAAATAGAGCGCGTCAGTTCGGAGAGCATATTGGCAGTTATTTAAAGGATGGAATTTTAAAAACTAAATAATTTTTAATTAAAAAGTGTGTTTTCTGTTTTTCACTGAATAAATGTGAATTATTAATACTTAAAAAAGTTATTTCCTTTTAAATAGACTTTTGGTTCATTTTGTATAAATGAAATCTTCCTAATTTGGAGTAAAACACGTGAAATCTTAAGTCACAATTCAGCTTTGGAGCAGAGGAAAAGAAAAGGAGCTAAAAGTGATTTAAAATTTGTTGTTGAGCGTGCAAATTTCTTACCTGTAAAACCATGAACGGCCCGACAGTGTTAGTGTGAAAGTGAGTTAAGAGGTTCTCTTCAGTAACTTCTGGAAATCCTAGCAGTTTGGCGAACCCAGCGTTGTTGATAAGAAGATTGAGACCCCTTATACCCACTTTGCTCTGGACTATCTCTTGAGCAGCTTTAATGTGATCCAGTTTCGTCACATCTATGCAAATCCAAAATCACATAAAATGAATTTCATCAACGGAAAGACTAAAACATTAAAAAAAATTGTATTAAAACTGGAAAAAAAATTTAAAAAAAAAAAATTGGATTACTGAGTTACCGATGTACCAAATTTTTTTTTTTTTTTTTTTTTTTTTTTTTTTTTTTATAAAATTTTAAATTTATAAAAAAAGAAAAAAAAAAAAAAAATTTTTATTAAAAAAAAAAATATTATAGTAAAAAACTATTAAATACACGTATTTTAAACACATGAAATAAATATTCGATGTAAAAAAAGAATTTTGAGAGAGAAAGTTGGAAGAAGGACTCAACAATACCTAGATGAAATTTTTCTAAAATTTTCTTTACTCACCCATTTGAATTAATATGACTTCAGAATCTTTGGCTTCATCTCGAATGTTTTGTAGATCCTGGAATATTAAGTGAAGTTAAGCACACGAAAACAATTTACGAATTATTTTATTAATAATTATCTTATATATATTGTGAAATGAAAGTACAAACACCAATCATTTGAAAGTGGTCAAAATACCTACCCGTACCGCAGATTTACTGCACTACTAATTAATATTCAGGCCATGAGGCGATAACCGAGTGTGTCGAATTCATTTCCAACCACGGGTCAATTTGTAACAATAAAAATCACGAATGGTGCACTACATCTAGGTTAAGCTGCAATCCTTATAATTTATACTTGTTTTTTGTGATTTGTATTCAAGAACTATTTATACAGACATTTAGGTTTTATAACTTGGTACATTAATGGCAATATTTCATATCGAGGAGATTTTACTTTTTACATTACACTAAAAATATTATAATTCTTACTTTTGACAGAAATAACGATGTTCATGAGCCATTTTTCTTTTCATTTTACTACCATCAAGTTTCGATTAGACATAAAGATGCAAAGGCTTAAATAGATGAGTCTTCTCGTTAACACAAAATATTTTTAAAAAGTTTAATTAAAACTAGTAATTTTCTTGAATAACTTACTAGGAGACAAAAGAGTAACAGCACAATTGAATAATCTCAGTGTAAAAAAAGACAATTTTTCTTATTCTCTGCAAGCGGAAGATTTAATGATAAGAACGCCAAACAAGGTAGGAGATATATTCATTATTTTATTAATGGCTGCTACTACATTCATCGCTATTAGCGAGGGAAATGATACGTTGATTCAACACGATTAGTAATTGCTCGCTGATGAATGTTATAAATTATGTGTAGTTTGAAGTCTTAAAAATTAAGTTACTCAAATCTACTCGCATAGTAAATTTTTGTTACTTGCTGCTAAGTTGGGCGCAAATGCATTCGTTGTGGGCCACATGAGGCCGCGAGTTTGACATGTTTGCTTTAGACCTTATTGTCGCAAAACGAGAGTTAACTAGACCATTTTTGCCACCATCCAAAGATATTCATATGGGTTAACGAACTCGTGGATAACGGAGTTAGACATCAAAAGAGTCCTTGACATGACGCATATCGAACGCAAGCAGGTTTCCTTCCAGATCTCCCCTAATAGGCTTGTTTGGAAGTAATATTCCTTGCAAGGATTTAGAACCGTCAGACATGTGGTAGAGTCTTACATATTGTCACATAATTTTGAGAACCAACCCTCCGTTCCGCACATAGTGCACTGTGGGTTACATACTGTCCCAGTTGGGAACTTTCCTCCCTTTTGTTTCATTTATCATTTCATTAATTTAATTTGTCTAATTGAAGCGATCCGATATTTGGTCCAATGGCCTTTTAAATCATTTTCGAGCTGAAATGGACCAAAAAAGAGGGGACTTCTAAAGGATAGTAATATGTATCGGAATTATTTTTGTGTGCATCTCAATGATTATTTATTATCGTTCCACTGAGAAAAAAATTAGGGCATTTCATGACGAACTCGTCATTTTGAACCTTGGCCAAGTGACGACACCTGATCTGGCCCCTCCAAACTTCCATACCACGCTCATGGGTGAACTTGGAACCTCAACAAATTAAAAATAGATCAGCTCCACCATACCGTGGGTCTTTAGTGGAATCAGGACTAGAACAACGCCGGCCGTGAGTTCTGATCATAATCACTAGGCTCTCTTCTGCATTTCACTGAAACAGTACATAAAGCAAAACTTCTTTATTAAAGAACAAAAGTTCATAAAAATACTGCTCTTTCGATGTGATATGATAGTATTTTTTAATGCACAAAGGCCGGATGCTTCTATGCTGCCCCAAACAAAATAAAGTTGCGATCTAGACATTTTTTTAAAAAAATTGAAAGAAGAGAATTGATTGTCAAGAAGGATGGCCGTTTGCCTATTCGAATATTTCAATTTTAAAGAATTAAAAGCATTAACTAGAAATACTTTGCCCTACTTTAAAAATGTTGAGAATATTTTTCATTTTGTTCTTCCGTTTAATTAGTAGTCTTTGTTTACTTTATAATGATATTTTTTAAGGAACTTCGCTTCTAAATGCATAAAGTGTCTACTAAACTTATTTATATATATGTATTTTTTCACATTTAATATTGTTATATTGCTTATTAAATGTATAAATAACTTCTGCCAGTTTATTCACGCTTTATTTTATTTATATTCATATATAACAGAAGCTTTATTTATTTATTTTTTAATTTTTACAATCGTTGATTCAAATCTTTATTCTGAATGAAATAAAAGTTAAATTAAAACTAGATTTCAATAAATTTAAGGTTAATTTTATTTAGGTAAATAATAATGCAAGATTAATTTGCTGTTTAAAAGAACTCAAAACATTCTCCTATCCGATTCTCCTATATTTTAAAATAATATAAATAAAAAAATAATTCAAATTTGAAGAACAATGAGAAAGAATTAATCGTTAATATAAAAAAAAAAATATTTTAACACGGAAGCAAAAGTAATCAAAAGTAAACTTTAAAAATCTCTTGTTTTTTAAGGCAAAACTAAAATGATTGAAATATCCCCCCCCCCCTCTCTTTCTATTCAAGTCTGTATCATTAAACATTTTACTTTCTGAAAAGTTCTGCAATCTGCTTTCTACGGGTCCTATACCAATCCAGATCATTAATGAATACGCCAATCGCTGATATTTTAACCGTGAATGGAACATCGTTCTATTGAAAATAACTCCAAACTTTATTATAGCAATTGATATACACTCTATAACAAAAAAAAAAAAAAAAAACGACCCCCCAAAAAAGAATAGGACGATGGAAAAAAAAATTAACAGAGAAGAAGGTGTAAATTGGGTATAACTCAGTCAATTTTACTGAAATTGAATGAGTTATTTCAGAGTTACATAGTTACAAAGTAGCGAGCTCAATAAGGTGTTGTCCCACCTCTATCCTGGATGCAAGCTGCCAAACGACGTGGCATTGAGTGATAAAACTCGCTAATGGTCTCCTGCGGTATTTCTTGCCGAATTTGCTCCAATTGTCGGGCTAGGTCATCTACATTCCCTTGTAAATGCAGTCGCCTTCCCAACATATCTCAGACCCGCTTGATTGGAGAGAAATCTAGCTGGCCAAGAAAGTGTTTAATAAGCTGTAAGACAGTTCATAGCAGCACGTTCAGTATGTGTTCTGGGATTATCTTGCTGAAAAATAAGGCCAGGGTACTGCAAAAGGAACGGTAGCAAAACAGGTACCAGAATGTCTTCGACGTACCGCAGTGTTGTAAGTGTGCCTCTAATGACGACCAAAGGGGTCCGGCTATCAAAGGAAATGGCACCCCAGACCATAACTCTTGGTTGAGGGCCTATGTGGCGTGCAATAGTGAAAGCAGGATCGGCACGCTACCCTGGGCGTCTCCAGATACGTCTTCGATTATTTCAGGACGCAACTGGAATCGGGATTCGTCGATAAACAATATATGTCCCCAGTCAGCATCATTTCAACCTAATCGAGCCAAACACCACTGTAATCTGGCTCGACAGTGTGCAGGCGTGAGTGGCAGGAGGAGTAGCAATCAGCGTAGATTTCGCTCCAACCATTGCACGTCTGATGGTTGATAACGATAAATCAGGCACTGAGACAGCTGATCTGACAAACACTCTGTTCTCCTTATCTGCTGTGGCCTTAGATCGATCGCTACCATCATGACGCTGAAATCTGCCATTGTCTACACATTCTTGCCAGCATCTTCTAATCACCGCATCGCTTCGACCCATATGACGAGAGCGATTCTTCGATTTGCCCAAACTGCCTCTTTCTATCCAGTGATACGACCTCTTTCAAACTCTGACAGTTGCTCGTAATGAGCTCGAATCCTGTGGCAAGGCATTTTTTCAATTGTTTGAAAGGTATCCAAAATCGCAATGCAACAGAAAATTGGACCATCAGATTGAGAATCGCTTCTTATATACATCTGCCGAGTGAGCAGTTTGAATGCGCTGTAGCTCCCGCTATTCATTCATTGGACACCAAATTTTAATCATTTGTATGTTCGATCCAAATATCGTTGCACACGAAATTTCATTACAATCGGGTAACTCCTTCAAAGCACGTTTTTTTCTCCCGTTATAGAGTGTACTTGAATAGTCCTTAATTTCTTGAATAGTTTTTAATCCGATTCCCGCGTTGTACTTGTATTAATCAAATATTTTCAAGAAATATTTGCTGTACAAGTAATTATTTTTTATTTATGCATTGATTCTCCGTGATATATATATAGATAGGATCATCTCACAAGTTTAGGGAATATCCTGGAATTAATAATAGGGCGCGAATTAAATATAAAACAGATTATTTAGAAGATATTTTCTTAAAACTATACAAACCATCGAAAGCCATGAAGGGGAAAGGGGTGGACTAAGGCAGCCGGGGTAGACGAGTCATCATAATGGAGAGCTCATGCCCGGCGTTATTTCGATCGAATGATTTGAGTCTTGATGACAATAGAAATTTATCGTGTTGCAGGATTAATGCACGTTAAATTTATCCACGCTTAAAATCCTCTCTTTTAGTATGGTGTGGAAATTATAAGTACCAGCTCATAATTTCGCAACTTGACTGAGACTCGAAATGACCCTCGTGTTGCTTTTAAATAAATTAGACACTAAGAAATCACTTTGGAAATTTATTCCGTCATCAAACCATGAACATCCTAATTTGACTTTTCAATCTAATGACAATTTAGGTGCACTTTTAATGAAACTTCTAATAGAATTACGAAAATTATCAAGGGTTGAGCTTTTTCTTTTTTTTTTTTTTTTTTTTGAGTTTTAATGGTTTTTAAATTTTTAAAAATATTTTTAAACTAAAAGACATTTTAAAATTTTTTTTATTGAAGTTTGAGATTGTATGATATTGCATTAAAAATATCTCGTATCCAATATCATAATCTTCGTTGTCAATTACCTCAATATTTCAAAAAAAGGCCTTTCAGTTATTTGCATGCATCTCCTTGTTTCATTTCAGTTATATCCCTTTTTAATGATTATGCAAATGTACCAAGAATAGAAACAAACGTAAAAAAAACTAGTGTCCTAGCTGAAAAAAGTATATACACTTATTTCAATTTCTCTGTTTAATGTACGAGAGAATTGAGCTGTAAAAAATGATAAAAGATTATCAGTTGTTTGTTATATTCAAAAGGAAATTTTATTAATATGCCAGATTTGTTTTACACAGTTCATTCTTATTCACGCATTTCAAGATAAGTAATGCCTATCTCTTTTTGATTAAAAAAAGCGGTTGTATGTAAGAATATCATTGGACAGTTGATTTTAGCATTTTTGTAGTGACTTTTTCTTTTTTTTTTTCATTTCTATTTATTTTTGCTACTCTCGTCTACTAGTGAAAGCTTAAGAATCCATGCTTTGATAAAATTTAAATTCAAAACGTAAGTACACGGGGAAACACCAAAAAACGTGAAGAAAAAAATATTTTAGTTCGTGTAAAAATACAAAAGCGATCAATTGTAACTTTTGAATACCGATTATGCTTAATGATCCTTAATTCTTGAAAACTTAAGAAAGCCCGGATGACTTAGCATTCACTTTTGTATTCGAACAAGAAAAAAACTACACATTAAAAATGCACGAAGGTCGTATAATAAAGTTTACGAAAAATTTATAATAAATCTATTTGATTTATCGCGAATGAAAGCTGATAACAGATAAATAACAAATCATACAATGAAGGGTACGGTTGAATCGATTTAATAAGTCTTACTCTCTCTAGGTTATTTTAGTAAATAATTCAGGACTTAAAATGTTTCATTTAATTAAAAAAATTGTAAAAAACAAAAACGTTAATGTTCTTTTAACTAGAAAAATATTCGTATTTTTTATTTTGATGGTTTGGTTTTCTTAACGTCGCACTAGAAGCAACACGAATACTATTGGTGACGGACCTCATAATTCTGAACCTCGGTGAAGGAACGAGGATGACACCTGAGCTAACACCCCTCTCCTAACTTCCACACCACGCCAATAGAACTGATCCATCCGCTACCCAAAACCTGTGGTTTGATGATCTAAGCTCAATCCTGCACATCCTCGCCACTTTAACGAAACGCTCTTTGAGTGAAAACAGAACTCATGAATCGACTGAAATGATTTCACCGGCCACGAAGCTCGTTGCCAAAACCACTCGTCTACTTCAGTCACGTGGGTCCGTTTTATGCCTCCGCACAAATTTTAAAGTTTCTTTTTAGATTTTTTTTGAAAGAGCTGTCCTTCAAACTTTCGTTTGGAAATGTATTAAGGCTCCCATCTACCCGCCATTTTGATTTCGTAGACGTATCATTAATCCTATGGAATTTCGACTATAATTCTCACATCTTTACTATTTGATCTATTTGAATGCAACAAAGTGCATTCGAAAGAGCAAAAAATAATGAAGGCTTCAACGGAATTACTTTTTTCTCCGATTTTCAAAAATATTTTTACCCGATTTTCAAAAATATTTTTACCCCTATTTTAATGATTCGTTTGCGAGTTTTCTGGTCTTTAAGAAATATTTTTAAGTATTTTTTAAAAATCGGAGGGAAAAACACTTTCAGAAAACTCTTTCAAAAACTCTTTTTTCTATTTTTTACTCCTTCAGAAGCATTTTATTGCATTCAAATAAATCAAATAGTAAAGATGGGAGAATTAAAGTCGAAATTCCATGGGATTAACATCATGTCCACGAAATTAAAATGGCGGGTAGACTTGAGCCTTAAAGCGCTGTTTACGTTTATGTAAACTTAAGTGTCAAAATTACAAGAAGAGAAGGATTTGAAAAATATAAAAACTTTGAGAAGCCTGTTAGAAAATATTTATGCAATATGCACTTTTGATGAAACTTTGTAAAATTAACAGAAATGGAATTTAAAAAATTAACCAAACCTCAACAGCTCAAATGAAATAAGAAAAGATTTTTCCAAAAAATTTGAGAAAACGCAATTTACGATTTCGTCCAAAGCAAGTACGCGTACACATGATTTCACACATACATTCACAAAAATAATTTAAAACAAATAGGATATCATCCTTTCAATAAGTTATTGTGATTGTTTATTATTAACGCACTGAGAAGCAACACGAGGTTACTGGTGATGGACCTCGTAATTTTGAGCCTCATGACGAGGACGACAAATATTAGTTGGCACTTCCCTCTCCAAACTTCCAAAACTACTCAACGGACTTTTGATCTGGACCAGATTTAACGTGCATCAGCCCCGCTACACAGTGGGTCTTTCGTGTCATCGGAGCTTGAACCTACGATTCAACGAAAAATCCCTTCCTCGACCATGACCGTGGCCACAGAGTTCTTTTTCTAATTTCTATCAGGGCTCAAACTTTTTTGGCGTTAGGGGGAAAAAATCAACATTTTTATTTCTGTTGCCTTTTTTTATATAATAAAGCCAATCAAGAATTTAAGAGATAACAATATTTTCGATTATTTACATTTCATTTTCAGTTTAGTAATTTGATTCGAGACTGAAGTTTTGAAGAATAAAATGGTCTTAATTTTCGTAAAACTTTTTTTCTCAATATGAGCTTAATTTATATGTATAAGCAATAAATATTCCACAAACGCGATATAATAGCAAAATAATTTGATTTTATTACTCTCTAATTTCTTTGCGATAACTTTATACATTTCGAAGAAATTTTTAAAAACTAATATTGATTTAGATGGGAGAGCAAATGTTTTAAGAATAAAAAATTCACTAACCTTGATAGAGTTCTTATTCCTATAAGTTGCAAACACGAATCGGGGAGGGGTGGGTAAATGAACCACTTGTCGAACGAATTCCAGTCCAATGCCCCTGTTAGACCCAGTCACCAAAACACTCTCTACTTCCATTGCTGTCTTTAACTAGAATGACGAGAAATTAATGCTACTTCTACTCCTTTATGTAGCAGATCTGGAGGGCCTGCTTTGCTGTACGATGATTGGCGCTAGTGATTCGAGGAGAGAACTGTTTACTGTGTTTAATTTTTCATTTCCTGCTTGTCGTCCCGGCTGCTTATGTAAACCGATAAGGAAGGAGAATGACACGAACGCCCATCTCTCTATCAGCGACGACTGAAAGATAAAATCAGCATTTGCATCTCGGACTTCGATAAGTTTTTTCAGAGGTTAATTTAAATTCGTTCTATTATGGAATATGCTTGTTTGGAGAGTTAAAATTTTAGTAGAAAGAAAGAAAAGTTGCGGAAATAGAGAGAAAAAATACCGTCTTTATTTACTTGGGAGGTAATAAAAATATTTCGAATGAAACTTTAGAAAAATATTGCACACATTTCAATTTTTTTTATTACTAATTGATAAACTCTTATGTGAATTCTAACTTTAGTAGGACAGAAAACCACTTAGAATTTTTACTCCATCGTATAGAAAGGCCGTCTGTCTGGGCTATAAGTTCTCATGTTTGCACTGACAATGATTGCGATTAAGAGTTAGAAGTGGAGAATTTGGCGGCAAAAAAATTAGGCAATAAATAACAGGAAGTGATTATAAGGGGGTATACGCAAAAAAGAAAATTAAATATTTAGTTGCAAAATGGCAAATTTTTGACGCTTTTTGGTGAATTTCCATTTAGAAAAATAAAAACTTATAATTTATACCAATTTTATTGTTGTTTAGATTTAATACTAGTGTACAGATGTTTAAGATTTTGATTATTATCCACCCAAATGCTATTGTTTTAGCTAACCCAAAAATGTCGTACCAACCACTTTTCAAAAATTTATCTTGCTTCTGCGTATAGTTTTGTTGTCTGCTTTCAGCAGTAACGAATTGAATTTTCAAAAATACGTCAGAATAAATTTCATCTGAATTTTTTATATGATTGAAATAAAATATAAATAATACATGTCTGAAACCTGCTTTCACTACTAATAAACAAAATTTTCAAAACTATGTCGGAAAAATTTTTCCCCAATTGTCTTATTAGAATTAAGTGAAACAAGATTTGGTTTTATTAACGTCACACTAGAAGCAACACGAGAGCAAGAAATATTGGTGACGGACCTCGTAATTTTAAACCTCAGTAAGAGACGAGGACGACAATTTAGCTTGCACCTCCTCTCCTAACTTCCACACCACGCCAGTCCCAACAGATTGGGAGGACTTTGGTCCCAACAGATTCAACGTGCACCAGCTCCAGCTACACGGCGGGTCTTTAATGGCATCAAAGCTCAAACCCACGATTCAACGAAACCGTCGGCCGCGAGTGCGATACCTTAACCATTAGGCTACCTCAGCCATGAAGTGAAACAAATATAAAAATTATTTTATTTACTAATCGATTTATGTATTATCTTAAGCCATATATAAACTGGAATCAAGACAGCTGTGAGGCAGCCATTTTTTTAGCTACCCAAGAGACTATTGTTTTAATTCGATCACTTTGGGAGACCTAGATCATTTTTTAATTTTTTATCCTTTCCTTCCATTTTACTTACATTTAGCTTAAATATATTTGATTTATTAATTTTTTTTTTTTTCAATTTTAATTACATGTACCTGATATAATGTTCAATTCAATAATTTATCATTTCCTTTAATTTTAATATCCGAAAGGTTTACTATTGTCCATTTCTCAATATTTCATCGTTTACTTAAATTCTTATACTTCATTGAGTAATTTAATAATTATTATAAAAAAAAGCGCACGTTGGGTGACTAAATCTGTTGAATGCCAAAATTTGCATAGAACTTTTTTAAATTTTTAATTTTAAGTTGTTGAGCAAATATTAGTAATTTTTTTTTGTTTGCTTGTTTTTTCTGTCTCAAATAGATCTCCTTAAGATATCTTTTGTGGCGCTCTTTTAACAATAATTTTTTGTAAAATACATTTAAAATAAAATTTTACTGGCTTTGGAATTAGTGTTTTCCACAATTCCTTATTCTGTTGTACACGCAATGTTGCAGCGTCTTTTTTACATCTTATAAATAAAGATCACACAATATTTGCTGTCTAATGAATGATTGACCTTATATCTGATAATAAAATTGGAGGTTCAAAGACAAATAATAGCTCTTTCGCTTGAAATATTAAAATATTCTTTTTTATATATAATATTGTACAATATAAAACTTTCATCAAAGTACAATATTTCACATTAACTACAAATAAGTAGTTATGCATTAAACTTATCTATGTATTAAAATCATCTATCACGGATAATTTCATTAAAAAAATATGGGGTATTTATAACAAACACCTAAAGAGATAATTAGCCAAAATTAAACGAGTAAGTTTAGTTAAACATACTTTAACTTTCCGTTTGTTTCATACCTCATACAACTATTAAGTGCACAAGGAGAATTAAAATTACTCTTGCAGGTTACTTGTGCTAAATAACATTTAATTATGTGCTCAAAGCAATACTGTCGATTGTATTATAGAAAGAAATAAAATGTAAAATAAATTTCGCATATTTAGTCTTTCCGTTTAAACCATATTGTCTTTGCTTACGAATGGCAAAAACTTCATGTTCATCCACATTAGCTACCCTTTTCAAAACAAATGCTACAGCTTCTAGCAAGTCCATTATTTACTGTACAAAACAATTAGCCACCGTGCGTGAGAGGTTTGGATTGAAACAGACAAACTACAAAGGTAAAGATCGCTTCAACAAAAAAAAAAAAAAATGTTTTATCTCCTAATGATGCGTGCTCATAGAATGGATCATGTGACAAATGTTATCTATCAATTTAACCAAATACCGAAGCAGAACTCGTCTTATTGGAACTGATGATGAAAAAAAATCCGATATAGTTCGTGCATTCTTGATGTTTTTCTCATTAATGAAATTGAATTGTTGAAAATGTATTAAAAGCAACATGAGTGATATTGGTTACGTGAATGACGCTCAAGTGACAAAAAGACCTGCAGTGGATTTCACGCCATGACAACATAAGCACTTGAAGCTTCGACAGATTGCACGTGGTCAAATTACACGGCTTTTTTAGGGAGTCAACGCCTCAACGAAAACAACGCCAGTCGCGCCCTGACTACTGTTTTAGCAAGAATCTCCTTCCATAACATGCAAAAAAGACAGTGGAATTAATATGGGTGGGAGGAGGCAAACTGTCATTTACCTCCTCCCACCCATATTAATAAATTTAAAAACGAGATTTTTCAGAACCCAAGTTAAAAATATAAAAGGACATTTTTAATTGATTCCAATGCATTTAACACGGGATATAGGACAGAAAAATTGAAGAAAGATGGTCATCCCGATTAATTGAGGCAGGCTACAGTAATTAATGTCCTTTGATGAAATAATTCAAATTAAGACTAGGCAAGCAGAACACGAGACCAAACGAGCTATAATACGGTGTTTTTCCATCATTCAGTTTTGATTGAGTATTAACGTCGTACAAAGAAGCAACACGACGGTTATGGGTGACGGAGCTCGTTGTGTCGGTCACCTACTGAACCTTTCGTGACGTAACAAATTTAATCAACTACAAAACCGTATTTAGAAGGACGAAATCCTTCTGTTATGAGTTCATTACTCTACCAAACGGGCCACAACAGACCTCTCTTGGTGAAAATGAGATTTGTTGTTAAAACGTCACACTTTAAACTCTACTTCGGCTTAATTATCATTTCCTTTCCTATGTTGTTTACTGTCTTTGGTAAACACGAGTGACGTGCCCTCTGGATACTCCAGCGATCCTTCCCTATTTTTGACCCTCCTTCTTTTTTCAATTTTTTTCACTTCCAGATCCCATCTCTACACTTTACTAGTATTACATTTACTCATTTACTTTGTTTTGGTGCAGCATGGCTATATCTGGCTTTTGCTCCATTAAAAATGCTATCACTCACTCATTCAAACGTCTATATCACAGTTACACCTCGTTTGGCACAGCATGGCCTCATCTGGCTCTTGCGCCATTAACCTCCACCATCACTCATTCATATTTAAGCTCTACTTATCGAAAATGTATTTACTTAATCTAGTTTCCCAGTGATTGTTTCATGAAAACGTCTCATTTAGAAGTAACATGAGGGCTCTTGGCGAGAGCTTCATCATATATAACTTTGGTCAAATGACGAGGACGGCACACGAGTCAGTCTGCTATGTTCCACACCATCCTTAAGTAAGGACATTGAGTCCCGACTAATTTAATGTACATTAACCCTGCTGGACGACGAAATTTTAGAGGCATCAGGATTTGAACCCATTACTAGACGTAAGCAAGGCTAATTGTGTACTGTGATCACAATCAATCTACTGCTACCGCCTCTGTTGAAAATGAGGCTTTGGTCTTGATAATGTATGTTTTTTCTTCATTTCTCTTTGATACGTAGAAAGAACCGAAGTTTTAAATTAATAAACAGACTGCACCTAGTATGAAATAACGTTGACTTCACGAGGTTGCTACACGAAGACGAGGTATAAAACGAAGTATAAATAGATAACGAGGTTCTCTGTTTTGAACCTCTACAAACTGATAAGAAAATTGAGCTGATAGCTCTCTTTGATATCGTAACCACACGAAGGCTGAGACCTCCTGTTATATCTTACGACATACCTTTAGAGAAATTGAGACTAGATTCCGTTAACTATCGAAGTTTTACAAGTAAAAAAATACAAAAAAAAATGTTTGCCAAAAATCGTAAGGAATATTTCATAGATTTAAAGGTACGTTTTATTTCGTAATCAAAAGCTGAAAAAAACCATGGTTTAATCCTCAGTGTAATAAAGAAAATATCAGAAGTTGATGGGATCGTCACTTTTTTCGATGAACGGCCTGTTGTGAAACTCTCCACATTATGCCAGAGTCTTGAACATAATTTAGAGGCTTTCCGAAGCTTCTATTGGAATCGCACTTGGTTACGATGGGACCAGCCGTGCACACAGATCTATCTTCTCCCTTCTGGGATTCATCTGTGCCACCAGGATTCCAAGTCTTTCAAAGACACCGACAAGCGGTATATGGAAATGTTCAATGCAACCTGAAAAGTGAAATGCTGCAGTAAAATAACGAATTTAGAAAAAACTGTTTCCCCGTAGGGAATATGCAATGTTCACATTTGAATCAAAATAACCAAATACAGCCATCCTCCCTTGTGCACTACATTAGAACAGACACATTTCATTAGAACATACATAATTAGATATATCTATTGATAGATCTTGCATTGTCGAGTCGTTATTCGATTACGATAAGAGCGCTGAAAACTCTCCTAACTTTCCCACTGCATTAATAATGATAACAGCAATAGTTCACGTTATTCCACTAGATGTCTTTTGATGGTAACTAGGCGTATATTTCAGAGTTCCACTTGTTACACTTCAGTTGAGGTAAAAAATACAATTCACCAATATTTTGGTTCCAAAAAGTAAGCCTTGAATTTGATACTGTTTATTCAATGTTCCAAAAAAAAAAAAAAAAAAAAAAAAAAAAAAAAATGCGAAAACAAAAAAAAAAATTTTAAAAATTAAAAATATTCCACTGTTTTTTTTTTCTCTATTTTTACTCAACACAAATATTGATAATCAGAGCTAATGCACCTTTTAATCTTGAACCGCAGTCAGATGAAGTAGACACCTCATCCTGATCCATGCAACGAGCTGCCAACAACACAACTCGACAAACCTCAAGAGAGAACATTACACTCTCAAATCTTCCACACCACAAGCCAGTCACAAAACATTTCAGACAACCTCCTCCCCTGGACCATTCAAGCGAATGCGTGATGATATTGTTTAATGGTGCAAGAGCCAGTTATGTTTATGCTGCACCAAGAAAGGTGAAAGTGTTATCTACTCATTCGAAAAACAAAAACTGGCTGATAAGACGGAGGATCGAAAATAAAGAGAGATTGCTAGGGTATCTCGGGTCACGTCACCCGTGTTTACTAAAGACATAAAACCCATGGTTAAGGAAAAAAATCACTAGGGTGCCTGGAGTGAGTGATGCCCGTTCTTACCTGAAGATGGAAATCCCCTGAGGGCTCGACAAATACATTTGAGTGTAATGCGAGTACAGTCGGACCCCGTTAATTCGCAACAGTAAGGGGTCCAGGTTTACTATATAGCACTTTAAGTACACTGCTATATACAGAATTTATATAAATTTAGCAATAATGTAAATTACAACATAGATATGAATTTTCTGAATTGCGTTTATTCTTTTTCGACATTGTTTTTTATTCCGCAAATTACTTATTTAAAAAAAATCTTTTAATTCTTTAAGTTTGACCAATAAAAATAGATTATATGGGTAATCTCACTAACACGAGATCTTAAAATATCTTACAAAAAAGATCCTTAGTGGAACCTTTCATTTTCCTAGAAATGGCGATTCATGTCCAACCTAACATTCAAATATAAATTGGAATGAAAGTACTACAGTGGTAGGCCCTCTCTCAGCTCTAAGCTTTCAAAGGAGGCGTCTCAAAGACAATCTTTTTGTTCATATCCGCTTAGTCAGTGAATGAGCAAGTGAAAGAGGATTTATGGCACAAGAGTCAAATTTAGTAAAAATCAAGGTGAACTGTGATCTAGATCTTGGAGGGAAAAATTGGTGGCCAAAAAGGGTGAAAAAAATGATTGAATGACAGTATTTTAACGGCGCAAGAGCCAAATGTGGCCAAGTTGCGCCAAACAAGGTAAAGCTGTCATCTAGGCGTATGAAAAATTGATAAAAGACAAGACAAGAACCGAAAAAAATGAAGGATTGCTAGGGTATCCCGTGGAGCGTCGTCCGTGTTTACCAAAGGCTAACCACGTGAGGATGAAAAATACCACTAGGTTGTCTCGGGATCATGATTCTCGTACTTACCTAAAGAAGGTAAGCCCTTGAGGGCCTCCACTTACTCGGGTTTTTTTTATCTTTCCTTTTTTTTACAAAATTCACCGTCTGCACATAACGATCTGGGAACTAACGGCCCGTCATCTCCTTTCCTTCCTGCATCAGATATTCAGAGTGTAATATTTTTTTTTTTAATCTTTCTCTGCTTTTCTTACTTCCTCGCTACTGAGGAACTCGCTAGTGTTCATTTGGGCATAACGACAGCTCAAGGTCTTTAACAATAACAATGACTGTTTTGGTTTTATTGACGTCGCACTAAAAACAACACGAGGGTAGAACGCCCAAGCGGACCGAGCTCACCGAAAGGGTTTGAGCTACAAACTGGTCCGCCGGGAGAGTGGGTGAGTGAATATAAAGATTATTGGTGCACGAGCCAGATCTGGCTATGCTACGCCAAACAGGATTTAACTGTGATCTGAACGTGAGAAAATAGAAAAGACAAAAATTGGTTGACAAGAAGGAGGGTCAAAAATAGAGAAGGATCGCAAGGTTAACCCGGGGGTGCGTCCCCCATGTTTACATGCAGTCCCCCCGGGAGACAATTACCACCGCACTCAATATTTACTGGCGAAAATATTTTTTACAATAGGGTAACAAAAAACAGTACGTGTTGGAACAAAGAAATGAATAGAACATAATCCCGAAAATCAAAAGAACACAGACTTAAGTTCTTAATTGTGTATTCTTTTGATTACAGATGCGCCATAGTTCTAACGATGTTAATTTTCGACCTCATCGTTCTAATACTTCCAATTTCTCACTTTTATCACTTTTCTTTTCTTTTCTTTCTTTTTTTTTTATCTTGGTTTGGTTTTATTAACGTCGCCCTGGAAGTAACACGAGGCAACGGACCTCGTAATTTTGAACCTCGGTCAAGTGACGAGGACAAAACCTAAGGCTGCACCCCCTCTTCTAACACCCACACCCCACCAATGGGAGAGCTTTGAGCCCCGATAGATTTAACATGCATCAGCCCCGGCTTTGCGTCGGGTCTTTTGTGGCTTCAAGACTCTAACCTACAATTCGACGAAACTACGAGTCCGTAGCCATGACCACAAGGTTACGCAGTCACCTTTTTATTTTGGAATGCATATCAATCTGCACATATTGACTTCGCGATTTCTTGGTATTACCAGATGCTGGTACAAAGATACAATGAGTCTCACGCCGCAGGCAGATTCCTGGCGGCAAAGCATACACAAATAGACAAAAAGGAAAATTGAAAAATTCAGAAATGGAGCAAAATACATACACACAAGGTATACAATTAAAAACACACAATATAGAAAATTGAAAATTTAGAAATATAACCAAATATTGAAACATTTATGAAATTTGTTTGGAATTTAATGAGCCATAAGAATACAGGATTTAAACATGAAATGCAAATTAGGATTTTCATACACGCACTTCAACCAAATAGGTTTTGCTTCAACAATTGGACATTTTAAATGAAAACTTTTCATAAAAGGCAAGAGAAAACTCAGTGGTCAGCATCTCCATCAGAGCCACAAGAATATAAATTTGTACAGGAAGGGACCATGACCAGTTAAGAAGCGAGTAATAAATCATGCATTGGAATAAAAATTCAAATTTGGAATATAGGACTTAACATGAATCCCGGTATTACAAGTTGACCACCAGAATTTCCAATCAGAAAGAAGCTTAATTTTTTAAATCTGAACTATATAAGACAGAGGGGCAGTGACAATCATTCCCTCACCATCAGTGAACGGGATTTGTAAATGAATATGCTTGGTTTTTTTTTTCTAACGTCGCACTTGAAGCGACATGAGGGCTATTGGCGACGGACTTCGTAATGTTGAGCCTCGGTCAAGTGACGAGGACGACACCTTAGCTGGTACTTACTCCCCTAACTTCCACACCACGCCAGAGGGAGGACTTTGGGCCCCGACAGATTTAACGTGCATCAGCCCCGACTACACGGCGGGTCTTTAGTGCCAAGGCTCGAACCCGCGACGCAACGAAAATCACAGCCCCACGAGTCTGAAACCGTAAGCTCTAGGCTAACGCGGCCTCTGTAAATGAATCTGCAGTTTCGTTATGATAATCTCCGATGTGGGCCCAAAATCAGTACAGATTGCAAAAATCAGAATAAGTTGATAATTTTTCTTTAATAATATTAATAAAACCTGATTTATTTTTGGTACTTTGCAGTAGCAATATTGATGATAAACTATCGGAATAAATAGAAGCTTTGACATTATGAGAGACGATCCACAAAACTGCAAATCCATTTGCCGAAGCCTCAGTCTGGAAAACTGAATCATAAGAATTAAACATGTACACCCTATTTAGGACACCCCATTAGAAGACACACACGGCGAATCCAGTTTTGAATATGATCCTTGATCTGTCGATGTAAATCTCCCATTCTGAGGGCCCAGAAAATTTCATGAGAAAAAGAATTTGCTTTTCAGGACGAACAGCTTTGAGTGAAGTATTTGAGTAGAATGTGATATTATTAACCAGGTGAAAAAATTTGGAATTATGCTGCTTCCAGATTTGATATTTAAGAAAATGAAATTTGAAGTTAAGATAAAAGGGGGGGGGGGACCCCGGGCAGTTACCCACAGTGCAGTAATAGGAGACGTTCTATAGGCTTTGGTAATTTTTAAAAAGTAATAGGTAATTTGAGAGGAGTTAAGATCACCACCTCAAACCATAGACAATAATGGGTCCTATAAATGATAAGTGCCACAGTTTATAATTTTTGGAATTAAAATCATCGAAAGAAATCCTATTGAAATTTAATGAGATATTATATATATTTTTTCTTCAAGATAGTTAATGTAGGGATTCCAGGAGAGCCGGCAGTCAATCAGAATATTTAAATATTTATAAAATTTACAAATTTTTATGAAAGAATTCTTTAATTTAAGAATTGGGTTTCTACAGAAGACGCAGCCACCACGAACTCCCTTGCTGTGGATTGACGGGCATCTAAATACAACCGAGGCGCTTTTCTTAATCGAGATCTCTAACCTATGCCTTGCCAGATATTCAGCAATAAAACCAATAAAAATATTGGAACTATGTTCTAGGTCTCTTCTTGAATTTTCGGAAGAAATAATCACCAGGTTCTCCGCAAAAGCTTCAAATAAAAAAGTTTGCAATAAATGTCTAAAAGAGAATTAAAATATAAATTCCACAAAGCGGGCCAAGCACCAAAACCTGTGGACAGCTTTGGGTAATTAGATGCTTTATTGTAAAATTAGTAATTGAAAAAAATGTAGATTTATTAAGAAATTAAATAAATTTTTGAAACAGATTTTAAAATTCTTAGAATTTTAATTTTCCAAAAACCAGACAAATTTATATTGTCTAATGCGCTCTTTATATTGATAAAAGTACAAGTAACATGTTTTATAGACCTTTTGTGTTTGATATGCGAAACCAACAGAAAAAAATGTGTCATCACATCTGAAAATGTTCTTTGAACCTAAATTGAAGTGAATGAAAAATATTGTTTTGATGAACCCAGAAATATGAATACACAAAAAAAAAAAAAAAATTCAACAATTTAACCTAAGGGTGGTAGCAAATAAATTGTTCTCTACGATTTAACGAAGGAATCGTAGAGAACTTGCCAGTTTTAAGGTGGAGTTTCAAGTAAGCATGTTTAAAATTATTTTGGGAATAGAAAAATTGAAAACAAAAATTGATAAATTTCACTAAAATTTTAGGAACATTAGAAAAAGTACGTTTCCAAATCCCATAGTCCGAAACCGTAAGGCCGGGAGCCTTTCCGCCACAAAGATTCTTAAAGAGCAAGGATACGTCTTCGGTGGAAACCTTCGGAGGAGGCGTAGAATCTTCAAAAGCCAAATCGAAGGTTTCATTACACGTTAGGAAAAGAGAACGTATTAAAAATTCATATTTGTGCTAGGGAGAACAATAAGACGAACTAGAAATTATGACCTCGAAGCTGAGATCTCAGGGACTTGCCAAACGCAATCATGAATTTCAAGCCAAAATTTTCGTTACTGATGATGCAGAAGTGCATCTAGGTCTCGTGTTTTGTCTCAAGAATTCTCTTTTTATATATATATATAAAAAGGGAAGTTTTTTTTTTATACTGTAATTGTAGTTTATCAATTTCTCCAGATAGAAAATTGTTTTTGATAAGAAAAATTATTTTCCTATTAAGAGCACTAAGTTTATTCCTGAAAATTTTTAAATTATTGTCCAAGAGAAAACTGGAGAATCGAGAATCCGTCTCTTAAGAAAGAATTTGAAAGGGGATAACTGGACGGTTGAAATCAATAAAGTAGCAAAATCCTCTAGCTGATCAGAATTCCGAATTCATTCAAATTTAGAATAAGTTTGGTGCGTAGGATTTCTTAAAACTTATCAGAAATTTATTAAAACTGTATGTAGTTTCTAAATCAAATTCAGAAGTATTTAAATCACATCGCAGATTAACACCCACAAACAGGTGATCACTCAAAGATTCCCGGTCCAGAAACACTTACCTATCCACCAAATAAAAAATGCTATTTGAAATCAAAGAAATATCTGGGTTGTCCTTACCTGAATAAACCACAGAAGTAGGACCTAATTCTGGTATATTTAAGAATTTAGATTACATTACTTATTCTTGTGAGGTGAAATTGACCAGAAGATCCACCTGAGTATTAGTAAAGCCATAACCCCAGATGGGAGACTCCACATTGAAGTCCCTAGTCGGGAAACAACTATGATTCGAAATGTTATAAGAAGATCCTTAAACAGAATATCAAAATCATCATGATGAGGGAAATATAAATTTATTGATATATTTAGCCTCGGGGAATTCAAACGTATATTAAAATTAAGATAAGGATCTTCAATTAGTAGAGGATCGGATCCGAAGCAACCACAAAGCCCTGGAGACGCGCAGCCCACGAGTGAGTAGCATTCAGTTGCAAAATATTTATTCTTTTTCCTCTGCTTAAAACTAGACTCTTCAGAGAATATATCAAACCCACCTCAACATAGATGACGAATACAAGGCAATTGTCAAATACTCGAAATTGTCGGAAGGGCAAACCTTCCAATATTACATCATTAAACCGAAATTGAAGAGAACCCTCAAAATTGTCATGAAGGGCCAACCAAGCGATATGAAGCCAGAGGACAATAAGGAAAAACTTTTGGAAATGGATTTCAACTCAGATAAAGTTGTACAACTTACAAATCGTTGATCCAAATTTCCTCTACCAGTATTTTTAGTTAGTCTTCCACGAAACAACGGTGATGAAAAAATTTCCAATGTGGACAGACTATGTTTTATAACTATTAGAATCGAAAATTATCGTGGGAATGGAGTAACCCAGTGTTATACGGGCAATTTTTTTTTTTTCTTCATCCCAGCTATTTCCTAAATTGTGGTCACATGCACCTTACAAGAAACTGATATAAAAGAACGTATTGACAACCCGTTCTGCATAAACTGGGAAACTCATGGACACACTGTCTCATGGGATAGATGACCCAAATATCCAAAACTACCAAAGGGTTCCAGACAAAATGCCATCAACTCTAAAAGAAACCTTTTCATTCATTTGTCCACGCAGTCAAAGCAAAAATTCAAACTGAACAACATTAATATTCTGCAATCGGAGACCTCAGCACAGATTGAGATCCCACTTAGGACCAATCCTCCCCACATCAACAAGAATAATCACTTAAACCTTAATAGTAATCAAAATTGTGACAAAAATGACGCTGAAAACAAACAAAAAAATTCGAATTAGACCTTGCCACCTCAGTTGATATTGTAACAATTATTGCCATGATTTTTAATAATCTTCCAGAATTTATCAGAAATCTATCACAAATTCAGTCTGCAAAAACACGAACAGAAAAGAAACATGCGTTAGTTGAGACAATACTAGATCCAAATAATGATTAGGACAAAACACCACTCCCCCAGTTAGACTTTTCAAAAAATTTCAATGGTTTTTTGAATTAATTTGTTTCCCTTTTCTCGCAGCTTGTACCTTCCATTCAACGAAAATTACAGCAAAACTCAAGGTCATATCGTACTTTCATATGTAGAGAACCAGGGATCCGCTACCTACCCTCCAATGTCCGCGAAATCGACAATTAAGGCGGTGTAATGGTCTGGGCAGGCATCATGTTGGATAGCAGCACACCTCTCCAAGTCTTTGACAGAGGCTCTGTGACTGGTGCGAGGTATAATGATGTTCGCCTTTTCCGGGGTGCAGTGGGCCCCGAGTTTATCTTAATGGACGATAACGCGAGGCCACATAGAGCTCTTCTGGTCGACGAATTTCTCGAGAGTGAGGTTATTCGCCGGATGGATTGGCCAGCCAGATCTCCAGACCTCAGTCCTATAGAGCATGTCTGGGACGCTCTGGAGAGGGCAATTACAACTCTCAACTCCCTCCGAGAACCATCCAGGAACTGAAAACAGCGTTGGTGAATGAGTGGGACCAATTGCCACAAACACTGTTAAACTGCCTTATTTCCAGTATGACATCACGCTGCAAGGAGTGTATAGCTGTAAGAGGGGACCATACCCCCTATTAACCCATTTATTTTGTGTATTCAGCAACCTTTCATTAACTAAGTACCCAGCATGATAAATCTTCCTCGCACAACCATTATTCTCCACAGCTACAAGATACAAGCTTGAATGCTGCAGGCGCCCACGGAAATCAATATCAACATTAACTCCTCTCTTTACAGTTCCACCTGCATACCCGGATTTATTCTTTTCAGCATCTATTTCGTCGCTGTGTTTTCTTCCAAGATTAGTCACGGTTTTCATTCCCTCGCCCTCTTCTCTTTTGACTTAGGTCTTTACTCGTCTATTTTTGATGCTCTTAGAGGGTTTTGTTGATTTAATTTTTTATTTCTGGCTTTGTAAAAGATTCCTGCTCTACTCCTAGTGGTTTAAAGGTGCGACACCTTTCAATCTCATGTTTCTAATTTCTTTCATTCAGTTTGATGAGGGATATTTCTTGGCATATATATCCAAAGAACATATAAAATAGAAAGAAAAAATCTTCTCTTAACGGGAAGCCTTAACTTCATCTGAATATCAAAATGAGATTCATTGTAAAACTGTGAATGAGGGGACTCGTGAGTTGATTGGGTCCGACTGTACGTCCAATCCAAAGACAAGTCGACATTCATTCTTAATCACGATCCATTTATGAGAGTGTCATCGTATCAGGTAGCCACCCTTCCCAATTTTCATTCAACTGTGGGCAAATACCCAATTAAAGTGAAGTTCTTTCGCATTTCATTACTTAATCGATCAAAACTCGATCTAAAAAATGAACATCACCAATCTTGAAGTTTCCATTCATAGCCACTGGGCTTTGATACTCACTTCACTGATCTTACAAGCTCCTTTAAGTGTCGACACTCGCTTTTGCTATACTGGCATTTCGAGATACGTAAAGGACGCAATCATCTGTGGGATGTCTTTTCATTTATTATCAACAGCAGTCTTGATTCATGAAAGCACTTCCTGAGAAGAAGATTGATTGCTAAGGTTGCCAACCCCAGGGTACTTGGTGATGTCATTTTGGACCTTGGTCAAATGACGAGGATGACACTTGAGCTGTCCCTTCACACCATCAACAGAACCACCCGTTTCACATTTGATCCTATTTTCAACAGCGGCTTTAGATTTTCTTTGGCTACAAGCGAATAAAGATCCACATAAAAATCACTTTTCGATCCCCACAAGTACTTTTCCACGAATTATTTTAACTAATGACTGTTTCAGAAAATCGCGGAGTTCATCTGAATCTCGTTTTACCCACAGTTAGATAATTTACTTGTCTATCTGTAATTTTTAGTTCACAAGTAGTCCTTACAAGTATGAACATCTAAAAAGGCAAATAAAAAAAAAATTCGCATTAATTTTTTTATTAATTTTCTTTTTATATTTTAACAGAAACAATTTAGGTTTTAGAATTGATACATTGCATTGTGCATACTCTTAGTTAATAAGTATTTTTAACTCGCCTTATTCAGAATAAAACGACAGTTCGTATAAATGCGAGGAGTGTATTAGGTTCTGACTTAGCTGTCCTATAAAGAAAAGAGTGTAATCATGCATTACTCCCATTTTCAGGCAGAAATTTGCCAAAAGCTTTTTGTTCATGTCAAGTGTGTTTCATATATTTCGTCTCATATATCATAATCCTAGATGAGTAGTTTACATTACACGTTTATAATATATATTTTCATTACATTAATACATTTCTAAATTTAAAAGACTTAGTGTGATACGAAGGCAGCTCAAAAAGTATTGGTTTAGGGTGAATTTTAGTTTTAGTTTTTATTAACGTCGCACTAGAAGGCACACGAGGGCTACTGGCGACGGACCTCGTAATTTTGAACCCTGATCAAGTGATGAGGACGACACCTTAGGGGTACTTACTCTCCTAACTTCCACACCACGCCAGCGGGGGGACTTTAACCTCGATAGATTTAACGTGTATCAGCCCTGGCTACACTATGGGTCTTTTGCGGCCAAGGATCGAACCCGCGACTCAACGAAAATCGCCAGTCACGAGTCCGAAACCATGACCTCTAGGCTACCACGGCCATTCGTTTGTGTTGAGAGAGTTAGTGAAATTTGATGTTTAAGGCACTGGAGCCAAATCTGGCTGTGAGGCACCAAAAATGAAACTGTGATGTAAACTTTTGAAAAAAGATAATTGATTTGACAAGGATCGATAGAGTATCTCGGGGCGTGTCGCTAACAAAACTGAAGACAGTAAAATCCACATAAGAAAGAAAAATATCACTAGATTACCTCATAATACCCGTAACCAAAAGAGAATCTTCCCCTCCCCCGAATTTTGAAAATAGATGTCGTTGCAGAGACAAGTTATTGCATGCTGCTACTCCGAAAAACCCGTTAAACGACTCCGAAACAGATGCGACTGTGTTTCAAAAGTTAACTTAGAATCGGCAATATATTTTCTGTCAAATAAAAATAGGATTAGTGCCGTGTAAAGTGGTCTCCGTTGATGATGCCTGCAAGATGGATGGATCGCAAACCAAACAACAATCGAAACATCGGGTTGCTTCCAGTGAATACATTTCAAAGAAGGCGAAGAATGCCGGGAAAATTTATGGCAAGATTTTTTTGGAATGCAAGAACATCCTATTCCTGGACTTCCTTACAAAAAGGGAAAACAATCCCAAGACAGTGAATTACGCCTTACTCCTAATACGGAACCTTTAGAACCACCTTCGTACATAGCTCATTTTTGTCTGAATTTATTTTTTCTGGAGTATGTGTTCCATATTTCATTTCCTAAATTACAATACTAAATGGCTCTCTGATGTTAAAGTTTAAAAAAATAACGTATTTGTGGAATGTTTAAAGTTTAAAGACGCAGTATAATAAAATGGATGCACTTGTTGCAACATAACGAAATATAAAATGTGGAACATTTTTCTGCTCGAAAATTGGTTCCAAATTTCAGTCTATATGACGGCTAACAACGGTATAGTTCATTTTTCCTTCTTTTCACTACTGGACAACTATTGCTGATGGTTTTCGTGATTTCAATCTCAACCAACACACATGGTTTCGAAATGATGTCGAATGACGACACTGGATTTTGAAGACACTTTTGCTAACTGATGAAAAAAAAAAATAACCCTTTGATGTCATTTTCATACCTTCACCAGCATCACGGAACCTAGAGTGTTGGTGTTGTAGTGCAAGACAGGACAACAACCGTCAGATCTTGGAACGGGAGATTTTGAACAATGGTGGCGTTAATGATGAGCAGGTGATAGACAGGTGTTAATGATGAGTTTGACCAGACCAATTCGTTGACTTTTATCAGCGCATCTTCAATATCCCAGTAATTTGTCACTTCTGGAAGAAATTATGACGAGTACTGTAAACATTGATTCTACATCGTAATTCCTCTCCCATAAACAAAATAGTTAGGTAATCTTGATAGGTTTGGTTTGGTTTTATTAACATCGCACTAGAAGCAACACGAGTGCTATTGGTGACGGACCTAGTAAATTTGAACCTCGGTCAAGTGACGAGGACGACACCTGAGCTGACACCCTCTCTCCTAACTTCTACACCACGCCAACGGGAGGACTTTGGACTCCAACAGATTGAACGTACATCATTCCCGGCAACATGGCGGATCTTGAGTAGCATCAAGACCCGAACCTGCAACTCGACGAAATACGCCGGCTGCAAGTGTGCGACTATGACCACTAGGTCTCAGTGAATCTTTAAAGAGTAAATCTAGATTTTCGAGGTAAACGGCCGATTTGTTTGAATTCGAATATTTCGGATATATACAAATTAATTGAGCAGCGTATTACTGAAAACCGCCATCGCAATGTCAAAACATGTATAGCTGCGATTTATCGGATTTGTTTGCTTATTGAATTCTTCTGGGGTCTATTTCTGCCCAACACAACGTCCACTAACCCTAACAAATACGCCTCGTTAAGCGACATGATGTGATATGATACGGAAGTATATTGGTGCAAGAGCCAGATAGGCCATACTGCGCTAAACAAGGTAAATCTCTGATCTAGACGTTAAACCATTGAAACAAGATATTGGTCGACAAAAAGGGTCGAAAATAGAGAGTTAAAGTGAAGTGTATGTGCCCATGGGGCAGATGTGGACATGCTGCGCCAAACAAGATGAAACTCTGATCTAGACGTGTGAAAAAAAATTAAAAAAGATAAAAAATTGATTGACAAGAAGGAGGGTCGAAAATAAAGAAGGATTGCTAGGGTATGTTGAAAATAAATTACTCGGATCCCGCCAGGAGGTGCCTTGTCTCGTGTAAGTGAGAGCGCACGGGCTCATGGGTAATATTTCAGAGTGCTCTTGGATCTTGACCGTGTAAGGCGGGTTTTTTCTTGTATTAGATGTAATTTCTCCTGAACGCAAAAGCGGGTTAAGCTATTATATGGGCTGTTTGAAAGCCTTGTATAGTTTGTAAATAGTATACATATTTGTTTATATGTGATTGGTAAGTAGAAACTGTAAATAAATGTGTGATCAAAATAACTGCTCTTCCTATTTTGCTTTGGTTGATATTATTCTCCAACAGGGTATTCCGGGGCGTGTCACTCGTGTTAACCAAAGGCAGTAAAACCCAAAGGAAAAAAAAAGATCACTAGGGTGCCTCGGGGTCATGATGCAAGTTCCTGCTTAAAGAAGGTAAGTCCTTAACGTTCTGGCTATACTCCCAGACGCTGGATACACATTTCAGTCGCTTCTTTAGACATGCATGAACTACAGTAGTACTATTCTGTTACACCTGGTCACCACACGGGTCGCCTCGTCAAGCGAGCTGGCCCCCATCCTCCACGCCACGCTAACACAACAGATTTAACATACAACAAGCACGCTCATAGGAAACAGGACTCACGCTTATTCTCTGACGAGTCCCATTTTTCTGTTCATCCTGATGATAAGAGAATTTTTATCTGGAGGGAAGGTGGCGCTAGAAACAATCCTGCGTTCGTGCTTGGAAGTTTCAGATTTGGCGAAGATGGAGTGATGGTCTATGCTGGCATCTCCATTGATGGGGGCACAGATCTCTACATCATTCGAAATGGAGCTCTGACCGGTTGCCGATATAGGGATGAGAACCTATATAGGGACAAGACCGATATAGGGATCGACAACCCATCCCGTAGTAGTGCTATTTTTCTCTACCTGAATGAACGAATAGAACGCCTTATTCAAAAAGTACAAGAATGATTGGAAATCAATACAAAAACCTATCACAAAGCATGTTAAACTCACGGCCTACAACAAATATATTGCTATCCAGCCAAAATAACAGTTTATTAAATAATAAATGAAATAAAATTTTATTAAAAATACCATAGCTTAATTTTTAAAATTTCCAATTACAATGTTCAACTAATTTTCGTTAGTCTGAAGAACTGATTGTAAATGAAAAGCTCCTTAATCCATTGACCGGATACTCTTTTAATTTTGCGTGATCTAATTGAGGTAATTTTGATGTCGAAACCTGTCTTATAGAATGCTCTTTACACAAAATTTTATAAGTCCTAGTTTGAGGTGTAGAGCTGGGAGTAAAAACTTTAGAATCAATCAATGATTCAATTTAATAGTTTTAGTACGAGGTTCTAGTGTTTCTCTTATTCTCCTGTAAAGTAATGTAACGAAGTTCACTAGACTACTTTTCCTTTCACTCATAAAAAAGAAAATGCTGTACCCCGACTGCAGTCCATTCAAGAATAACACTGAGATCCCCACTGAAAATTACTATAATTTATAGCATCCTTTGTCATATGATTCTTTCATACGAGTAGCATACCCAATGGAGATGAGGGGAATCTTATTGCCTTAATGAAGGAGAACAATTTTTAAATTATACATCAAAAAGAATCTATGAAAAGAAATCTCTATTCATTATGATTAAAACCATTTATGTTCGTTTATGCAACAAGAACATGTGAAAGTGAGGGAGGGGGGAATGTCAAGTTCTTCTCCCTAGTCTGGTAGACTAAAATACTGAATGTTCAAGCTACTTCCGTTATTGTTATCTTGAATTTAAAGATCAGGTTAATTTTTTTAATTTCTTATAAAGCGCAACAGTATAATTAAATGTACAACAAAGATTACTGACCACCGTCAAAAGTCTTTTTTTTTTCTTGAGCTATACAGGTTCATATATTTTCAAAATTATTACGTTCAATTTTGGTAGAAAATAATTTACAGTTTAAAACGTAGTGTTTTATTTGATTGTAATGCGTAATTCGTATCGAGAGCGTCATCATTTCTGCTTTTGGGTTCACTAGTATTTTTTTCTAAGCGATCGTTGTTTCTTCCAACCCCAACCCCGTTTACATGTTTAGTTATTTCCTTTTTACTATTTATTGAAGTAGTAACCTTACGTAATGAGTAGTACAGAAATGTAATCAGTTACATTTTTGTACGAATAATTACGTACAGAGGAAATGCAAGGCTTCTGCAACCAGCTACACTACGATGTTATTAAACATCTAACAAGAATCTCATTACATCGAACATCTTAATTCGGATCGGTCTGCTTGCAGGAATTCTTTTTTAACGTGAGAAGCGATCTGAAAATTTCCATAACATTTATTTGTTTCATCATTTTTGTTCAATTGTAAAAAATCTTTTCTGAAATCTTCTAAAAATTATGAATGAATGAAAGAAGATGGAGAGAAGGGAACAAGTATTCAGTGCAAGTTCAACAAAACCTTAGTTACACCTTTTATCACCAGTGACAACTGGCATATGATGTTAAATTGTCCAAATAAAAAATGCTATTACACAATTAATAATTTAAAGCGAATAAAAAACGCTATAACACAATCAATAATTTAAAGCGAACTTCTATTGGTCACAAAGTAGCCGCCTTTATCTTCTGTATAATGGATTCGAGCTCAATTTGTTCGATATAAATATTATTTCCACCAAGAACGTTTTACAATATTTCCTTTTTTCCCATTCTAATGTAACAAGGATTTTAGTATGACCGGACCGGCTCTTGGCATTTATTCCCAAAATCCAAGAATTTTTACAGCAATCATCCATCTCAGTCAAAAAGAGTTACCCGCCAACTATCTTGGCTCCTATTGATCCATCATAATATGAATTTTCCACAACTCGTTGTTTAAAGATAACAGAATCATATAAATATACTTTTGTGCAGTGATTTGTTTGCTCGTGTGTTTGTATTTTATCTTTCATGCTATAATTAGAGGCGGATTTCTTACCTAAGTGGAAACATTTCCTTTGGAAATTTTGTTTATCGCGCCTTTTTGATTAAAATATTGAATCTCTACTATATTAATTGGATTATTAAAATGTAAAGTTTGTTTAATTTTATTGCAATAGAGGAATTCTAAATAGTGCTCAAAAGGTATAACTTTTTTCTTTTTTTTTCTATAATCGCTTTTCGATAGGAGTGTTTCTATAAGCTCTTTTAAAAATAAATGACTGTCTAAATTTTAATATAAGGATGCTACTCTTTTCTAAATTTTAATGTGGTACATGACAGGCAGATTAGTTAAATACGTTCACTTAATTTTACCTTTCGATAAATTTTTTTAAAAAAATTTAGAGTAATATTGTGTGTTTCAACAATGAAAAACTTTTCAAAATTCAAATTTATTTCAAAATCACACCTAACTATTTTTGTAAGAAAACCTAATGATTCCTAAAAATAATAAATAAGTTCGTTTTCTATATTTTTTAAAATAATTGCAAATTTTTATCAGGAGAAAAAAAAAGAACCATTGTTTTCGAATATTTATTAGCTTTAAATAATTTATTCATTTTAAAAAAAATACGTGCTCATCTAGTTCACTGAAGACTCCAAAAGTCTTCGAAATTCTGAAAGTTCGACATTCTAACAAAGTGCACTAATAAATTTCCAGTATATTATAAAGATGCATGCAATTTAAATTATATGTAAAATAATAAATTTTCTTAGTGTTGAAGATATTTTATACGTATACTAAACACAGACATCTGTGACTGATTTAACAAAAATTCAAACAACAAAGCATTTTAAGTCATCCGAATGAAAATTTTATTTACTTCATTCGAGTGAAATTATACAGCATACATGGTCTACAAATAACGAAATAAGAATGCAAATTATTCATATTCATTCGTGTATATATATATATATATATACCAAAATGGTTTCAATTTCATAAATTCTCAAGAAATTATTACATGAAGATTGTGTTGCTTCTTTTTACAGAACTTTTTTTTAAATATGAAAATATTTGAATAAATTAAAAGAAGGAAATTTGTAATGATCAAGAATGTAAAACATTTTTCCCTTTGAAAAAATACATGGTATCTCAACAATTCTGCAGGCAACAAACATACATATCTTGAGAAACTGCAACATAGAAAAACATTTGATGGAATACAACATTTTTTTTATCAAATGCATATTTTAAAAAAGTACAACACTAAAAGTAACAATAGAAATGTTTATAACTTATGATGGAAATTTTAAAAATAAGAAAAATTGTTATCGTTGAAGCTGACCTTTTCAGACTTTAATCAAAGCAAGCCTGTTTATCGTTCGAGACCTTTAAATCACAGACATTCCATTGTATGCTGAGTAAGGTATCGAATACCTCGATGAAATGATTACGATTTTTTTTTTATCCATTTGTATCATTGAATCTTGCAACTTGCGAATTCACTTTGTTCAAGTTCGTATGCAGCAAATCTGCTATTTCCATGAGCCGAGATCATCTTTCGGAAATGTTACATACAAATTTTAAACAAGCAAATTTCTTCCTTCAGAAAAAAAAAAAAGCTACAAACATTTCCATTGCTAATCCTTCGTCAGTAACTAGCATTGATTTTTCAATGCACATGTGGTAAGCTCTCCATTGCAAAAATGGTGATCAAATAATTTATTGTATGACGGACGCCATGATTACGATATTTTGTTAAAAGCCAGTAGTGAGATGTTTTTTGTACAATGTGAGCTATACTGAATTCTACATAAACGAATGTATTTACAAAATGAATTATAAAGGACAAGACTTGGGCGCACAAAATAAATTCAAAGTAATCAGTATGTCAATAAATTATTACTTAACCAATAGAAGAGAGAAGCTTACACAAGTCATAGTGATGTAATAAGCAATGAATTGTCTAAGCAATAGATTGCTGAAACAGGGAAGGTGGACTTTTAAATTGAGTTCTGCACATAAAAATGAAATATGTAATTTAAAAATCCCTTTACCTCATAAAAATAAGAATGATTTTCATGATAAAAAAATAACAATTACAGAACCGAAAAAATTTCCAAAGTTAGTGCTCCAGATATGTCCAAATTAAGACGAGCATGTGAAAGAATTAAAATAGTGATTTGTTGCTGGAATAAATTTAAAATGAAACAGGAGTTGTCTAAATTTAATAAAATAAATTTTGGAAAGGAATGACATCATAAATCTCATGCCAGCTTTGTCTGAAAATTTTGAAGCTCGTTTTTTGAGTGTCATTGAGAAAAAAATTAAGGCTTTTCAAATATTCAAAGATAAATAATAATAATAAAAAAATAATACAATTGAGATCCAGTAGCGTTTTCAAGAACGTCATCCATTAGGTATGAACACTTTTTGAGAATTCTAAGAAATTTTTTTCTATATTGCTCAACTCCATCGGTTATTTTGGAATTTATTACAGAGCACATTAAAAAAAATAATTTGTAGAATTAAAATCTTTGGTATAATTTTCAAAATTTATATTTTTATGCAATATTAAAATTAAATAATATAATTCAGTTTCTTACACAAATCTCATTAAAAAAAAACATTCATTTTTTATTTCTTGTTCACCATTAAAAATTCAGTATTTGTTAACACTATTTGCATATACACCCAAAACAAGAACATTGATTTCAAAATGCTGATGAATTTCAGTTGTAACTTTAAATTAAAGTAAAATGAGAAGAAGAAAAAAAGAAGTACATAATCACAAGCAGATAAAATTCAAAATAATAATACAGAATAAAATTCATCGTATTAAAAATGTATTTACATAATTCAGTTAGATTAATGATATCGAACAATATGAACCAATTATATTCAATGTCTGACCACTAAACATACGAAATTACGATAATTATAAAAATATCACTATAAATTGGACAAAAAACTCATTTCCAAGGAAATGAAGTATGAATATTTTTCATACATTAATGAGTATTCAATACAAAATTCAATTTGATCTATTCATAAATTTTAGAGTAAAGGAATTAGCTTAATCGGTCGACTTTAAAAAAAACTAAACAATGCAGAACAGTTTCATTTCGGTCGAGGTATTTGATTTCCATTCTTCAAAAAACAAAAATGTTCGATTTGTACTAGTTTAAAATCTTTCACGCTCAAAAATAACCAATATCGATTCAAAAATAGAAAAACACGTTTATGCCATAGGTCTCGGAAGTTAAGAATAGATTTGGCAAAGAAAGTGATCCATAAAATTGGCATCAATATTTCTTGAAACAATGTACATATTTTCGAATAATTACAACATGTCTCGACGCATACAAACGCTGTACATTCACAAACAAGATTATGTACAAATCAAAACTCTAAAGCGTACTGGCAATGCTTGTCGTACACAATAACAATGTCTAAAATGAAACCGTCGATTGCGCGTGAAGACCTCTTTCCGAGCTACTTTTCGAAAAGCAAGTATTTGTCTCTTTCTCTCTCTTCCTTCTACTTCTCATTAAATAAATAACTAAGTCTAAAAGAAAGAAGTACTGGGAAGAACAATCGCCCAGCGATTAGCTGCTGTCGTCCCCAGAACTGCTGTTTTCAGGAGTCAAAATCACTGGTAAATTCAGTTCTAAATACGCCTGAAACAAACAAAAAGAATATTTTAGTTTTCCTTTACTTACTTTTTTGTCTTTACATTCGAGAGATATTTGAAAGGAGTTTTACACTTAAATGTTAAAACTGTGGCACACCTTTCCCTCTTACGGGTATAGAAATGTCAATGAATTATCATTTTATGTAAAATATTATTCAGATCTTTCAAAAGGTACATTTTTGATAAATTAGAATAATTTTTCTGTTAACTACAAATTTTAAAAAATGACAAAGCTCTATATGATAGTGGGCTAAAAACGACACAAATAACGGAAAACAATTTGCCTAGTTTTGAATGTACGATTTTTCTTTATATATGTACAAAATTTCATAGTTATAGCAGCTTTATTTGCGGAGTTATTTAATCTCATTTAGCAATGTGCCAAAATATTTCATTGATCTATAAAACTACTTATTCTCAATATTTAATTTTTTTTATATAATGGTCACGTATAATGGGCATTGTTTGTTAATCATTATAATGTTTTGAAATTTTTTCTTGTTGTTTTATATAAATTGTTAGATAATTGTTTGCATAGAATACGGATTTAAATAAATAGTTTTCTAATGCCCAAAATTAAGTATAGTTGATCTTTTTACTATGTTTCGAAGTATCTGATAGAAAGAACTATAAATAACTCAAAATTGTGAAAAAATTCCAGCACAGAATTGTGAAAAACACTTCTAAGAAATTGAGAAAAAAATTGCTTACAAATATTGTATTTGTGGTAGTAGGAATTTTAAAATATTGAAACATTTTGGGAAAAATGAAAGTTTTAAATAATTATTTGTTTGAAAATGTTTTTGTTCTCTTTTGAAATGCATAATTATATGTGTTCATACAGGGTGAATTTAAACATTTTTAGTATAAGTATCTGATTTAAAGAATTGTTTCTGGGGTCCTCTTAATGATTTATCGGAAGAATTTAACAAAGCAAAATAATAATAATAATCATAATCATAAGCAAACGCAGAGAGAGAATAAAGGCAACACTTTCAAGATATGCATGTCTGCAATAATAATTGAAGAAATTATTTCATATTTTGTAATAGTTTGGGTTGTGATAAACTAATATCCATGCCAACAGGCTAGAACTAAAACATTACCTGAAAATAATTTTGATAGAAAAAAATATGGATGAATTACCGTTTCCAAAGTAGTCAACATGATTCCATCCACACACTTCACGATTTCATCAAAAGTAGGACGTTCACTGGGCTTATCGTTCCAGCACCTCCGCATCAACATGTAGCTACAATAGAAAGAAATTTTAAAATATACTGGACACGGATGGAAATTTTATAACCGCGGACACAGTTCACAAGAATTTGATCAATAAAAATGGTAACTTCTGCCACCTATAAAGATTTTAGTTATAATTTGGAGAAACCCCGTTTAATAAACTTTAATTACATATTTATTTTAAAACGCCATTATTGTATATGCATTAAAAATATTTCTACTGTGTGTAACAACTTAAAAAATGGACGACGACTTTAAATACCTTTGAAGACATTCAAGTAAAAATCTAAATATATGCTCTAATCGCATTCAGAAACTATGCGTTATAAATATTGTTGAAATATAAATCAATTTATAAAATGGATAGGCCAAATTTATTCAAAATGATTTTATTTTATTGATTCTATATTTTTCAGCTTGCTTCTCTTTAAATTTTCTCAAGAATTTGCAATTTTTAAAGTAAAACCTAAATACTACATTTTTTCTAACTTCTGGGCAAACGTAGAAACCAGCGAAATGCTAGCTCACTAAGTTGATTCCGATAGGAGGTTAAAACCCAACACTGCTATGCACCCCATCAAACTTGTCCAATTGCAGCGGGCTTATATTCATTTCCTGAAGTTAGTTTACGCAAATATGTGAAGGATTGAATAGAACCGCATTTTTTTTAAAAAAAATAAAATAAAATAGAATGCTCTTCTCTTAGCAGGTGAGAGGAGAGAAGATTACTTGAATTTATGTCATGAGTAGAAGGTATATGGCTGCACTCTATCTTATTAAAATTGACGCTGATTTTTAATTTAGAATACGTTAAGACTTCTGTCGTTAGCTCCTGGTTTAACTACTTTAATTAATTACATTAGTCGTAAATTGCTCGAATTCCTCACTTCATAGCTTTATCGAGTTTCTTGAGTAATTGTCTTTTCAAGCAGAGGTCCTTACTCAAGTTTTGTTAAGAATAAGGACCTCTTGGCTGTTAATCACTCAGTTAAGTTTAAATAAAAAGAACCTATACATCTAGCTCGTGAGGGTTTGATTACGACTGTATCCTGGACACAGTGCAAGCCAATTAGTCAAGTAAAATAGAAAGTAGAATCATTAAATTTGCTTACGTTCCATTTGCAGCTTAAAATCTGGTACATCATTTCGGCATTAAAAGAAAAAGATTTGAACATATTGGAGAAATTCCGCAAAATTTTGCTTCACTTCTTTTTTATATATAATTTTTACTATTGTCATCGTATTTTCTTACTTAAGCTTCCGCGAACATGAGTTCTTTAATAATAAGTTCTCCAAGGAATATTAAAATTTCAATGCGCAATGCAACTATTTAAGATGCAAATTGCATATTTGATGATAAAACAGCATATAACAAATTCACAACAAGTAATTTTCCTCCGTTAAACATTATTTAATAATACATATTAAAATGCAAACTCAGAAAGGTTGCTCAAAACACCATGTTCTCACATCACCATAATATGGAAAATAACGAGTTTTGTAACACTATTTATTTCAATTGGAAATAATTTATTTCTTATGGTATTAAATATGTTATTTAAAAAATGTTTTTTTTATATAACATTTAAAAACACGAAGAAAAATTAAACATTGTCATATTAAAAAATAAAGAATGACATGCGTTTGAATATGAGAGACATGTAACGAAAAATGGATACTTAAGTAGAGTCATAAATATTAAAACATTTTGATATCGGATAAAGATAACAAGTTTTATTTAAAAAAAAAAATGGAAATTTTAATACATTTTCAAGGGAGAACAAAATCTAAAAGTGATGGATAGAAGAAAGTCTTTCTTTTTCTTCTATTTCCTTGAATTGAAAGAGGAAAACAGATTTTTTTAAAAAAATTCAAAACTGACAGGTGTGTGTCGGGGCATGATTTGATTTACTCACACTTCCAGTGGACAGTTCTCCGGCTTGGCCATCCGGTGACCCAGTTTCAGCTGTTCGTAAAGTTTCTCATAAGGTATGGAAGGGTATGGGGTGGCACCCAGAGTGAAGATCTCGTACAGCAGGATGCCGAAAGCCCACACGTCGCTTTTCTCACTGTACAACCGCTCTGAAATGGCTTCGGGTGCCATCCACTTTACGGGGAGTTTCCCCTATTCATTCAAAAGGGAGAGAAATTCACATTATTACATTCGAAGCCGAATTTCAAAGATTTTACGAAATAAAAGTAGGTTCTGTCGAATCTGTTAGTTGCTGTAGAAACAACTGAGTAAAATTTTTTATGCAGAAAGTATGAAATTTTTTTTCGAAAGTGTCACGTTATGATTAAGTACAGTGAGGTAAGCTGTCTAGCACACCGACGTTCTTTTCCACGTACGAATCCCTAGCTGTTATAAATCTTATTTCATTTTATCTTTTTTGTTTTGTTTTTTTAAACATTCATAAAAAAAATAATTCATTTAAGTAAGTTGGGTATTTCACAGTCTTTCAATGTCCCTTACGGACATTTTAACTCTTTCAATACAAATTTAATTATTTAAAACTTAATTTTCTTTTATGTAACAATAAGAGTATAATAAATTTAATTCAAATAAATATTATTAGATTTTAGATGTTTTTAAAATCATAGGAATTAAACACCTTCATCTAATTTAAACAAATGTTTAATAAATTCTCTTCCCTCTAACAAGTTTTGTTGTAATGTTCACTTTGACATGTATGTGTCGTAAAATAATCATTGCTTGTGCTCAGTGGTACCTCATGTATATATAATTTTTAAAGGATCATTGAAAAAACATGAGGTATAGTAAGCGCTCTTTAATCAAATACGTTCGGGATCACGGCCGTGCCTGACACATAAGTAACGATTGTTTAAATCACATTAAAAAATATGGAATGCTTGCTGAGCAAGGTTTTATTAATAATATAAATTTTTAAGGAATACTATAATATCTTTCAAGAAATTAAATGTTGAAATGTTATTCCTCGCTTTTCATTATTATTACATTGCTTAGTATTTTGTTACAATCTTTTATTGAAAAATTTACTTCAAATACTACGATGTATTGATTATTTTAACCCATCTTTCTGTCTCGTTACGGCTTCCGAGATGAAATTGATTATTTTTCCAAGAGTAGCGATATAAAGCGTTGTTCAGGTAACTTACAGACCAAACACAATGTGTTTTTTTGTTCACGGCCACTTGATTAATTGTTTATTAACGTCGTACTTAGAAGTAACAAGAAGGCTATTGGCGAAGCCTGAGTAAGGCGCCCACACTCCACTTATACGCTATCCCAACGTGAGGACTTGAGTATCGAACAGATGTAACAAATCTTTGTTCTCGACGGGTCTTTTGCAGAATCAGGACTCAAACGCGCGGCTCTACAACAATTTAGCCGCGAGTTAACAACGGCCACGAGTTCGATGTTATAGCCATCAAAACCAAGAGAGATGGAAAAGCTTAACTCACGTTGTTTCCCTTCTTCTTGTAATAGTCCGACTCGTCAAAGATCTCTCGTGCCAGTCCGAAGTCGGCGATCTTGATCACGTCTTCATCGGTGATAAGCACATTACGGGCGGCCAGGTCCCGGTGGATGCACTTGAGATCGGCCAGGTACCGCATCCCGTTGGCTACTTGGTACGCGTACCGGATCAGGCTCTTGAAGGTGAGGTTCTCCCCTTTGGTGGATCCTATAGGTTCCTCGTAGCCCGTGAACGAGTTGTTGCGGTGGGCCCTCAGATAGTCCCGTAGATTGCCTTTCTCGCAGAACTCCACCAATAAAAACAGAGGTCCTGGAGGAAAAAAAATCAATGTAATTTTTACATGCAATGAGGAATTATGGATGTCTGAAGAGAATCTATGGCTTTAGTGTAGTCACTAATTTGGTGGAGACAGGTTTTAACTGAGCTAGCTAGAAAGAAATTCCCTATTGGCTTCTGTCGTGGTTAGCACATACTTGTGGAAGCGAGCCCTTGTACATCACAACATTGTCTAATTAGGAATGAAGAAATACTCCCCAGCAGAGTTACCTTTTCTTATTAGAATGAGTAACAGTTGGATTTTCTGGCGCGAGAGTCAAATTAGGCTAGGTTGTGCTAAACATTCAATTTAGTTTTCAAAACACTTCAATTCATTCATTTTAAAAGCACAATATCAAAACAGATAAAATAAAATGATGGATGAAAAAAGAAATTTAAAGGATAAATTTTTTTTTAATTTGATGCAAAAAGTCAATTTTTCTGAAAAAAGCGAATAAAAAATTGTGGGAAGGGGAGAATGAATCCAAACCAAATCAGAAAAGTTGAAAACAGATGAATAAAAAATTTGGGCGATGATGATCAAACAATTAATATGTTAATTAAATATAAAACCAAATATAATTCAGACAATTAATTATAGAGCTCTTTTTCCGTTTGGGAGGGATGTTTCTGACAAACTTGTAAAACAGGCACTTCAAGGCTTGTAGATTCTGGTCGCGCATGCCTTATAACATAGCGGGAATTTTCGATCCTCCCTCCTTTTTTTAAGGCTTCCGGATTCGGGATTGGCACACACGTTGCTGCGTGATAAAATGGTTGGGTTCTCAACAAGTGGGAAATTCTCATTGGTGAAAATTTTCGCCAAGCAGCAAAGTGTGATGCTAGAGCATGTGTTGATTTTGGACAACACCATTATAGCCTGTAGTCAGATTATTACGTGATTTCAATCCATTTTGTAGAATTCACAGGTTAAAATAAATTCTTGATCATGGAAATTGGTTACTAAATAAAAATGCCTGAAGTACTCCAGGGGCAATATTACAATATATAGAACAATATTCTTTTCCCTTGCACAAGAAGAAAATCATCGTCACTCGGTAATTATAGTCTTCTCGTATCTTGAGAAGGTGGAAGGTCTACGCAGAACGATAATCTGAATAATGATGTAGGAGGGAAATAATCCCAAAAAGGTCGAGACTCCAGAATCACACAAGGGCTATTTGGAAAATTCCGTTACCATGTAAAGTAGAACCAGATGTGGACAAATACGTACATTTAATAAGAATTTATAGACTCGAAAAAGTCGCACGGCACATTAAGGCATTTATCATAATGAGGTGATAGGTTTTGTATACCAGCATCCTAGAAGGTGGCCGTCAGTGATGTTAAGCCAGGATGTTACGAAATTGGTCACTTTAACGACATCAAAACGCTGGTCACTCAAAAATAGCTTCAAGTGTAAGAATAGCTGAATGCCCAAAATCAGGGCTATACAACGCAAAATTTATTTGTTCTCAACCGAAGGACTTAAACGTTCACTCTTCTTGAATTGAGCAATATATTCTACCTTCTAATCATTCCCTAACTCGTTATTGTATCGTTGTATTTCTCACAGATTTGCCTACGAATTTTGCACATTCTTCAAAAGCGAGTTGCAGAACGATTTCCCTGTCGGCGTGACGGCCTCAAGCATCTTTAGCGCAAGATTTATGCGTGTCAGCTTTTTGCCAAACAAACTTTTCTGTTCACTAGAGGATAGGAAATCCCAATGGCATATGAGTGTCATCTTTGGAGTCTGCTTACATTCCGCATAACCATAGCAATTATCACCTTTGCTCCATTCTCAAAGAGTAGTTTATATTGTGACAATGAGTTAGAAAGGAAAATGGGAAAAAAAACTTAAGGGACTTACGGTAAAGCCAAAGTTAATGGCAACAGTCACTCACCTCCTTTCGTGCAACAGCCAAGAAGATTCAAAACATTTTTGTGCTTTCTTTCGCTAATTACTTTCATGAGTTCTAATTCTTTAACCAACATAGTCATATCTGCATCCGTGTGGTGCTCTGAAAGGAAATATTTCATGAAGTTCAATGGAGTAGGAAAAGGGCATTTCATGTTGTGTTTACAATCGCAAAAATTATTTTAGTCCTCAATATTGATTCAGTAATAAAAAAAAATAACGATGAAAGAATATAGATAATAATAAAAACCAACAACATAAACTCCACAAAATACCATTTTAGCCCTCTTTTACCTAATTAAAACAGGTGAAATATTTCAATTTATGCTTGTTCTCAACTTGTACGGTCTCGTTCAATCCGTACGAATACTTTTGTTAACATTCAGTTGGAAATACGCGAGGAAATACTTAAAAAATATTGTGAGAGAAATTAAAAATATTTCAAAGGAGAAAGAGAGTGTGGTATGTTATGACTCTCTGAACAAAATTAGCCAATAGTATGATAAATAAATATGGAAAAACACGAATTTTAAATCTATTCACATTTAAATCTAGAAGTAAAAAACTATTTTTAAGGGTTAGTACACGCATACAAAATAACAAACATTAATTTTTATTTAAAAGAAAAATAGTAATTTAAAAGGGCAAGTAGCAGTTTAATTGATGATGAAAAGCACATATGAAGTGAAAAACACATGAAGAGCCAAATGTAATTCTAACTGACCTTTGAGCATCTTGACCGCGACAGTGACCAAAGGAGAGTCGAGGCCTTTCTTTTCCGTTCTTTGTTGTTTCACGGAGTGCGGAAGCCCGACAACCTCGGCCTTGAAGACCTGAGCAAAAGCTCCCTGGCCCAATACGTTGCCCAGCCTCAGATTCTGTCGGGGAAACTCATACTTAGGGTCTAGGGGCAGCTCGTACTCTGGGAAGCATTCCATAAGAGTGTCCTTCTTGGAGGGAGGAGGACGACACACCATTTTGTAATCGATCTTCACCACAGGAATAGACAAGGAATTGCAACACACGTCACCCTAGGACAAAAATGCTCTTTTAATAACAATTGTTAAGAGCCTAAATCCACTCTTACAAAATTGACGGTTCAATGCTAGTCATTTATTGATTATCATTCGTTATGAGCAAGGCATTTCCTCCTTTAACATGTAGTTCACTGTTTCAGTACATTTGCATTCTTATTATATGTGAAATCATGTTAGTTCCAAGTAAATTCTATGGTGATTGAGGCCAAGAAAAAAAGCAAGAAAAGTGGAGCCGCCAAGAAACAGATTGCAAAGAGCTGATATAGCAGATTTGACTAAAAAGTAATATTGTTTATATAAGTAATAGCAGATTTGACTAAAAAGTAATATTGTTTTCAATATACCTAATAATTTAAAGCCACAAGGAAAGGTGTTCTATTAAATTTTGCTTCACATAAATTAATATATAACAAAATTGATACCTAGGGATAGATAAATATTTCTTTTTGTTGCTCAGTTTGTTCAATTATTTAGTATTTCAGAGTAAAAGAACAATAGTATGGAAAGTTCTTCAGGAAGCGCATTGTACTCATATGTAATGTAAAAATATGACTACAATTTTTAGACACGAACCTAAAAGGAGGGAAATTAAAAGAAACATAATCATCAAAGAAAAACTTTGGAAAAAGAAGAGAAAGAAAGAAAAGATAGAGGAAAAAATTACTTTTCTAAACTTAAGTTTTAAGAAATGTAAGCAAATTTTTTACATTGATAATTGATATAATTCTCTACATTTTCCAAAACAATTCGGTGTAAATTAAAATTCATCTCAAACCTTATTTCGTTAATGTAACAAATTGAAAATCTTAACAAGAAATAATTACGACATGAAGACACGAATTCTTAGCCTCTACAGAGAAATACATTTTCCAAAACAGAGAAAACACTTAGTTACCGGTCGGGCTCTTTCTAAAATGATTTTTTTGGTCAACACTATGTTCTGCGAATCTTCTATCTTCTTCTTCGAATGCCTACACCGGAGCAAAAGGAAAAGGCAGACAGGTGCCAGAAACAGAAACACCAAAATAGCTATAAAAAGTGTGAGGTGCGTCTCCAGAATGAGTACAGCTTTCTTCGGTTTAGCCACTGGTCCTTCTTTGGGAAGGACTTTTAGGAACCCGCTCCTGTAAGAGACACCAATCTCATTGGCTGCTAGACATGTGTAGTACCCTTCGTCCTCAAACCCGACGTTGTCGATCACGAGCACATAGGGATCCGTCTCGTTGGTGTCCGTACTCTGAACTGGCTCCACATAAGGCAGTTCGGACTGGTCAGAGTAGTAGGACCCATTAACAGCGAAGTGTCTCAGCCACATGACTCTAGGCTGTAAATCAGACACGAACTTGCACTCGAATCGGGCTCGCCCTCCGACCTTGACAGTGACGTTGGTCGGAGAATCTTGAAAGATGGGACGGTGCGGAATGCGTTCCTGCACATCTAGTTTGAAGGAGAAGGATGCAGACCCCACACTGTTGCTCACTACGCATGTGTAGTTACCACTGTCGCTTGTGTCCAATTGATCCATGACCATTGAGAATTTCCTGAAGGTCACCTGCAAAATGAAGGAATGTAAAACCACTATTAAATGAGAAATTAAATGAATTTCTCTAGCGAGAATAATGGTAAACCTTTATTTTGCATACTTAAATCATTTAATACCAACAGTAATTACTGAAACAGCCTTTACAATGACTACTTCAATGTCAGCTCCTTTCTAATCACTAAACACTATGTCATTTATCGAAAATGTTTTAACTGGGCTCCTTAAGTTTTGATGATTGATCCATTTGTTTCAAAAAATTCAAATATTTAGAGAAAAGCGGGGGAAACAGTTTTAACATGCTTTGGGATTGGTAAATCAAGGAAAATTATATTAAATGATTTCAGGGAGCTTATTTTAAGGAAATGGATCAAACAATTTAAATTAATATTACTTCACCAACAGAACTTACGAAAATATTAAGGAGAGGAGGGTTGTAGAAAATCCTTACAGACTTGAAAAATTTATATGTATATAAAAGAACAAATAATGATACACAATACAGCGTTTACTAATAGCCTTTTTGGCGCGTAATTTTTATCAGTGAAAATTTTATAATTTCAAAAAAGGTTACCGAGGAAGAATGACACGCACAAGAATTTATCTTCCAGAAATATGTACCTTGATGCATATGTATCTTGATTTGAACTAAGAAATGCAAATCGCCCTTACGTATCATTTTTAAAACGATTTTTGAAGTTAATTTCTACCCAGCCTACAGGAGGGACTCATAATATTTTGTTTAGAAGAAATGTTCTGATGGAAAATATAAGATGCTCTTTGAGCATTTTATATTTTCTTATATATCATCTTATATATTCATCTTATATTATTTTTTTTTTTGAAAAATACATTTTGAAAATTTCAAATTTTGAAATCTTTGAAAAATACATTTTGTTTGGAGAGAAGAAAAGTTACGTAACTCCATAGAAAATTTACGCAATTCCAACTCTCGAGAATTCTGGCGTTCACAGTTTTGTTTAATAAAAACTACTAATAGCAAAACTACAATAGACTGAAGTAAATAAATCGAAACTTTTATCAAGACTTTCAGAATATCTAGTAAGCTTCAAGCCAAACGCATGAACCATATCTATAAAGAAAATTAACCAAATTCTAAAAAAAAAAAAAAAATTCTTATTCTAAGTAAGACAACAAGGCATTACTGTGAGCCAACATTGGAGACAACGGTGAATATGACCCAAATTAATCATCAACACTTTCATTGAATTTTCCAAGCTGTCACAGTTTATAAGCGATCACCATGGTCCAGAATCGCGATAATTTAAGATTAAGCCGTGTGTTAAGATTCCCATTTCGTAAGAGAAGTGTTGATTCATTGAGCCGAATAATATTAGTTGATGCACGTTAAAATAGAACTGACGTTAAAAGTCCCCCCACGGTAGGTGTATAAGCTATAAGACCAACTGAAGAATCATCCTCCTCACTTGGTTCTAGTTCAAAATGGCAAAATCTGTCACTGTTAGTTGTAAAATTTTGCTCTATTGCGATGTTAATTCAAAAATTTATAATTTATAACGGGTTCTCACGCGTTTTTCCTTACATCTAACCTCTAGGGGCTTTCATACGATGTTACTTGATTTCTCTAGCGAATGTACGGTGACATGCGTAAATTAGAGTAGAAATATTGAAAGGTAGTAAATAAGATTGATGAGATAGCATTTATTAACAGTAAATCCTTTAATGTGAGGATTGTAATAAAAAGGGAGAGAGATTGAAGAAAATTCTGTAATAGTAGCAGAAAGAGATTCTATGATACATGATATTGAAGACGAATTTAATTTTGAACTCGAACCAGCCTTAAATATTGTTTCCGTTCCTATTAGATACTCTTTAGATTCGGAACGCGTGTATGGACTTGTTCCACAAGCATAATAATACAGATATTGAATTCTGAATAATCGAAGATCCGAAATAAACTAATTAAATTTCCTTCGTTATCTGACTACTTAATTAAGAAAACGAGTTTTATAGTCCAGATTTAATTGAAAAAATGGAAAAAATTAGGGGCACAAATTTATTTATATAAATTTTATCCAATAAAGTTTGCAGAATTGAGCTGATTTCTTGAGACCTGATTGCAGCGAGAAAAAAGCTTAAAGTTCGGATACTCACTTCCTTGTCGAATTTCCTGGAGTGCTTGAACATGGGAAAGCCGTCTCTGTACCACGAGATGCTGGGCGGCGGATTGGAATTGGCGGAGCATTTTAAAACGGCGATGGCACCCGCTGGACGAGCCACCAGTTCGTTCATGTGACCAGTGAAGTAGGGAGCAACTGAAAAGTTACATTTTCGTAAGAAAAAACGACGTTGTTCATTTGTTTCGATATTTCGGAATGCATCTGACTTACAAGTCGATAATAAGATTGTTATCTTAAATACAAGCATTTTTCCCTCGATTGAAATTCGTAACAACCACTTCAGATTGGAAATGTTATCCAAGGATTGTGATTATTTTAATTTTATTCTCTTTTAGTCTCTCTGTCTCTTAAAAAAATGGAAATGAGAGTCATTTCCATGTTTTATGCATAGAAAAACGTATCATTTAAAGTTTTCAGTTTAATATAGTAAAATATTAATTTTGGGGCTGTTTCAGTTTGTTTTTAAATAACAGATTTAAAACAATTCGACTGTACAAGATTCAATATATCTAACCAGTCTCGTTGCAATGAGATTTTGTGTTATCTCAATTGAAAATGTAAGACTGTTTACATGTGGAACCAAATAGGTAGAATGGATACTTCATTCAAAAATGAAATAACTTTGAGTGGAATTATAAATTTAAGAGAAAACTACTTTGGTTTTCAGTTAAATAAACTAATTAAAAATAAAAATATTAGCTTTATATATTAAAATAAATGACAAATTTAAAAAACAAAAGTTACATACAGTGCTTATTTGCATCGAGTGGGTGAGCTTGTCGCTTTGTAACCGGATTATCATCACCGTCCTTGGAAGGCCCATCTTCAAGATAAAGTTCTGAAATAGAAACTTTATATAATCACAGATATATATTACTTATAAAGAGTTTTTCTTAAAAACTGGTAGAGTAAACTATCTACTATATACAAAGATCTGATAAACATTAATTTTTCTTTTGGAAAAAGATACAAATCATAATTTTAAAAAATTCTGTCATACATCACTTCAGTTATTTTAATACAGGTAATATGTTATTATTTTGAATTTGTTTTCTTAAATGAAGTTCATGATCTTAACTTCATAGTACTCTTGAATATATTAAAAAGAACACAGTTAAAAGTGCATTAAAATCTTAAGTTTAGCGTAGCTTTAAATGAATCGTCATTTTTTTTTCGTGGAAGGTTTTGAAGAAAAAAAGCAATAGAGTTTCACATATATATATACAATAATTGTATGGAATACTCATTCCATGGCATCATATATTGTCCGTTTCAAAATGAGATTGGAACTATATTCTAGATAACCATTTCGAACGGACTGTGAAACAGTCAGTCGTATGTATGAAATTAGATATAAAATATATTGCCCCAGAAAATATGCTTTATTATACAAGAGATTCAAATTTCCATGATAAATTAATTGAAGTTAATAATTCCCTAAACAAGAATCAAGAATGCATTCGGCGATAGTTTTAAAATATAACTTTCTTGATAATATCTGCAAGCATGTGTGTGTGTGTGTGTGTGTAATGTAGTCTTCCTGTACACATTGTAAGCAATGTACCTTATCAATGTAGTTATTTCTCATTATTTACTAGTTTTATTTACTTAAAAATAGTAAATAAGGAATTTAAATAGTAAATAATGACTTTGTGGTCTAAATGCAATTGATCTTAAGGTGAAGGTGTTCCTCAGTGAATTGTATACCAATTAATAGAAGACCGATGAACTGTTAAATTATCCATTGGTGTATCCGATTTACATTCACAACCAACAAATGCATAATCCTGGTGCTTTGAGTAAAATACTCACCCGCTATTCTCACTGTGAAATTAGTGGAAATGGTTCCTAGTCGGTTGGATGCTTGGCATAAATAGACTCCTTCGTCCGTTTCTGAGAAATGGTCAATGTGCAGATTGTTATTCCGACTAATATAGGATGAACTATTGGAGGAGTTAGTGATGGCCTCCAATGATCCGTTTATGGTGACCTTGAACCACTCGATGGTGGGCTTAGGATTTCCAGAAGACGGGCACCGTAGTTTGCATTTTTGGCCTAAGGGTATCTCTAGATATTTGGGGTTGAATTCTTTAAATTTTGGAGCAGCTAAAAGAAGAAAAGCACAGGGAAGAAAAGCACAATTAAAAAAAAATGAAAGTTGACATGCATATGAGATACATTTGTATTAATGCCTTTAGAAAAATTTAAGCTGCATAGATTTATTAACAGATGAAAATAAAAGCATATATAATGTCCTTGATTTAGGTCTATACATGACAACCTAATTATTAGAGCCTGATTAGAAAAAAAAGAAAGAAAAAGAAAGGAAAAAAAAAAAAGCAGAATTGCATGCCAGCTATATTTTCTTACATACGAAAAATAATCATCTTTTCCCACTTCAATTATAAGATTATATAATCGCTTGATCTTATTTTATAGTACAGTTCTTAAACACAAAAAATTATCCAGGACTAAAAATGGATCGGTGATAATTTGTTATTTAAGAAAATATCCAAGAGATAACTCTCTATTATTTATACGGGCACAGTAATCTAAAAATGAACAAAATATCAAAAAATTTGTATTGGTTTACTAAACATATGTACAATATTTCATATCAGTAGCAAAATTATTTAAATTTTATATAACAGCGTGCTGAATCATTTCATTGACGTACAAAAATTCTTCAAACTACCTTTGCTCCGCTTTAAAATTTTTGTCAAATTTATATATTTAAAATGCCAAGGCTGTTTTTTTTTTTCCTTCTGATTGTTTTCTATAATATGTTTAGTAATTTTGAGGGTGGATTTAGATAAACAGTTATTATACAAAATTAGATATAGCTATTTTTGTGTTTCGTTATATCCGATAGAAAAAAGTTTATACAACTATAAATAACACTAGAATCTAATTCAAATATAGAATTGTGAGAAACACTTCTAAAATTTGTTCAAAAGTATTTAAGTTTGTAGTAGGAGGAGAAATTTTAAATAATTGTTTGCATATTTGTATTTTTAATGTGGTTTTTTTTTTATGTGTGTTCGAATGTGTGAATAAAAACTTTTTCTTTTGAATATTTAATTTTTAAAAATTGCTCACAGGATACCTCGTCCCCTTAAGAATTAAGATTTTTGATTTTTGAAATGAAACTAGTCAAGAAATTTCCCTCTTTCTTTTAAAGTACGATATAGTTACACTTATTACTTCCTTATCAAAAAAACAAATAAAAATTTGTCCTATCTTCGCCAATTCTCGAATTTCGAAAGCTTTTTTTTCCGAAAGTGTTCCAACATGAGCATATAGTTCTTTATAAACAAATACACTTTTGTCAAATTTCAGTTTTTAAAATTTAAAACATACCAGAAGAACGATTTTTTTATTTTTATTTATTTTAACGTTAAAAATACTTTTTGGTATTGGAGATGAAATATAGAATGAACTGCAAGTGAAAAATAAAGTTGATTGACCCCAACAAAAAATGAATAAATTTGGAAATAGTTACGAATAGTTGTAACAGAGAGCGGAATCCAAACAAAACATTGATAAAAAAAAAAAATTTTTTTTGAAACAAAACCGCTATTTTCAATTTCAGAAAATATTCCTCATTTAGGTCATAATCTTCAACATCGACGAAGACAGCTCTTTTAACGTCCTTTAGCCACTGCCTGCACCTATTTATTTACATTTACGAAAGCAATTCAATTACCTGTAATTACCATTAAATTCAGCTTCAAATTAAATCTTGAACAAAAATGACTTTAAATTATTGAATTATCGTATTAACATTGAATACGAATAAATATTCCAGTCTTAAACAACTAAGAAACTGCACGCAAAATCATTAATTAATTAAAATTAAGGCTGCCATCTAGCTTCTTCGCTTACAATTCCTTTGTAACAATTTGTGCTGCCATCTATTGTCAATACATATAAATAAATCTTGATGCTCTCTGTCTGGGAGTGTGGTTGGACATAAATGTAAAACTTCAATGCTTATTCGCCTTTATAGCAAAAATCTTTTAGAAAAAAATATACTGTGAGCGGTGAAGCAACAAGAAGATATCAACAACTTCTAAACTTTGAAAAGATGCAATGATATGTTAACTTTTAAATTTAAATTCAAATATAAAGACAGAGAATAATTCAACATAAAATTTAGATGAAAAAAGTAATAATTGCGTCATTTGTTAATACTGATGTTGGATCAATTTTAATTCTTAAAGCTTATATATATAGAGAGAGAGCGATGTTCGACTTACTGTCTTAAAATTTGTCTACTATTAAACTTGCAATTGTAAGTTCCTCCTTTATTAAGTTAAGAAAACGAAATGAGTTATTTGAAAAATAATGCAGAATGTAACGTGCAAATACATCTAGTCAAAGATTTACCAAGTTTTCCAGCTAAGCATCCGGTGGCGAGAACAACGATACAGATGAAAGAGGACAGATCCATGGGCTTCGGTTATTATTGCTTTGACTCGGAGAAAGTCAGATCTTTTTTGAGTTACACATGTCTTGCATGGCTCCTTGGTAGCTATAGAAAAAAAAAAGTACTTTTAAGCAATGAAGTTTTACGCGTTACAAGGGGGGGGGGGATATGTGTGCATTCCGTTGAGCATAACATGCTGTCGTATTGCAAATAATTTTTGTATACAATTCCAGTTTTAAAAAAAGTCGAGCATCCTCAGAAAAACAAAACATGTTGGGAAAAAAAATGCCATGAAATAGAAAATATTAAACTATTGAGTTAAAGAAAAGAAACAGTTACATAACGTATATATTTACTGATTAGATCTATGGTAATGCTAAAAATTTGAGCAAACAATATGAAAAAAAAAGTTGTTGCTTTTTCCTTTTGAGGGGAAAAAGATACAGCATCGTGATTACATATACATTTATCTTTAAGCAAAATACATTAGTTAAAAGAATACAAATATTCCATGAAAATGTGATTTACAAAATAATTTCAATTTTTAAAATATGTTTTTCAGAATATCCTGTCTTAGTAAATTAAAGTTAATAAAGATATAAGTATGATAGTTAATCAGTGTCAAAATTCGTATGCAATGTGCGAAGTTGCTTCATAGAGTAATATATTCCTGAGAATAATTATTTATTAAAGCCGCTATAAGAATCATGAGGGTTATTGGTTAAATCGCGCAAAGAAACCAGACTCACCCTAAAAGGATTTAGAGTCATCTTCCCCCTCCTATATTGGTTCCCCGCGAAAAGGAAAACCCCACCCAACCCTCGAAGATTATGGGCGATGAACCGTCTAATTTTAAATCACAGTCAAATAACTAGATTAACACCAGAGCCAGAACCACACTCTCCTAATTTTCATGCCACACGAACTTGAGTCCCACAGATTTAACGACCACTATCTCCCGCTACATGACGAGTTTTCAGGCTAATGTCATCAGGTTTAGAATCCTGGATTCGGGTGAACCAACGCAGGCCGTGAGCTCGCGACCATGATCCATTCCACAGCCGTTAGTATTATCTATAGAATAAATAAATATAAAAAATACTTTTTGTATTTATTAAGTCGTATAGCCAATACTGCAGTCAATATAACCTTGAGCTATGCATCTAATATGTATTTATGTTCAAAGTATAAACATTTTCATGGACCGAAAAAAAAATCTCACTATGTAGGAATTTGCAAGAAACTTTTTTTATCATTCAAAAAAATATTCACAAGCACACTTTTTTTTTTACCCAATTCTTTTAATTAACTTAAATTTACAGCTATACAGATGTTCTTAAAAAGAAATGCAATTAACGCTAAGTTTGAGTTTGTGTGTTCTACTTCTGGTATCTTTCTTTTTAGAGCAAGATTTTAAAAAAAAATGTTATATCCTTCATGTAGTCAATTGAATTAGAAATTCAAATGATGTTCATAGACATTATCACGCACATCTCGAAAGAAAACGTTCTCAATTAAGTAATTGGATTATTAAATATGTGAGTGTTAAAGTAGTTGTTCTTGTAAATGTTTAAATTTGATTTGGTCGCTTTCAATTCAAAAAACGGGTCATATTATTTAACGCACGTGACACAAACTCAGACGCACTTATCTCGAGTGCATAAGCCGTTTCTGACAGAAAAGCTAATTGAAGATTAACTTGTAAAAATCGTCCCACTGTTCGACGAATCCGAAACTTTTGAATTGCAATGTTACACTTTGCCTATTTACATCTAAAAGTTAAACATTAATGTATCATAATGCATTAATTTTTATTAATTTTTGACCCTTGACATTGAAAAAGCTTCGCCGAGGTAACTTATATTTATGTTACAGAAATTGTATTATGCTACACACTTGTATTTATGCAGTTCCGTTATGGGGACATATCAATTGTCTCTGAATATGTATGTGTGTGTGGATAAATGAAACATTTTTATAATGTAAAAGAGTTACGCATATAATTTTACGACACCCACAATAAAACGCCAATGATTCTCTCAAACAGTCGGCGAACGGCCTACTGGAGTTGGATATTTGTGCAGTGGATACGGAATGAATTAGTCTCCTAGATTCTAGAATGATGAAATCTGGTCGGATGCAAGCAAATACCGTATTTTTCCGAAATTCTATTCTCTTCTTCCGATTAAGCTTCGAAATGAATGGCGGCTCTCCCAAGATATAAACAGCATTTCTTAATACAATTCGCACAGTTTCTGGGCAAGTACTTTTACTTCACGGAAAATTCAATTATTCAGCAGGAGAAAGTTTAGGATTAGCTGTTTTTATTTCTCTACATACATTAACAGATCATTTCTTTGGCCGTCCACATCTCGATATCCAAAAAATGCTGTATCACACGTTTCATTCTAAAATGAGATTTATCAAAAATTTTACCTATATGAAGAAGATATTTGTTCTCGTCTCTAACTTTATTACCTAATGTCTTTCGGTGGAAGATGCTTCTTACCCCATGGAAGGAGAGAGCGTTGTCTGACCTTAAAGCGCCAGTGACGGTGCGAACCCTGGACCAGTGCAGCAACTCTCTCCTCCTCCACGGGGTAAGAAAACAATATACACCGAAAAAGTGACTCAGGACTTGAACATTAGACCCGCTCATATGTGATGCCTATAATTGCAGGTTGCATGTGCCCCAGATGCAAAAATATTTGCCTCTGTACGTCTAAGACAACCGTACATAAATCATGATCAGTGGTATTCCGGGTTAGGCGTATGTGTCGACGAAAGCCGAAATATCACTAATCGTATTGTACCTTCGATGGTAAATTTAAATATACTTTTCTGAGAAAGTATGAGAGAAAACGGTTTTTTAGTAGATTTATACATTTTTTGACTAGTATACACAGACTTTTTTAGCGACTATATAACAAGAAAAGAACGGAATGTTTTGATATACTACTACTTACATCGAGATCCGTCCTTTTTTCATTAGAGTAACATACATTTGAAGACTTTTGATAATTTGGCCGAGCTCCCCCAAAGGGTTCAGAGCTGTAAAATGATCCCCCCCCCCCCGCACTCAGCATTTATTGACAAAATAACATAAGATTGATAATTTCGAAATCAAGGTTAAATAAAGTGTACAACGTATTTGTACAACAGCAAATGTACATGACGGAAACACAAGAAGAATAATAATAAAAAAAATAACAGTTGGAATTTTCTTGCAGAAATAAGAAAATATGATGCAAAACCGGTTGTATGGCTCAATACAACGTTCATAAATTCATGAACAAAAGTGAGGTGTTTGGTAAAGCTATGAACATGTATAGGAGATATATAATTATAGCTATACAATAAGGGAAGATTAAAATATTGAGAAATATAATAAAAATTTAAAACAATTAAAAAGTTTGTTGGGTAATTTTACGAGCCGTAAGAATACAGGATTTAAGGTTAGAATGCATGAAAGGATTTTCAAACAAGGACCTCAGCCAAATAAATTTCGCTTCAACAACAGGACATTTTAAATGAAAATCACTGGTAAAATTGCAAGAGAAAACGTACTGGTAAACACCTCCAACAGAGCCACAGAGACAAATTTGTATTTTTTAAATTAAAGCGATTTAAATAAGAAATGTGAAGGGATCATGACCAATTTAGAAGCGAGTAATAAAACCAGAATTCGTATAAAAACTCAAATTTGGTCTAGGAATATAGGACTGAACCCAAATACCAGTATTAAAGTTGACCATCAGATCTCCCAGTGAGAAAGAAGCTTTTTTAAAAAAAAATCAGAACTATATGAGACCGAGGGGCAGGGAGACTCATTCTCTCACCATAAGTAACAACGAGCTTTGCAAAGAAATCCGCGATTTCGTTATGATAATCTCCGACGTGGGCCCGAACCCAGTACAGGTTGCAAAAATCAGAATAAGTTGCTAATTTTTCTTTAATAATATTAATAAAGGCTAATTTATTTTTGGTACTTTGCAGTAGCAATATTGATGATAAACTATCGGAATAAATAGAAGCTTTGACATTATGAGAGACGATCCACAAAACTGCAAATCCATTTGCCGAAGCCTCAATCTGGAAAACTGAATCATAAGAATTAAACATGTACACTCTATTTAGGACACCCCAATGGAAGACACACACGGCGAATCCAGTTTTGAATATGATCCTTGATCTGTCGATGTAAATCTCCCATTCTTGGGGGCCCAGAAAATTTCATGAGAAAAAGAATTTTCTTTTCAGAACGAACAGCTTTGAGTGAAGTATTTGAGTAGAATGTGATAATATTAACCAGGAGAAAAAATTTGGAATTATGCTGCTTCCAGATTTGATATTTAAGAAAATGAAATTTAAAGTTAAGATAAAAGGGGGGGGGAACCCGGGCAATTACATACGGTGCAGCAATAGGAGACGTTCTATAGGCTTTGGTAATTTTTAAAAAGTAATAGGTTATTTGAGAGGAGTTTAGATAACCACCTCAAACCATAGACAATAATGGGTCTTATAAATAATAAGTGCCACAGGTTATAATTTTTGGAATTAAAATCATCGAAAGAAATCCTATTGAAATTTAATGAGATATTATTTTTTTTTCTTTTCTTTAAGATATTTAATGTGGGGATTCCAGGAGAGCCGGCAGTCAATCAGAATATTTAAATATTTATAAAATTTACAAATTTTTATGAAAGAATTCTTTAGTTTAAGAATTGGGTTTCGACAGAAGACGCAGCCACCACCCTTGCTGTGGATTGACGGGCATCTAAATACAACCGAGGCGGTTTTCTCAATCGAGATCCCCAGCCTTAGCCGTGCCAGAAGTTCAGTAATAAGACCAATAAAAATATTGGAACCATGCTCTAGGTCTCTTCTTGAATTTTCGGAAGAAATAACCACCAGATCACCCGTAAAAGCTTGAACTAAAAAGTTTTCGCAATTAATATTCAAAATAGTATTAAAATATAAGTTCCACAGAGCGGGTGCAAGTACATAATCCTGAGGACAGCCTTGGGTAATTACATGCTTTATTGTAAAATTATTACAAGGAAAAAACATGTCGATTTATTGAGTGAGAGTATATAAAATTTTGAAAATAGATTGGAAAAAGGAAGATTTCTTAAAGTTTTAAATCGAGCAGGCCAATCTATATTGTCAAACGCATCTTCAATATCGATAAAAATAACAGCAACGTGTTCTGTAGATCTAATTCGTTTGATATACGAAACCAAGTGAATGAAGAACATTGTTTTGATGAATCCAGAAATTTAATCTTTTGACAAAAAACACGCTTAACAATTTTCCCCAGGGTTGGTAATAAACAGATCGGTCAGTACGATTTAACGGTTGACGGATCCTTATCAGATTTAAGAAGTTTAAATTTAGCGTCCTTTGAATTATTTGGAAAATAGGAAAATTGCACACATAAGTTCATAAATTTCACTAAAAGGTTAGGGAAATTATGAAAAATATGCTTTCAAATTCTGTAGTCAAAAAAATCAAGGCCGGGATCCTTCGCACCACTAAGATTTTTAAACACTAAAGATGCCTCTTCAGTGGAAACCCTCAGAGATGGTGCAGACTTATAAAAACTCAAATCAGAAGTCTCCCCGAAGCTTAGGAAATGAGAACGTATTAGAAATTCATATTTTTGCTTTTGGGAGTTATCAGATGAGCCAGGAATTATAACCTCAAGGGGCCGAGAGTTCAGGGACTTGCGAAAGGCAACCCTGAACTTCAGGCCAAAGTTTTCATTATTTGTGGTGCAGAAGTGCTCTCAGGCCTCGTGTTTAGTCGCAAGAATTTTCCTTTTATATAAAGATCTTTCTTCATATTTTAATTGTAAATTATCAATATCTCCAGGTGGAAAATTATTCTTAACTGAATACATTTTCTTTTTGAGAGCGTTTAATTTATTTCTCAAAAAATTTAAATTGTTGTTCCACCAAGAGAAAACTGGAGTAGCAAGAACCCGTAGTTTACGAAAAAATATGAAAGCGGATGACCGGACAGTTGAAATCAATAAATTAGCCAACTCCTCTAGCTGATCAGAATTCCGAAATAATTCAACTGTTTGAACATGTTTGGGATACGATTTTTTAAAATTTTTGAAAAAATTATTGATACCGTATTTGGTTTTTAAATAAAATTCGGAATTATTTAAATTACATCGCAGATGCACACACATACCGGTGATAGCTCAGAGATTCCACTTATCCACCGCATAAATGATGCTGTTAGATTATCAAAGATATACCTGGGTTACCTTTACCTGAGTGAGCCACAAAACTAGGACCCAATTCTGGAATATTTAAGAAGTTTAAATTAAGATGTAACGCAAAATCGATAAGAGAATCCCCTCGGGTATCAGTAAAATCATAGCCCCATATGGGTGATCTCGCATTGAAATCTCCCGTCAGGAGATAACTATGATTCGAAATTTTACATAAACAGAAAGTTCTTTTAACATAGTATCGAAATCATTGTGAAGATGGAAATATAAATTTATTAATGAAATAAAAAGTTTTTTTTTTTTTTTTAATTTAAGAAAGACTCCTATTGTATGATCGGTTTTGTTAAAAAATTTGGGGTAAATTAACTTATTAAAACAAACAATGAAACAATTATTTTTAAATGAGAAATATTGAATTGATCCAGGAGGGGAGTTTAAGGGGATATTAAAATAATGGTAAAGGTCTTGGATTAGCAGAAGATCGGATCCGAGTTCTGAAGCGACCACAAAAGCCTAGAGCTCGCGAGTGAGCATTCAGTTGCAGAATATTGATTTGATCAGCCAGGGGTGCGAAGAGCGAAACAACTAATGACCACGGTCAGTATAAGAAAGCTTGAGAATATATTACAAACCAAAATCGGTGTAATTAAAAATAAAAGTTTTTTTAATTTTTCAGTATGGAACAATTCTTGTACCTCTACACCCGTGATAAACTTCGTAGTTCCAAAACGCAGATTATTACAACAGTTAATGCATTTTGCTGTGCATGAATTTTTCTCACGCGGTCTGTCGATCCACACCGGAAAAGCAAATTTGGTTACACAATGGTTTTTGTTACGTCCAAAAACCCTACATTTCATACACTGCATGACATTTATAAATAGTTTAATTCTGACTCTTTCGAAAAGAAGGTAAAGATGAGAGAAATTAGTCATATTGGGGTATGATTTGGAATAAATTGTTATAACCCAATTTATACCTCTTTTCGTTTTAATTGGAAAATTAATTTAAACTTTTCAATGTTTCACACTTCATTCTTCTGAATTAAAAGTTTCTTTTAATAATTCGGCATTGTAGGATGCATTCACTCCAATCAATATGAATTGTGCGTATCTAGCTCTAGGCCTCCTTACATCGTAGTTTTTTAGATAATCGTTTCTTTCTTTTTTTTTTTTTAGTTCAGATTCTAGCAGTTACACATCATTTTTATTCACCAGGTTGAGAGCCAAGCCACCGGGACTAGTTTTGTTTGTGTGGGTTATTTTGATTGATAAGTTCTTTTTTGTGAGTTTTGAAGTAACTTTGTTTTTAACCGAGATAAAATTTTCATCAGATGGGGGACGGACAATTACAATTCTTTGAAGTCTAGGTTGTTGGTGGAAAATATTTGAGGTAGAAATAGGGGTTGCCAATATCTGTGCATGTGATGGTTTCCTGGAGTTAAGTACCGTTTCAGAAGATTTTTTGAGGATTTGAGTATGAGTATGAAATTGTCTATTAGTTTCCTGTATGCCTTGAATATTATCAGTAATGTGTTCTTTAATATTATAAGTAAGTACATCAAAACTTCTTCTGTAAGGCATCCATTCACTTCAGCATTATTCCATTCAGTTCAGATTAATTTTGTAGTTATTTTCCTCCTCAGGTTGCGATACATAGGTTTCAAGATTATTTCTATCTTTTTGTAAAATCTTATTGAAACCTTGAAAAAAGAAATGATGTAGCTGAAAAATTCTGGTCTATTAGTCTTAATTTTCTTATCTCCGCAGCAGCGCAAGAATGCTCCAAAATTAATTAGCTTATCATATACAAACTTGTATTCGTCAGAAGTCGGGTCGGCTGAAAGAAGTTCCAGAAATAAGCTTTTTTCATAGACACTCTCAAGAATATTTTCCCTATTTCAATTACAGAAATGCAAGGACATCACCAACACAAAGAGTCTTTTCCATAATTAATTTCATAAGAAATTTAACAGTCACGCAGGAAATCCAGCAGATAGTTGCAGCGGATGTAAATCGAAATAATCCAGGAGATTTAATATTCAACAATCACAGAGAAATAAATAAAAATCGGTGGTGGTAAACGGCAAGCAGGAGCTCGAACACGAGAACGCAATAACTTGAGAAACCGTCAGAAACTCTAGCAGAGGCCCCGGCAAGAAATACAAGAGTTTACCGAAGGAAGGAGTAAACAAATGAAACGTCTGCACTGAAAGAAGTGATGAGAGGGCTGTTGGGGACGGACCTCGTAATTTGGAGCCCGGGTCAAGTGATGAGGACAACATCTGAACTGGCACCCCCTCACTTAACTTCCACGGTAACGGTAACGGCTAAAATTACGAGGTACCTATTTTAAAAATTAAAAACTTACCCTCTCATCATAATTTATAATTAAAGAGCATAATTAGTTAAAGTTTATCAGAATTGTAAAAAGCTATCATAATTAGGATCAAGGCAACAAACGCCTGGGCGTTCGGCAGAGTGAGGAACTGCCGAAACAAAGTTGGAAATTAAAGTTACGAAAGCGCGCATTGCTTTTGGATGCTGTAGCCGTAAGCTAAGAAGCATATATAGCAATGGGCGGAGAGTAGATTAAGGGGTGGGACATCAGTTCGAAGACGAAAGCGACTTCGAGAAAGCTGTTGTCCGCGGGATTTTGAGAGGTTATAAAAAGAAAAATTAAACTATTGAATTAAAATGAATTAAAAAGAAATGCCGTTCCGAAACCAATTTAAAGGAAAATTTAGCTATTTAAAATTAAGGGAGATTTTAAACGCGAGGAGAATGAGTCGAAAAGTAAGAATTGAGCAATTGGAACTATGCTCCAATAGCGACGCCTGGTGGAGAAAACTGTTATTACCTTAGAAAGATGATGATTTTAGTTGTTTACAATTGGAAAAGTGTTTAACTTCCACACCACGCCAATGGGAGGACTTTGGATCCCGACAGATTTAACGTACATCAGCCCCAGCTGCACAGTGGGTCATAAGTGGCCTCAAGGCTCGAATCCCCGACACAACGAAAATCGAGTCCGATGCCTTAGCCATTAGGCTACCGGCCTAGTATACATGTGTGTGTGTATATGTGTGTGTATATGTATATATATATATATTCAATTGATTTCGTATTAGATACACAATTCACACTTCAAATAATTATGCATGTTTGATAATTGATTGCACTTAAAAATATTGCTTATTCAGGAAAAAGACCAATTTTTTTGATGTTCTTTCCAAACATCAAATTGAAAAATTGTTCGATATGTCGTCCAACTTTTTATTTACAACGCCACATTCGATTGCACAACATAATAACTACGTACATTTCATGATGGCCGCGGTAGCCTAGCGGTTATGGCAGTGGACTCGTGGCTGGCGTGGCTTTCCGTCAAGTCGTAGGTTCGTATTGAAGGTTTATTTAGAGCACCTAACCCAGATGGGTCTATATCTCTATATCTGAGTTGAACCTGATAAAAACTATTTCTATACCCTGGTTAAATGGATGCTGCACAAGTTATAATTTAATGAAAGTAGTAAAATAAAATTAAGTTAAACCAATTTATGAAAAAAGTTATGTGAAAAATTACATGAGCTTTGGTGAGTGAGCAGTGAGGTGGAGGTGGGTGGGGGGGGTGTATTGCTTGTCCAATCAGGAAGCAGATACCCGAGTACTGTGATTATTACAAACTTGGTTAGGAGAATTTGCTCCTTCTTTCTAGTAGGGGAGAGGGCGCTTTCCTATTGGATGAGGGGGTAGTGCGTTAATGGAATATATATATGCTAGTCTAGGCTTGTTGGGGTTCTGTAATTTCGAAAATAATGATTGATTTCTTGAATTGAGGGGTTTAGGTGGTTGAATAGGGCGTTATTAAATTTTTCAGTTATTTTATTATTATAATTTTGAAGCTTATTGTATTTTAGAGAGGTTCGAGCCTTGATGCCACTATAGACCCGCCGTGTAGCTGGGGCTGATGCACGTTAAATCTATCGAGGCCCAAAGTCCTCCCGCTGGAGTGGTGTGGAAGTTAGGAAATGGAGCTTCAGATCAGGTGTCGTCCTCGTCACTTGACTGAGAATCAAAATTACGAGGGCCGTCACCAATAGCCCTGATGTTGCTTCTAGTGCGACGTTAATAAAACTAAATCCAAACCCAAACCCAAACATTTCATGATGCTACATATTTTTAAGATTCACCTATTGTCATTGAAAATTCCCCTAATTCCGTACATCCATCACCGAATTTGAAAATGAACTGACCAGTAGATTGAAATGTTTTGTAGATATCAGTGCCTCTACCTACCCAAAAACTAGCGGTAACTTAACAAACGCCATTTATTTTATTTGGCCAATCAAAGAAACAAAAAATTAAAAAAAAAATCTTTTTGTGTTAAAAGAAATTGGTTTCGAAATTATATAGTATTTGTCGGGACTGCAGTGTTTTTCGTGTTTAACATTTTTCATTGTTTAATAGATTTATTAAGAACTACCTCAAATGCACAGAAATCGGATAAATATTTTTATATGTTTCGAAAACTTCTGGGGAGTGTCAGAAAAGTTCCATAAAACTCAGCCTTGCTAAACATTTCCTCCATACCAGAAACTCATTTTTCATTTTATGTACTTCGTTTTTTTTTTATTCTCCCCTCTTTTCACGCTGTTTGTTGTTGATGGAAGCATTGGATTCGTTCCCTTATTTTCACATCCAGATGAACAATAAAACGTTTCAAAAAAAAAAAAAAAAAGAAAGAAAGAAAGAAAAGTAGTCGTAGAGGAAGAAAACGTGTAGCGAATTCATTATACAAGAACATTTTGTTTTGGGACTTCCCGGTTTTTCATGGCTGAGGGGGAAAAAAACGAAGAAACGGAAGAAGAATTTCTCAATCACTAGATTCCGAGAAACTCCATGCTCCTAATTGGCCAGTTCCCAGCGACCCAGTCCGCCCACCGGCCGAGCAGAGACAAGAGATTTGAAGCTATCACTCAAATACGTTCCCTGAGAAGAGCAGAGATTTGCTTGCAAACATCCATCAAGTATTATCTCGCGCTAACAGTTTCACTTCGCAATTCGCTATGAGAAAATCCCTTGAGATCTTCGCTAACAGCAAGTAGCCACAATGAAATGATTTCATATATATTATGACAACTGATTACATATTTACATTAACTAACTTCAGAGAAAAGAACTACTATTTGTCACCGAGACCATTGTTTAAAATCTTACCTCAAATTATTGAAAAAGTTATAAAAATGTTTTAAAGCATCTATTTATAGAATGCTATAACAATTCCTTTTAATTTATTAATATTTAATGAAGAGAATTCAACAATATCTTTAATTTAAGACTCGTAAGCAATTGAATAACATCAACATTTACTGTAGTTAAATTAATTCCCAATTAAAACACTCGTTTTTTAAACAGAGATAAAACGAATTATTATAAGAAGTCGAAAAGAGAGAGAAAGATTCCAGATGCCAAAAATGGACCTATACAAGAATTTATATTCGAATCTTGAAATCTCAAAAGTAAAAGACAACCACGGCGATCAACAGGGTCTTATAAATTATCCAATCAAAATAAAATAATTTTTCAATAAACTTGTTAGACCATCATTCTTAGTTAAGGCTATCTTTGCTAACCAAATTCTAAATGCCACGAGATAGAAAATGTCATAATATAAATCCCATGCAGTTAATACCCGTTTATACTATTAATTTGCTTAAAAAGATTGAAACATTTCATAAATGAGTCAGCAGAAATTGTCGGTAAAGCAAAAATAAATAAATAAACGAATAATTTTATTTACATGAAAAAACACGTAAGTTTTTTTTTTTAAAAAAAAAAAAAAAAAACTCTTTTTTTTATAATAATTTGGGAAATTTGGATATATTAATATCAAAGCTTAATTTTTTAGACTAAAAATTACTTCAAGTTTGGATCCTATTTTATGTATTAGACGAAGATAACAATAGATAGATGGGGTGGGGGGTAGAGGGAGAGAGAGTGTTAAAAAATTCCAAATTATTTATAGACATATACTCGGTCTAACAATTTTAGATAGCATCGCAATAAAAAAAAAATATTTTAAAGAAGCAAAACATACTGTATTTTTTTATCGTTAAATGTGTGTAGTCATAATACAATGATCTTAATTTATGAACGTTTTCCGGTTGTCTATGTCAAAAATATCTACTAACCACAACGAATGCACCTCGTCATTTTGAGTCACGGTCAAACGACGAAGTCGACACCTGAGCAGGAAACCCACTACATGCATCAGCTCTGCTACAATTCATAGCTTAAATGATCCTTAAGGTCACACATGGACAAAACATAAGAGCTATTGGCGACGTACCACTTCAATCTGAATCCTGGTAGAATGAGGAAAGCTATCATAGAGCTGGCACCCTCTTCTCCAAACTTCCACACCATCTCACGGGGGTACTTGGAGTCTCGATCCGTTACACAACGGGTCTTTAATGGCATCAGAAATCGAATCCACGACTAGATGGAAACGACGCTGACCGTGAACTTGCGATCATGAACACTCGGTTATCACGGCCACCGAGCTCCGTTACACGACGGGTCTTTAATTGAAATGGGACTTGAATAAGTAGCTCGATTTTCTTTTCCACGCTTGCTACTAGTTCAGGATCCTGACCATTCAGCTATCATGATAATCTACAAAAAGAAAATTGTCACTGAGGCGTTTTCTATTTTAATATTAACATTAAATGTTTACGAAAATAATTCACCGCAAAAAAAAAAAAAAAAAAAAAAAGGCTTGATGTACAACGTGTTATCGTAAACGTTATTTCTTTTAGAGTAAAAGAGATAGTTAAAACACACATTTCAGAGGTATATCACACAATAATTCAGATGAGGAAAGATTCGAATTTAAAAGGAAATAGATTATCTGCTTGATAAATATCAACTATGGATATCTACATTTATTGCAGTGCACTCCATAAAGTTAAGATTTCAGATTTTAAAGTCATCACACTTTCTCCTTTTACTGTTGCAGTATTATGTAAAATAAAAACGATAAAAAGGAGATAAAATTGATTTATTTTTGACATTTCTTAACACTCGAATTAAATTTGTTACGATATCAAAATTTGCTTTAAAATCCCAAGTATCAAGAAGATTTGTCTTAAAAAATATCCAATCAAAATAAATAGTTAATCTTTATTTTTGAGGACTAAAAGTAACATAATATCTTTTAAGATATTACGTATTATTTTAAAATACACATTCTAGAAATTCCTACCATAGTATTTAATAACTCAAAAATGACATGCATAGCCAAAAGGCTCCAAATAACTTATTTTCATCAAAATCATTATCCTAAAAGCTTTAAAATTCGCAGCAACTTTTAGTCCGTTAAACGATTCTATCAAAGTGAAGTATATTTTAAACGCGATATTTTTGACCGCTGTTATTTTATTTAATTGTGAGTAGGAGGGGGGGTGTAAAATCAATTTATATTTATACGTGTCTCTCTCACTTTTGTCCTTTTTATAAAATAAATTAATCGCGATAATGGCTCAATTCATCTCAACATCTTCTTTTCCTACCAAAATTAAACTTTCAACAAATCAGCGTCTTATAATCAGGAACATTTTGCATTTATTTTGAAGCATAACTAATGGCGCTTAGTGTTAAAAAAATAGGACTTAATCTCGATACACATTTTCAGGTAGAAAAATTGCCTAATATTATTGAAATATTTTGACTTGAATAATTAAAAGCATACGATTTTATTAAGCAACACATTTCGGTTTCAAATTGTACATTTTTCAGTTACGGAGTCTAATTTTGAAACACTCGTAAGTTGAACGCAACTCTTTCACCAAACTTCCACATCACGATACTTTAAGACCCAGTTCCATTGAAAGGGAAGAAGCCGCATTATTTTGACGTGTGACTTGAATAGACAGATTGTTTATTAACTTCGCTCAAGGAGGTAACACGACGGCTATTCACGATCAACCTCACCATTTTTCAAACCTCGGTTAAGTGACGAGGTAGGCACCTGATGAACTTTACGTTCATAGCTCTCAACCCCTCAACTACAAAGATTGAATATGGATGCTGTTTGTGAGTAATATGCGCCAGAATTATGAGCAATGAAGACAAAATCTGCCTTACCGAGGTACCCCTCAGATGCCAACATTCTTTAATAAGTACGGGAATAATGATCTCGAGGTACCCCAATGATCTTCTTTCCCATGGGATTTATTGTTTTTTATTACCAAGGTGACATGCCCCCAGGATACCATAGAGACTCTTCTCAATTTTATACCCTCCTTCTTGTCAATTTTTTCTTCCTTTTTTCTATTTAGACAACAGTTTAAACAAAGGTTTGACGCATCATAACCATATTTGCCTCACTTTTTATATAAATAGGAAGTGTTACAGTTCACATACATCCATTTTCCGTACAATGTCTAACATTTAGAAACATTTCCTAAATACGCAAATTTCCTTTTGAACATGTAGAGTAAAAGTTCTTTGACTCAGAGTAAACTTGAATAAATATTATTCTGTAACTAATTATTCGATACTCATATACTACGAATTAAACACACACACAGATATATATATATATATATATATATATATATATATATATATATATATATATATATGAGTGTGTTTCTTTTATTTATATGAGACAAAGTAGCACGAAGCTTGAGAAAATAATCAGAACATTTCAATTTAAACAATTAAAAAGTGGTAAAAATTACCGTTTGCACTCTTGGCAGACGTTAGACGTGTGCTCTTCATAAATAGTTTTGTTGCAGCAATATAGCTGCCCACATATTTTGTTACAGAAAGTACAAAATCTGCTTTTATTTGCCACGCTTTTAGTTGTGTCTTTTCTGTGGTTTTTTCTGTTCATATTTGTTTTGATGGTGCGTACATGGATGGAACTACCGTATTGTACAGATGTGCTTATCACCGTCAAAAAATTAATTTTACTAGTTAGTATGAGTCTAACGCGGGAACATCTCAAATTCGCAAAACTGGCAGGGCTGGGTAGTATATTAGACGAAAACTTAGTAATCTAGGATTAAGCATTACAATGCAGCAGATGATATACAGTGAAATACACGAAATAATACTGTGATCCCGTCAACATATATGTCACTTCATGCATTTTTAACACAAATCGCTTAACACTTAAGGTTTTTCCAATCAGAATTTTTTCCCGTTGCATCGAACAAAATAAATGTTTGATGCTAGGTGTCCGTCTGTCTTAGGATAAGTCCATACATTACCAGTCTACCCTACGATATCATTGAATGAATTATGGCAGTCGATGAATTATAGAGAGTGCAGCGTCGATTAATACATTTGGGAGTCATTTAGAGACATTTAAGAGATCGTTCAGAGCTCCAAATATTCCATCAATGCAGATTCCAACAATGACATTGCATTTTACGAAAGATTGAATTAACAAAATTTGAATGACATCCAAAATATTGATGATTTTTTTCCCCCTAAATAGGTCGTTTCACACGAAAAAGAAGAAAAACTTCAGCATCCCTCATACATTCACTATACGAAACATGCTTTACTCCCGAAAATTTGAATTGCTTCAGACAGAAATTAATAATTAAAATATCCCACTCTGTATAGGATAGCGATATTAAAATATGATAATCCTGTTGAAACATTTTTTATTGCAAAAAAATGTTCCGAATCCTTTTCTTTAACATTTCGTGGCAGCAATCTTAAGCAAATGCGACTTTTTTAATTTTACAATAGATAAGAAGAAGCCATGAACTTGTTGATGTTCTATCAAAGTCACTCTATTAGAACTGTGTATCAGATTCTCTTTACAGTAAGAATTGAAAACAGTCTTAGAAAAATCACGGCAGTTTTTTTTAATATGCAATGACGTAAAATAAATGGAATGATTTTACATTAGGAACTCTTACTAAAAACTTCTCAGAATTAAACAAATGGCTTATATCTTATTCGAAAAAATCGACTGCTTAAGAAGTAGATGCTGCGCCCTCCTTCGTGTAAAACATAAAGGAAAAGTTAGGTTCGTTTTTGAGTTGGGAGTGCCTCTCTGTCATCGGCAGAATTTGAGGAGTTAATTTTAGCCCTCGCACGATGAAGTCTTCCTCAAAGAAACGTGTGGAAACGGCTTTATTTTCGTTGGCACACTTCCCCAAAAGAAAATGGATTCTTGGATATACGCACGCATTGCCCCGACCCATCATCCGCACCACACGCCTTCAACCATCTTTTCAAAACTAAGCGGTGAACAAAAAAAAAAGTATTTTTCGAGTGTTTCTCCCCTCCCCGACATAATCAGGTAAAATTTTAAATATTTTGATGCATATTCGTGACAGTAAAATTCATTTCTGTCTATTTCTTATTACTTTCTTACACAAACTAAGTACTTAAATTTAAAAAGTTGCTTCTATTAAGGCGGTCTTCGCCTAACGTCACACATCCAGCCACACTTGGAACACATTTTCAAACTAAAAAATGTCCCAATTTCCTCAGAAATTCATGACGCTGTAACACATTCATATGGTAATAAAACTGTATATCATTCAATAAGTGCACGTTATTAAACGATTTAGCAAACTCGTATAAGAATCAAAACACAGAATACATTTTATAACAAAAAAATGGGCTAATTCAGATAGAATTGAAAAATATATTGTTATGCTGCTCTCTATAGGATAGTGTGGTCAGAATGTAATTATTATCTCTGGAGCAAATGTGATCTGAGAAAGTTTTCCAATAATTTAGGTCATATTATTTAGCATAACGCTAAGGCACGCTTATTTTGCTTTTCTTTGAAGATTAAATGCTCAATAATGTCCAGGATCAAACAGTCGATTGACTGATTAAAGTCGTTTATTAAACGTCACATTTAAAAGCAACACGAAGGTTATGAGTGACAGGCACTGTAACTTTGAGCCTTAGTCAAATGATGAGGACTATACCTGAGCTAGCAGCCAACTCTTGACTTCTGCACCACACCAATTCGAGGACATTACGTTCCAACTAATTTAATGTGCATCAGTTTGCTACACAATTGATCGTTAGTGGCACCAGGTCTGGAACACACAAGTCTGGAGGGGAAGTCTTCCTACCTTTTAGGCCTGAAGTCCAGTATGCCTTCTTGTTTATCATTTCATAATGTTTAACACACATGCCAATATCACTCATGTTGCTCGAAAGTGCAATGGTCTCGTCATGAAGAAGGGTGTTAAGGCATTGACTTTTTACTAGTAGAGTTCTAGATTACAGTACTTGTTGATATCTGGTACGTAAAACAAGGAAAGAATATTTATATAAATCCCACACACACACACATTCCTATTCTATTCCATGCTAAACAAAATAATGCATTTTTTTTATTAATTATTTTCCTTTTGGAAAATGCACAGTCTTTTTATACTTTTAACTGAGAATGAACCGAAATACGTGACCTTTGCCTTTTAGAACAGAACGCACCAAAGCAACATCGAATGAGTCATGGAGTTTCAAGACAGTAACGATGTCGAGATATAGTCCCGGAACAGATTTAATGGTGAAGGAAGCAAAACACTGTTACTTTTCTGTAACAAACAAAACACATTCCGTAAATAAATATCGACTAAATACCATTGACCTCCAGCATGTAAAAGCTAGAAGGAGACGCAAAAAAAAAAAATGTCCAGGAAACTGCTGCTCAGTGTTACTAACGACACGCTAATAAATAAAAACAGCAACCTGAGAAGGCCAAGAGTTGGGGGGGGGGGGTTTTTGCCTCGTCATCGTTTAAATATTCCTTCTGGAGAAGTGGAACAAACTTTCAATTCTTCACACATATACATACGAAGCCTGCGCTAAAAAACAGCCAAGAAACTCCGTTTCAATGGGATGCATTGTCCCCATCAGTTGATATCATAATATGATTGGAGGGCGTAGCCAGAGAAAAACAACAGCTGAAACAGTCACTGCCTCCTCCTCTCTCTCTCCCCTCCCCCCGCAGGAGGCACAAGGATTGTTCATCACGAAGAAATTTGGCGAAAAAATAAAGAAAATTGTGGAAATAGACAAAAATGTACAGTATTTATTATAAAAAGGAAAATATCCTTAAAAAATCGAAGCTTACGAAGAAAATAGAGAGCCAATTTCCCCTCACGTGATGGAAAATTACATTTGTTTGCAATAAACGTAATAAACATAGAAAAAGTCCTTCGTTTACTTTTAAAAAATAGAGTTTCTTTTTACTTTAAAGTTCAAAAAAGAAATGGTACTCTTCAAAAACATCATCGCTCAAGGCAGGACAGAAGGGCAGAAAACACTGTAGTCGACTTGGCCGAACCATACCCCTTGGTTTACCCATAATGAGTATTTGACAAGTGCTTTTTAAAATATATATGTGTATATATTTTTAACGTTTTCTTACAAAGGAAAATGATAATTAACTCTCAACGCGACGGCATTTTAAACGCATTTTCAAAATAAGACATCAATGGCTGTTCGACCTCATGTATACAATCCAATATTTAAAAGATTTGTTTCGGGTTCTAAATAATAGAATTAATTTGTAACCATCTGTTTTCATGCCCAAATTGAAATGACCTACAAGGATTGTTCTATATTCGTCACATATAAGTAAAATAAAATGAAAGAAAAGATAATGTAAATCAAGAGTGATAATGTTCATCCCTTCAATAGACTAAAATTCATTAGAAAAGTATAACACCTGTGATAAGAAAAATTTAAATTTTAAGAGCACAAACACATGAAAGTAATACAGGACATCGTTGTCCCTCCCTCCAAAAAACAATACCAATTTACTTAATGGATAAAAAAACTTAAATTATTTTGTTATTAATAGCCACCATTAACAAAACGTTGATTCACTAATAAACAAAAAAATGGGTGTTAGCAGCTAAATTGATCGAAACCTGCAAAAAATTAACACCGCGTCCAATATGACCTCGTTGCACAATAAAATTCTCAGCGCCACCTTTTTTGAGGATTAAAAAGCAGTGAATGGACAATTTAACAGAACGGGCTACTAATCATAAATTTCATTAATCGAATTACAAGCAACAGAAATAAATTTAGCGGAAGTTTGAATGAGCACACACACATATATATATTCGACCCAAAACGGTTCATTTATTTACAAAGACCCTCTGAAGCTCACAGATGTTTTTTTTTTAAAAATATACATTGCTGACAAAAGTTAATATGCATTTAAATAATAAAAGATATTTTATTAGGGGAACCGAAATTTTTTATTTTTTTTTTTTTTTTTTTTTTTTTTGCTGGTGAAAAACATTTATTTATTCTCTCTCTCTTATTATTTAGAAATCTCTAATACTAACCAACAAAATTATTTCCATCATTTTCTAACACTTTTTGCCAGCGTACACACGGTTGCTCGATTCTTTTTAAAAAGTATTTTCATTGAAAATCTTTTCCAGTGCATTTCCACTTGTTAAGTTTTTTCCCTCTTAATGTATGTTCAAACGATCTGAAAAGGTGGTAATTAGATGGCGCGAGATCTGGTGAATAGGGTGGATGAAGTAAAAATTCCTATCCAAACTCTATTTTTTTCCCTGAGTTATTTTTGCAGGGTGAAGCTCGTGTTATCGTGTTGAAGGATCTTTTTTTTTTTTTTTTTTTTTTTTTTGAAAAGATCAAAACAGATTGTCTCTTTGTGAGCTCTTGTTTCATTTACTCGAGTTGTTCACAATACACTGTCTTTGTTACATTCTGACCAGGTTCAAGCAATACATAGTGCATGGTTCCAGAAAAATCCCACCACACAAAAACAATGAATTTCTGTATTGTTAATGAGGGTCGAAGTGTCGTAAAAAGTGCTTCTCCGAAAGAAAGCCATTTTTTTCGCGCAAGATTATTGTATAGAGCCCACTTCTTACCTCCAGTTACAATTCGTCGCAAAAACGTATCGGCTTCATACCGAGGCATAAGATACGCGAGATCGGAACACCGCTGATCGAACGCCATCTCCGTCAATTCATGAAGAACCCTAATTCCTTGCCTGAACTACTTCCCTATGCGACGAAGATGATTCAAAAATGTAGACCATAAATCTTCAATAAAATTTTCCTCAAATGTTTGACGAGGATCTGAATCTCCCATCGCCTTGAGGATAGCATCATCTAATTTTTAAGGTCGTCCTTTTCGTGCGACATCTTTGAGATTCCTATTTTCTTTTTTAAACTTTTTAAACCATCTATGACACTTGTTAGTTTCAGAACATCCTCGCATGTATCAGTAATTTTTTTCACTGCTTCGTTTTCCTTCATTCCGTGATCGAACAAAAATATCATACAATGACGTAAGTATGCTTCTTCTATTGTTGACCTTGACCATCTTTTCTCCTTGGTAGAACAAAAAAAATTTTAACAGAAAAATAAAATTTACAACCGATCTTGAATGTAATAATAAAACTTCCGTGTTTGAGGGACCGAATCTAGACACATACTATCTGTGAATGAGCTCATCGAAGAAATTTTGGTTACTTTTCTATCCCCCTTATATCAACAAAAAAGCATTTCGTTAAACAACAATATATCATCGAAGATATGAGTGAGTTGTATCTTTTTCCTTGTATACATAAATCGAATAATTTAATTACATGCGCAACTCGATACTAAAAATTTTGCAATAAAATATACGGAATCTGATATTTACATTTAGATAGGGGAGCTTCTATTCGTCAAACTGATAAACATTGCGTGAAATTTTATTGAGAAAAATCGAGGTACAGTCTATTTGCATACTCAAGGTGTGTCCTTCGATCATTAAAGAATAAACCCCTAAGTCGGTAACAGTTTTCGAGATAGAAAATTGCTGTGAAATTAATGCCCTATTTTGAATTAATTATCATATCACTTAGATTATCATGTATTAATCCATTGTCCAAGCTTGTCACATTTATTATGTATACAACATACGAGTGTTGCTTTCTTCATTACAGCCATGTTAGACGAGGGATCGTGGCCACGAGATCATGGTCTGCATTGTTTCCTTCAAGTCCTTATGTCACAAAGACCCTCATGTAGTGAAGCCGATGCCCTTAAATGTATCGCGGTTCTATGCCCTTGTGTTTGCGTGATCGTTCATTGAAGTCGCAATGAGAAGCCTCCCTCCCTTTGGCATAGAGTGGTAATTTGGAGAGTGAGGTACCAGCTTCGGCAGCGTCCTCGTCAATTGAACGTAGATTCAAAATGAAAGGGTTCGTCGCCATAAGTTCTCGTGTAGCTTTTGCGACGTTAATAAGCAATCAATCAATCAAATCCATGCTTTATTATCTGTAATTTATTGACCGGAAAGAAAACTTTGATTTTTTATTCAAAAGCGGAAAACTTCCTATCACTTACTCATTACAGGTCAAAGCGATAATTCTTTGTATTTTTCATAAAAAAATTTATTAAGTACATTTAAAATACAAAAAAAAATTAGGCTAATCAAGCAATTACTTTATTAGAAAATATCTTATTCATAACACATGGATCAATAAGTTCCGAGACTAACCCAGAGATGGCGCTCGTAGTAAACCAATAACCAGGTCTTTCTAGAGTACTAACCTTTGCTTGAAACGTGTCAAAATTTTAAGTCGATCGGACCAGAAACAGCTGAGTTATCGAGGTTGGAGTAAAGTCGTTTTGTAGTTTGTTTAAAAAATGGAAAAAACAGAGTTTCGTGTTCTGATAAAACATTGTTTTTTAATGGGTAAAAACACCGTGCAAGCGAAACAATGGATTGAAAAATGTTACCCGGACTCTTGTCCATCAAAAGCAACGATTTGTCGGTGGTTTGCCGAGTTTAAACGTGGTCGTACCGACACAAATGACGCGGAACGCTCGGGTAGACCTGTGGAAGCCGTTACACCGGAAAATGTGAGTGAAGTGACAAAAATTATAATGAAAGATCGTAAAGTGAAGCTCCGTGAGATTGCTGAGAGGACACTGATATCATATGGAAGTGTATTTACTATCCTTCATGAAAAATTGAGCATGAAAAAGGTTTTTTCCAAGTGGGTGCCGCGATTGCTTTCGATGGAACAAAAACAGCAACGAGTCGATGATTCAGAAAGCTGTTTATCGCTATTTACTCACAACAAAAAGGATTTCTTGCGTCGTTACGTGACCATGGACGAAACCATCACTACACTCCAGAGTCGAAGCGGCAGTCATCTGAGTGGCGCACAGCTGGCGAAAGCCGTCCGAAGCGTCCGAAAACGCAGCAGTCAGCTGGCAAAGTCATGGCGTCAGTTTTTTGGGATACGCATGGCGTGATTTTCATTGACTACCTCGAAAAAGGTAAATCGATCAACAGTGATTATTATATTGACTTGCTGGTGCGTTTGAAGGAGGAAATCGCAAAAAAACGACCGCATAGTCTCGGGACTTATTGATCCATGTGTTATCTTATAAACTCTTAAAATAAAAAAATGTTGTAAAATCGGAAAAAAATTAGTTTGAAAAGTTGCAGTTACGCACATTTGTTCCACCATGAGTTAAATAATTATAAATTCTAATTCCGGTATCATAAACAGTTGCAGGACTCATTCTACACCAGAAAAAAAAACAAGGCACAAAAATTGAGGGGAATGGCAGGGGATGAGTTAATTTCTTTAAAAAGGCATCATTTTATTCAAGCTGGACAAAACTGCAAGGAAAGTGAATTATATTTATTTAATAGCAATTTTTCCCAAAGTAATAAAAATTTATCTTGTAAAATGAAAATGTTTAAAAACTTCGATAGTTAGGGATTAACACTTAAGTTGTTAAAAAAGAAACGTGGGGAACAGCAGAAATTATCGAGAATGATTATTTGCTCACACATCAATCATAGCTAAATGTTCACAATGTTGATTTATTATTTCAACTGAAAAGATATTCCACCGGTTAGGATTTTGTTCTTTAACATTACGCTCCCTTGAAATTAGAAAAAAAAATGTCAGTTATTTTAAAAATATCATTCACTTTACATCTTTGAATATGAAATATTCACTTCAAGAAATATCCCCCATTCTGATCCGTAAAAAATTAAGTAAGAGAAGTATGAAGCTCCTCGCTTCCAAATTTGAACAGAGAAAAAGAACCAGCGTACCATATTCAAGGAACAATATTGAAATCAAACAACTACGCGAAACGAAAAATAAGTACACAAAAACGTTGGGGAGAAAACATTTTGCACTAAGAGACTAAGAAGTAGTAAACAGATGAAAACGCTGAGAAATCACTTAATACTACGGATACCTTCGCTTCATGTTGAAGAATAGAATCAGAAATAATTGCATTTTTCATTCCGGATAGAAAATTGCTTCCTAATTAATATCGCTTTCTGACTTTACCATTATACAGAAAACATATTTTATATTATTCATTTGAGTTAGAATACATATATATTTTTCTCTATATAATATGCTCTGCATAATATACTACATAATTCATCTTCTGTACTGCAATAGTAAATTTAATATTTAATTTTTAACATTATTTTTACTCAAGATAAAAAAAACTGATGTTTAATTTGAAATTATACTAAACTAAAGCGATTTTGATACATTTGAAAGAAATTTAAGGTCGCAGAATGTGTCTATGAATATACAAGTCGAAATTTTCTTAATATTCGCGAATCCTGTCTGAAAATGAGTCCCCATTACCTGACGATATGTGAAGGCTGTCAAAGATATTTCTGTAAAGATTGGTAAGAAGGAAGGAAAAAAAATTTTTAAAAAAACCAGCTCATTTTCACTTGTAAACGAGTTGTTTCTTTCCTTAAACATGCACACAGAATAGCAAAATTGGGAATGAAGTGATTTCATTAAGGTAAAGAAAAAAGAATTTTTTTACAACGTTTTTCTGAATTTCACTTGGTGTGTGTGTGAGTGTGTGTGTGTGTGTCATCAAATTTTCGATCGTTAATTTAATCAACTTCCCATCAAGCTAGAGCTTTGAAATTTTGGGAATCGTTCGTACTCGCCTAACAATGCAATATTTATACGTTTGCGACAAGTTTTAACTAATATTTCAATAATTTTAATAAGTCAAAATATTCTTTCCTCTAGGCGCTTTTAGGATTGAGGGAAAAATTTCTTCCCCCCTCTGGGAGCACCGGGCACTCCCCACACCGCATGAGGTTATCGTAAACCTTTTGTACTCACAAAGGGGAGATACTATCTCCCCTTTACTATCTCCGAGATAGTAAGGGTTGCTGACTTTTAGTCAGTAATCATTCGCAAGAAAGAAAGTTTCCAATATTAGGCGCCGTGTCTTATCACAATAATTTTTTCTGAATTCTGGTTCCCATTCTTTTTTTAATAGAATGACTTACAAACTTTCAAATGCATGTTTTGATTTTATATTATGAATTTTTTAATACGCTCACAAATGTCTCTTTTTAAGTAAATTTTAAAGATAAAAATAACTAACAGTTTTAACTAATATTTCAATAATTTTCTCTAATAAACTTTGCCACCATATAAAAACGTTGTTTTTAAAAACGTTGGTTTTTATATCGAATTATTTTAAAATATTATTAAATGGAAATTCACGTCTGTAATTCATTATAGGACCATAATTCATTATGGAAGATGTACATCTTCCTTACGCTGGATAAATAAAATCGACAGATTCGGTTATGTTCAGAGATTAATACCTTGGGAAGAGTTGGGGAGGTCGACAACGTTTTTTTGATTCTCCTCAGACCTTGAGAGTGAACACAAATGTGGAGCCAACGACTCTTGTCTCACGGCAGACGATACCAAAATAACGCCGTCATAACAGCCGCAAGTGCCCTGGCCTGGCACAAGATCAACCTGCACGGGATAGGGTTATTCCTAATCTTATCTTAATCTATTTCATTATTATTTATTTATTTTGCAATTTACATCTCTCACACTAACGATAATTTCAATGTCAAAATAACTTTTAGGTGGGTATGATTTTGTTATATTAACGTCGCCCTGCGATACGTAATGGGTTGAGACCTAGTCACCATACGTCCCGCTTACATTACTGTACTGTCCTTTGTACATAAACAATAACGACGCCAGACGTGGCAACCGGTCTGCCAATCCCAAGCCCGGAAGGCCCACAGGGGGTAAGTGGGGTGTTAGATAAGCCCTAGGAGTATTTAGGACCTGTGCGGCTGGAATCTACAAGTTTCAAGTGTGCATTCAGCTGCAAGAATGTGTCGAAACCATTCCCTCCCTAGAGGGGCATGAGATATTATTTCACCGAGATGGACGACACAGAAAGCTTCAGATTTCATAGAACACTCTCGATGTGGGTCTTGCTTCAGCATTAGAGATCCTAAGACACGTTAATAGGCTCCGTTGTCCAAATGTCACGAGCAAATGTCATCATATTGTGTAGTAAGCAGTAAAATTTGTTTCGCGATGATATAGAGTACGTACTACTATCTCTCAAAACACGATTGTAAATAGTGAGCACACAAAGTGTGCGGTACAGATATCACTGTTTTAACCATCTGGTCGCCCTGAAATTTCTATTGCGCATAAATAATGCTATCTCGTAGGCCAGTGATTCTTAAAACAAAGTTTTTGGACTTATTTGCTGGTTTTAATAAAACAAATGAAAGAGAAAAAAAAAATTAATCATTTTTCTTTTTAGAGAACTAACTAGATCTTACCTTCCCTACTAATAATTGCGCTATTCGCGCATGAGTGTGTGGATAGTGTTAGTTATATCTGTTATGTACTACACTACAATATAGCATTTTTTAATCAAAAGCATTTTTCGCACTAGTATATCTCTATGTTATAAAATTTTACTTTTGATTTTTTTATATATTAATATCTGCGCGTAATTATAATTAATTGTTGTACTAACTACCCGTGGATAGTGCAGAGTAAACTGTAGATTAACGGTTCCTAATCGTTTTCAGTACACGGACGCCCAACTATGATCCTCCAGGTACCCACCCACATACAATCAGCTTCACCCATTACAAATTCCAAAAAAAAATTTCAAAAAAAGATTATATTGAATTAAATTATACAGTCTATTTTTTCATTACTTGGTTTCTATTTTTGAATTGAAGAAATAAATTAACACAAAGATTGGAAAAAAGAAAAAGGCAACAAATACATTATGACACTTTTAGAACGTTCATTGCATTCGTCATCGTGACAATCTCAAACCATTCTAGCATTTGCCCATATTTTAGCTGTTTGACCCGCTGTTTTCTATACGTGTACATTCCGATATCGAGTTTAAAAAGATTTGGTAAAATGGTTGGACAGTTATAAAATAAGCTCCAGTCTCAATGGAGTATCATGGCATTCATATAGGTTCTCCTGAAGGCAAGATGAATTTTCATATCCTTATAATTGTAATATTGTTGATTTTATTGATCTGTAGCAGTAAAGATCTGTAAATAGAGGTTTCCTCAAGGATTGGCTGAAAAGTCTGCACTTTGCCTCAGCGTTTGTATCAATCACCGTGGTAATAAGAGAAGCCTAGTTTATATTTCTTGTTTCCTTGACTATTAAGTCTACTCATTCATTGCCATCTATGTTGACATGAGCAAGTATCTCTTATCTTTTCATTGAACAAACTTGTATTTAAATATATTGCAATGACAATGTGAGACGTCGCAATGCATTATAGAATGTTGTAAAAAATAGATTCAGTAGATGAAAGAAAAGCGATTAAAAGTCCCAATTATTTTTATTAGTAATATTTAATTCTTCTTCATGGATATTAAAACAAAAATAGTAACATTAATAGCAGAACTATAATAATTGTATAAAGTCTCTATCTGTAATTTATTCGTACTTGCTTTTATTCCACTTGTGCTGGCCAATTTTCGAAACGAAAAGAAAAACTACTGAACGGTTGGGTGAGCATATAAGGAAACGTTCCAACTCTGCAAGGATCCAGTACAATTTTTTTCCGCTTCTAGCCTTCCACAAAGCTCATCCACCGCCCAATTTTGCTACAAGGTTACTCCAGCGTTAAATTTCTCACAACAAGCCAGAAATTCATCATTACAGATTACCTTATTTAATTATGCTTTATTATCGTTACAAAACCTTTAATAATAATGTTTACTTTGATTGCTTATACAACGTATAGATTTTTCCCCTTCTTCTGACAATTATTGCAACAAGATCAAAGATAAGGAAAGTGGATTTCCAATGATTGAAAGACTATTTCATTTGCCCCGGTTATCTTTTGAGTTGCATATACTTGTTAAAAGAAAATTTATCAGATGATTTTAAAATGAGACAAAACAGATTTTCGCATTTCATGACTTTTAAAAAAAAAATTGTACTCATTTTTTTTCTTTCGGGTAATTTCTGCTTTTCTTCTTTAGACACGATAGTTCTTAAACTGGTATGTATATCTGGATCAATGCAAAGAACCCTCAGGTAGCAGCCCTGTCACATAATTGATTTTTTCCGAATAGCTTTGAAAGAGAAAACAATTGAAGCCAATGTTATCCCTAAAAATTATATCCAAAATGGTTATGTAAGAATTGTAGCAAGCAATAGAAATAAATTCACAGATTTATTTTTAAGGAAACTGTGATTGAAATAATATGAAAATTTTCTTATTACGAAAATTACCACTATCCTGTCACAAATCCTGCGTCATATACTATCAAAAACATATCCGTTCAAATAGCAACTGTGTGTAAGATGTCCTGCGGCAACAAAGAAGTGGCAATAAACTTATAATTTCGGAAACTGTTCTGAGATAAATAAGAAAATAAAGGAATAGAATGAGAAATTAAGAATATCATGAGCAAGAATCATTTTCTTATTTACAGGTAGTCTAGTAACAGAAATTTTTAAAAATCAGAAAAGTTTCATTTAAAATGACAGAAATTGAAATTCATCTGGAGGATCCAAGAATGATCAACAATAGCCCCAAATCAATTTGTCAGATTGGAAATGTCTTAATAACGGATGTAACTTGTAGCACAGATCAAGGGGGAAATACAAAAAGCACCATTTAAAAGCAGCAATTACGAAGGGATTCATAAAAATCATGAATAAAGATTCGTCAAGGAAGATTCCAGTGGTACGTTGGAAAAAGAAAATTTGAGAACCTCTGGTCAAGAATATGCTCCTAAATCCGTTTAAGAATTGGAAAGGTAGATCAAATAAAATATCTGGCAACTCTATCCCAGGAAACGCAAATCTCAGATTAATCAAGGGGATTTGGAGACCCGTTTTACTACAGAAGGAAAACAATTTACCAGCCCAAGACTTTATCGCGGGGGTGTTTCTCGGTCCGTCCCTGGTGCATTTGGCTGGCACATGGCGACGTCAACTTTACGACATTTCCGGAGGGATGCGCAGAATTTGCGAGCTTCCGGTGCGAGGGGAACCGTCCAATGCGGTTAGCATTCTCCAAGGTAGTAAAGTCAGTCATGATGGCACCAACTCCTTCTCCATCCAGACGATCCGATTGATTTGTGATGACTGAAGTATATGATGACGGGGTAAACTGTTGTTGGAGCTGGATTGCCTTTTGGCAAAGTTACGATGGTAACGCCATTTAAGACTCTAGTATGGTTGTTTGATGTATCCAACAAATATAAAGTGTTTCCATGAGATGTCCCTTAACTACAATCTATATTAGCATTATGATTCAAAAATAACTTCGGAATAGTGATATTTCTTTGTTCTTCGGGTTTTAGCGGCAAGTCAATTTTTAAATAAAGTTTCATATGCATGGATGATTAATTTTGTACAGGAACTCTTATACATTGGACAAGAATTAAAGTTTCATTCGAGTATTTTTACCAAATAATTCTCAACTAGGAATATATTTTTGGAAGAAAAGTGTCTTAACGTACAGGGTTGTACAAAATGAACCCTCAGATTTCAAAATGCTATATTTTCTTAAATAAACGACATAGAATGATTTGTAATACATGAATGCAAAAGGAAGTTTTTATTTACAAGTGTTATTATTATTAACTGTCTTTAGTTACACGTATAATGTCAATTCGAAGCGTAAATTCCAGCCAAACGCGTTGTAAATTGTCAGTTGTAATTGATATATATATATATCAGCGAAAATCCGTTGTTTAAGTTCACATAAATATGTGGATCATGGTGGCGCATTTTTTATCTTTTTGAACCCCCAAAGAAAGAAATTGCAATGGGCCATATCAGATGACTTAGGTAGCCAGCTGTGTAACATCAAGTCATCGGGTCTACAGCGGCCGATCCAACTTCGATGAAGTTCCGAAAAAGTTTCTAAAAAGCTTTTCGTGAAATAGCTTCTCAACGAGAGCATCTATTGCTATACAATATAAAACTTCCACTGTTTTCTTTTGTATTCATGCATTACTCATGTTCCCTTCGAATTTTCATCATTGCTGCAAAAAAAAAAAAAAAAAAAGTTAACAGATACATTTTCTTAACGACTAATATAAGCTAATGCATTAATTAGTGCACCTAAGTTACATACTTCTTTACCCAGGGTCACGAAAATATTTACTGAAATAAAATGGGATCTCAATTTATAATCTTTGTTTAAATAAAATGCACATATTGCAGGATCTGTCCAGTATTGTAATGTCCAATAGATTTTGTACATTTTATATTAAATGTTATATTGCGTATTTATAAAATGTTTCTAAAATTTTTTTTGTTCAAATTACGATTAACTGACAAGTATATCATAACAATAAGGAGGGTTGGTAACTTTTTTTATCCGTAAATGTTTTGATTCTTAATGTTAGGGTGATTAAATGTATGCCTTAAATTTACGATGGTCAGGGGCTATCTTAATGAACTTTTTTTTGTTTCACAATATTAGCGGTGAGAAATGTAGAATTTGCTTCGGAATTCATGTGATTTCAGAAATCGAAGTTCTTTTCGTCAAGTGTACGGTTCAAGACACAGCGGCTGAAATTGTAAGGTTAACAACACCCAGGGTACGAAAATAGATCCCGACGTGTTTGTGGACAAAACTTCAAAAAAAAAAAAAAAAAGGCGAAACTTTCAAGGGGAAAAAAATGCTTTAAAAGTAAGTCGAAGGAAACAAAAACAGGACAGTAATTAATCTTCCCTCTTCTTGGATAGCCATCTAATTTCTCTTATGTCAGACTTTTTTTTAACTCCAACCAACATGCACAAAAAAATATTTAATAAATCTTTCAGAAAAATTTTCTTCTTTTTTTTTTTTTTTTTTTTTTTTTTTAATAGCCATTATGTTTATTAGATTAATTCAGTTTGCTATATATATATATATATAAAATCATGTGTATTCAATTGTATCATAATTTTACACTTATGGAATTTGAAAAATTGTATTATAATTTTTTTTTATTTCCATTTTTCATATTAAGCAGGTAGAGAAAGAAATCCCCACTCTATCTGCCTTCGTGCATGTTTACCTGTGAATCAGTCATCCATTGCAAGGTAGAAATAGAGATAGTAATGTTTGTTATTACATAAATAAGAACAGATAAGATTTAAAGTAAGATATATAGAAATTTTTCATGTTATATACAAGCGTCCAAAAGACTTTTGAACAAATTTCATCTCCAGATGGAATTGGCCTAAGTTCAAGACAGAATTTAATCAAAACGTTTAACATTTTATTTTTGTATAACTGTATTTCTTTTCCTCGTAACTTCCGCATCCAGTCCTTTTATAAGCAAATACCATATCATCCCGGTATTCTTATAAATACCGGATTATTTCAATTAGCATTCTGGAAAATATATATTTGCTAAATTATTAATTGCTCTAGTAGTGTATATTTTGCTTAGCTTGATCCTTCCTTCAATGCATGGAAAAACTCACTCCTTTTGTTGTATTTCCACACATTTCCTAATACAAGGCAAGCTGCGATAAAAAAAAAAACGAATTTTGTTAAGATAATACAATTCTATTGCGTAAAATTCGTCTCATAATTTAAACTCATTAGCAAACACATTAAGACAATTAGTATAAGCATTTTTTTTCGTAATGAGAAATGGTAACCATGCCGATAAAAACAAACACTTTAAAAAATGTTGCGATTTTTTTAATAATCGTCTCAAACTTTCATGCAATAAAAAAGTTACATTTTCAGTTGTGCGCCGTTACAAAACCAAAGAGTTCACAAAGATTTCGACATGTCTTCATGGGGAAGTGACCTCTGACTCCTCTCCCTCGTTTTTTCGGGGTCGACACCCTTTCCCAAGAAGAGGATCAAAATACACGCGTCTGCTAATAAACAACAACCAGTGGTATTTTTTATAGAACATATTTGAAGGGGAAATACAAACTACTGGTAAGAGATTGGCAGAAACCGATTTCGATGGAATGCCACCAAGATATTTTTTGAGGGGGGGGGGAAGCTGTTGTGAAAAGGGAGACTTGATAATATTCAAAATTTTCAGCGAACTTGGAAAAAATTGGAATCGTTTTTCATGGCTAAAAGGGGTAGTGAAGTTATGAAAGAAATTACATATACTCGGTTAATAAACTTCTAAAAAATCTTAATGATCAAGATCAAGAGCTCATTTTAAATAAAAAAAATCACAAGCCATACAATTGTGAAGAAGGGCATATTGTCTAGGGTAAAAAAAAAAAGAAGAGGTGATTTTATGTTGTGCTCCTGCGAATGAAATTTTAAAAAATGAGTTGTATGATTCTTTTTTATGCTAATAATATTATTTTAATAAGTATAAATATTGTAATTAACACTACTTAAATAAAACCAAAAAAGTACGAGTATGTTTCACAGACCAAAAGAAGGAACAATTGGGGTGGATTTCAAAATTAAAATGATCATTACATGAATCTCTGTAAAACTGTTAAAAGACTTGGATTCTTAACATAAACTATTCAATGTGTGTTTGTGAGTATAGTAAGCGTTAACAATACTTTATTTATATTTTGTTCGTAAATAATTTCATTGGTTCTAATTTTTATTTATTTCAGTTCATGCATTTAAAATTTTAATTTGAAAAAATATTTCTTTTGTATTTGGATTATGAAATTGTTCATTAACTGCAAAATCTACAGCCTTACAGGATAGATACCTAAACTCGAAGATAACTTTTATCGCATTAAAAAAACAAAATTCTGCCTTCTGGAAACTGTATAATAATGTAAACCGTAAAAGAAAGAGTGTTGCTGAAAGAGACATTGCTGTCTTTGAGCGGAAATCGTGCCATATGCCATTCAGCACGTTCGTGCACACCACGCGCCGATAACCAGAGACATTCCAACTCAAAACAGTTCTCTAGGGACGTCATTAGTTCACACACCACTGCAGATGCAACGCGCAGATAAAAGATTTTTTTTTTAAGCTAAAAAGGCCATGTCTTCTACGTTTATCGCACAGCCCATTACAATGGAAAAATTCTACTCGTTAATACTAACTGTATACAGAAACAAATCATTTTGATACCATTCTCTAAAAAGGGTTCTCAAGGCAATCTTTTGCTACAAAAAAATAGAGCCCGAATTAAGAACATTTTTCAAATGGAAGAACAATATCAATATTATTTTGACTACATTAACGTACGTCCAAGAGATACTCGTATATTCGAATTTTGTACTTAAATGAATCTGAAATGTGTACACAAAAAGTCAATAAATAACGCGTAATTGATCAGTATGCGTTTTCTAAACAAATTTATCTCTATATAACTCACGTTTGCGTAGTTTTGATGTGCAGAGTGGAGTGCCAACGTATCCTCGTCACTTGACCGTGACTGAAGATTGTCAAGTCCGTCGCCAATACTCCTCGAACCGCATCTAGTACGATGAATCCCAATCAAATCAAGAAATTAGTTCAGAGTGAGATCAAATATAGTATTGATTACCTAAGTTATATCAGTGATAGATAGCGCTACATATCTTTAAGGAAAAAAAACAAATTTTTAAATGGAGCACAAAATATGATAGTGGTTGTAAGAAATTTGAAGATATCTGTATATGTTTTAGGCCAATTTTTTGTTTTCTTCAGATCCGTCAATTTTGTTCCTCAGTACAGTATGTTCCATACTTCCGTCACCTACGCTTCAATGTTAAATATATTTTTAAACATAAAAAACTGCTTGCGCCTTTTTTTTTAATATTTCTAAATTCAGAGGCAATCATTTATGTTACAATTATATAAATATTAGTATTAAGATTGAGACATTTTTCGATCTCCCAAAGGAGGTTTGGCAATTTTCTATCAACATTTTAAAACTAAGCAACGTTCAATTAACGTTTTAAATTATCAAAAAAAAAAAAAAAAAAAAAAATTGATTTCATATACGAGGTGGTTTCGCAAAGTTTTAATTATTACAAAGAAATAACAAAAATATCTGGATAAATTTTACCGCTCATATTAGTCGATCTTTGTGTACATAATGCTGTAAATTCCAGCCATTAATGTCGACTTGTTAGGTTTCAGAAAAACGTGGATTGAAGTGACCAGCAGTATCGGAAAGTTTTGATTATATCGGGTTATCGCTATAACTAAAAAATAATCGAAATAGAAATCTAATTTTTCTTTTATTATTCTTTATACTTCTCGATATAATCACCATTTAGAATCACACATTTCTCCTAGCCCTTTCGAAAGTCCCATTGTAGAACTCAGCAGTTACCCTTCGTCTACTCTTATCTTTTCCATACTTCAATCTACAGCTTCCCTGAAAACGAACAAATCAAGTTTAATAACTTTAATGTACAATATTATGAACATAAGGATAAATTAATATGCAGAATAAAATGTACCCAGATATTTCGGTTTTTCTTTGTAATAATTAAAAGTGTACGCGATAGCCCCTTGAATATATATATACACATACAAGGCTTGTTTCTATTGTTTTCTAATTATTCTTATGGCTGTCTAAATATTTTTCATATTATTAGTTTACTTGCCTACACCCTATTCTAAGTCAGTATGTATTGTTTTCAGATATTGTTTGTATTGTATTTCGTTTGGGCCTCGGTTTTCCCGCTGAGTCCTCTGAGAGATGGTTGAATGTTCCTTTTAACGGGGTTTTTATAGCGGCTCTAAGCCCTTTTGGGATGCGAGTCTGGTTCCTTTGATTAGCTAAGCCAATAGATCTCGGGTTAATAAACCTGTCGATGAAGAGATTTCGATATCAATAAATATTATACTGGTCGAGAGTATTGGTCGAAAAACACTGGATTATGTAAATAGCGTAAAATTATTTAACTTAGTAGAGCCTTAAAAAAACTGCGTTATAAGTATCGAAGTAAAATTATTTGAAATACTGTTTGATTTGATCAAATCACACTTTTTTAATTAAATTTGTCATTTTATTTGACTCGAAAAGAATATAATTTGAACAGTTTTCTCTTTCATGATTGCAGTTGGTACACATGACGAAGATCACTGAATCCGAAGTCAGACTGAATAAAAGATATTCATTTACCCATAAATGAATATCTTTATTCATGGGTAAATGAATTATAATTTATCATAAATATTTAAAATGTATCCGATTACCTGGTGTAACTTGCCTTCAATGCACACTAGATTTGTTTAATATGTTCCTCTGAACAGAAATGACGAAAGGTAGAAGCAAGGTTGAAGTAAAAAAATAAATAAAAAGATGATGGAAAAAATGCTTCAATTCTTAGTGTATGTAAATACATCCATCATATTCAAGTACGAAGTCACAATTAGAGCTCCGATCTATTTGTGGGAACGTTCCAAAATTGAGCACAAGATGAAGGACTTCGACGAACTCGAAGCAAAACGCGTTTTCTGAATTTACTAACAGGAAGGAGAGAGAGAGAGAGAGAATAAAAATGGAGGAGTCAGGGGCGGGAGTTTTTTGATCGAGTGTGTGATGATGTAGAAAAAGTCTTAGAGGGCGCTCTGCGAAAGATGAGATTGCGCAGAGACACGAATGTGAAACAGAGAAAAAAAGAAAAGGGGGAAAAAAGAGTGAAAATGAGAGAGGGAAGGATAAATAATGCCTCAAAAAATTAGGCCAAATTTTTAAATAATTCCATGCCACATAATAATCTTTTCAATCATCACATGCGTAACATTTTTTGTTAATCAAGGAAATAGTTAAAAAACGGAAAAAGGAAGGCGATGCATAAATTGGATATTTTAAACACTAATTAGACAGGGCAAGGAAAATTGTAAACTCAAGTCATTTACAGTTAAATTTTGATTCATCGATTGATTTTGTTAATGTCGCGCCAGAAGCAACACGAGGACGACATCTGCGCCAGCACCTCCCTCTTCTAACTTCCACATCATGCCAAAAGGGAGGACTTTAAATCGCGATAGATTTGACATCCCGCTTCAAGGCGGGTCTTTGTGGCTTCAAGGTTCGAGCCCACGACTCGACGAAAACCGTGAGTTCGCGACCATGAACCACCAAGCTACCGCAGTAAAACACTCGTTGAAAATTCCATAAGTTACTTTATTTTCTTAAAATCAAATTATAAAAAAGATACATATTGTGAAAAAAAAAATCGTAAAACATTATAAAAAAGGGTATAAAATCTTAAATGTTATTAAAAAATTTAATTCGGTTTAAAAAAGAGAGCAGATTACGGTGGAAACTTTCCTCACCAAATCATACAAATTTAAAACAGATGAATTAAAAAAAAGGGGGGGGCAATGATGGGACAACACCTGAGGTGGCGTCTAACTCACACACCACTCCTTAGGAGGACTTTGAGCCTCGATAGATTTAACGTGCATCAGGCCCGCTACAAGCAAGTAAGTTAAAATTTGAAAAGCTTCTCCTCAATTATGCCACACCACTAACGCAAATTTTTTTTTTTTTTTCAGTCACGGGAGAAGGATTTAGTTTGATTTGTATATCTCGTTCAATAAATTTGAATTTTAGACTCTTAAAGAGACTATTAAATTAAATAATTATGATTGCAGATTGAATACAAGTAAAAATTTATTTTAATCCAGCAATAACTAATTAGTTTTATTAGTATATTATTATACTTTGTTAACATATGAATACTATAAAATATATTTAATTACGTTAAATTTCATTTCATTAATTTCGTGAGTAGTTTATTAGTCCCTTTTATGATCACGTTATCCATGAGATCATTTCCTCAAAATTCGGTAATTACAAATGAATAATTATCATTTCGCAAATGAATTTTATATACAGAGAGAAATGTTACAGCAAGTCAGTGATGATTACATTGAATGACGAGAGGGCATTCCTGGAAGCTCTCTTAGCTACGTTATTTATAAATTAAATGTTACATTCAATTTCAATCGATTCAGATCACTTTTGTGTTGTATTAGCTTGAGTAAAAATTAGATTTGAAAAGAAACTCTAGGATCTTTTCATTCTAATTCTTACCCATTTTGAATTGTTATGATCGTATATATTTAACCTAAATTAAAAGTTCTCAGGTTTTACTGCGTATCACTCAGTAAAAGTGATTTAATTAAATATTCACGCAACTGACCAAAATTTTATATATTAGCAGGATTTTTTTTCCCCTTTCCGTCTTGAACTTAAATTTCATTTACAAAGACTTAGTAACTAATTACACTGTTTAATTTATATAACACCATTCAGGGTTTATGTTGGTTTCAAGAATGGGCAAGGCAAACAAATATTGCAAAAATGTTGGCAATTTAGTGGAAGGGCAGTAGTGCTTATCGGTGAAAGAAACTAGGAAGAAAAAATTTCCGTTAGGAATAGGTTATTTTTCATTTAAGAGATAATATGTTTGCTTAAGAACACGGTGCTTTAATCACTCTGCAATTAATGAGTAACACACAAAAAATAAAAAATATATATAAATATTAATAACCGTTTTAGCGATATTTCAGACTCGAAGAACAGGTCTGACGTACAAAATCTTTTCAAAACGGAATCCGGCCACATTGAAAAAAATATCTCACCGAACAAGAATAACGAAATAACAATAGTTGTCCATTCACTATTAAACTTATTAGGAGGAGGAAAAAAAATTCTTTACTGCCAAAAATCTTTTCGAATAGAATTTTAAAAAAAGTCCCATTCATATTATCAGCCTGTACAAGGAAGTAAATTGCTCTTACAAAAAGAAATTACTTCACTCTGATCCACCTTTTCGGCCAAATGGTTGCGAGTTGTTCCTCCCGTATCAGCACCGATATAAACCGATGATCTTGAGAGGAGTAAAAACTGCGAAACCAATGGACTTTGGCTAGTGAAAGGGCTTTTCAATAACTCTGTAAGTTAAGAAATGCCTGATAAAACAGCAAGTTGAAAATGGATGTTTCGTTTGAAATCAATCAGCATTTCCAAATATTCGTCCTGACCACCCAAAGAGATGGAAATGCAATTACTGGAACTGATAACTGATGATGAAAAGCATATTTCAATTCGGATCTGTGTTTATGAGAAAGAAAAGAAACTGCGAAGGTCAACGCGGATTAGGAGGTCCACTTCATTTAATTGTGTTTCGCCAGTTTTTCTACGATACAGATTATTTGAGCATTCAATTTTTGCTTCTTTATATCGAACCAGTTATTTTATCTTTACCCTAACAGTAAAATTATAAAAAAAAAAATGATACAAAATATACTAACCTAAGACTGATACATTTATCACGAAGTTAAGGTAATCTCCACTAGTAGGAATGCAGACGAATCCATTTTTTTTTCTTGAGAATTTTTATTATATTTTGAGAAAACAGCCATGGTGCATTATTACAATTGCAATCATAATTCTGGGATGACAGACTGATATAAAAGATTGTATCCCATATTATCACAAATATGCCTTGAATTAATTGTGATTAGATTGTTGTAAAATAATGGATAAGTTCATTATTAGTTCGTTAGTTTTTTTCAAAAAGGAAAAAATTCGTGAAATCATTCTTTTATTAATTTCTAATTAGTATCCTATAGTGAAAAAAATTGTGCCTTTTGTGAGACCCTTTGTTTCCAGTTATTGTGTGTCTTCTAATTCAAAAATAAGCTTTAACCATTGCATTTTAACATTTCATCATGATTTTTCGTATAAACACATGACTTTAAGAAGCAACATTATTTTGAGAAAATGAAGATTTATATAGTAAACAAAAGGGGAGGGGAGAACTATCCCCAAGATCACGTGAAGCAAAAATTATTAGATTAAATAAACTACAAAGTTTTATTCTTGCTGAAACAATATTGTTCAAATGTAACAAAATTCTTCAAATACTTTCGCTCAATTTTTTTTTAATAACCATGCTATGATTCATGATATATCAAAATGCGTTAAATAATGCTTCGAAAGATATCAAACAAATTTGTTTACAAACATCGGAATCGAGCAATTGAACAAGGATTCTTAAATAATTCTAAAGAATACTTCTGAAACTTTCTCAGTGACAAGAACGTGCTCAGAGTGCACCGTAAACATTAAGTACAAGAATCTCAAGCGAATTAAGAAAGAATTTATGCCGTGTGTCTTGAAAAATTGCTGTGACCGAGAGAGAGAGAGAGAGAACAAACACACGCACAAAAATTTGTAATTTTTACAACAAATTATTAATTTATTTACTGTATCTAAGAATGAGACTGAACATTCCAAATTAAATTCATCATTAAAAATTATCAGTTTCCTGTTACATCGGAAAACGCAGAATAGGATTAGGAAAATTTTAGTCTTGAAGACTATATGTGGCCTATAAGGTTTACGGACTTCAAATTCATGAAATCCTTTCCATTAATTTGAAGACTGGAATCTTGTTTTCAGGTGTATTTTCCTTTCTGTTCAATACATATTGACATAAAATTTTAAATACACACTGAAGTAAAAGATCATTTAGAAGAAAAGGCCAGTGTTTTGTAATAATGTAAAAAAAGTGGTATATTGCATTTCTTTAATTTAATGTCGAGAAGCGTATCAACAATTTAAGAAAGCACAGTTTATCATCATTAATTCAGACATTCGCTTACGCGTATTATTTTAGGTTACTTTGAAGGACAAATAATTCTATGATTCATTTTTGGGGGGAACACGCATCACTGCTGACAATTCTTATCATCGTTTCCAACCGAAACTTGATCTGGAGAGACCAAATGTTTATTATTTGCAGCATTAACTGTTCCAGCCAGTTTATCCGTGATTTCGGTACTTTCAGATCCAGCCAGCTCAGGCTCTACTTTCCCGCCCTTCTGGTCATCGTCAATCTGACACTCCGTCTCAATTGAGACGAACGATTCATTCCCAGAAGTAGTTTTCTCCAATCGGAGCGCCGTTTACAGACACTTCACGACAGGATATTCGCGTTTTCCTATCAAAAACTCCACCAAGATTGTATTCTTTCTTTTTATCCACCACTTACTCAATTTCGAGTTTTGAACGATGTACGACGCAACTACTGTCGCTAGATTCGCCAATAAATCACTGTTGAGCGGGTTTTGCGTCAAACAAATTCTACTTTTTCACCATTTCTGAGAATTATTACGCGAAACATGCGTATTGAAGGAATGATTGTTAAATACCGCGAAAAAATAAATTTTCTTTTTCTTTTGTTGATTGATTGATTATTAATTTTATTAAAATCTCTTTGAAGTGACACGAGGGCTATTGGCGACGAACCACGTAATTTTAAACCTCGGTCAAGTGACGAGGAGGAAATCTGAGTTGGCACTTCCCTCTCCTAACTTCCACACTACGCCAAAAGGATGACTTTGAGCCTCGAGAGATTTAATGTTCATCAGCCCGGCTACACGGTGGGTCTTTCGTGGCATTAAGGCTCGAAACCACGACTCGACAAAATCCGCCGGCCCTGAATCCGCGGCATTTTTCTTTCCTTACCAACACATAAGATTGCCTTCATTTCAGTGTTAAGGAGTGGTGCTCGAGAGCGATACACATTCTAAAATCACTGAATTAACATCATAATTCGATTAAAAATTAAGTAGGATATTTGACCTCTTATACTGCGACTCTTAAGGTAGGTGCCTACCTTCGATGCACTATTTTACAAAAGAAAAAGAAAAGAAAAGAAAGAAATTTTTGAGAAAACTTGTTTTTGGTTACAATGGTCTATAAAATGGTAAATTCAAAAGTCGTTTTCAATAACTTTTTTTTCTCCCAAATTTGGCCTTATTTGGTTAACATTTAGTAAAAATTGACATTGACGCTGAAGTTCAAAAACAAATTCTAGTTAATATATTTCAGTTTTTGTTCAACAATATACTATTTAATATACATATTCCTGTCCTGAAAAGCAGAAAAATGCAGTTTTCTCTTAAACTTATTGAATTATACAAAAACTTACAAACACAACATGATTTTACAAAAGAAAAATATCTCTTTTTTGAATAAAAATGCCTCAAAAATAAATAGTTTTATCCTTAAAAGTTATGCTTGAGGTTCGCAACACACCTAGTATGAAGAAACGGCTGCTTAAAATGCATTGTTTACAATTCTATAGCTTAGTTTCGGTCTTAAAATTTCACTTCCGGCTTAAAATCTGGGCTGTAACTTTGTTACTTGATAGTCTAGAAACAAATGCAAACCATTTTTTAAATCGTATGTGGGCTTTAATAAAAAGTAATAAAGAAAATTTTGAAAATTTTTACGAAAACGGGGATTTTTGGGTAAGCACATACATTAAATATACTTGCTACTTCTTTTGTATAATTAGGAAGCAAAAAGTTAATGGGTTAGTTCTGAGCTTTCAAAATACTCCGTCATAAATAGATATATAAGTATATGATATAATTATATAAATTCATTTTTATTTTGGTATATGTACTTGAAAACATATAAACGAGATCAGGTAAACTAGACGAGACGGGTTTTTTTTAAATTTAAGGCCCATTTCCTTATATTTAAAGGGGGCTTGTGACTCTTATTTTTTATTGATATGTTAATCATTTAATATAGATAATGGGTGAAGCAATTTTAATTTTCACGGTTAAAAAAAGACTCTCTTAAACTTTTGTTTTTCTTATTCCGAATTGAACCCAAATAAAATATCCAATGCATGACACAAGAGCGTTTCCTCAACTTCAGTTCTGGATTTTTCATTTTCCTAGATTGAATTTTGTATTTCAAACAACCTAAGATTAATTGATCTTTCATCAATGTGTAACACGGCGTATATATTGGCGAAGGATCTCGTCATTTTGAACCTCGATTAAGTGACGAGGACGACACCTAAGCTGGTACCTCCTTTTCCAAACTTCCACATTACGCCTACAGGGACCTCAACCAGATTTGCATGAGTCCCGCAACACAGTTGGTAGTTTCTGGTTTCGAATGTGAATTAAGAAAGCATGGTGTTAAGAGATAAAAACAAAAAATCATACTTAAATATAAAACACTGAATGTGCGAGAAAGTTTAAATTAATACGTGCACGTTACTAGGTTTACTCTTACTTTTATTACGTCCTTAGTATTTTGTTTTGTTGTATCGATTCTTCTTCCAGTTAGCCCACGTTCATTTATTGGTTTATGTAATTAGATTACGAATTGATGTGAATTGCATCGTTGTTTATGAACATAAGATTCCTCTCAGTTGCAGTTGTGGATAAAAGTGGAAGAATGCAAGAATCAGTTGAAATTCTTCTATTTGTGTTGGTTTATATTGTACTTTCTTAAGTAGTCGCTGATGTTAAATTTGAAAAGTACACCGAAAAAATAATTTGAATATTGAAGACATTTAACTAGCAATTTTATTTTATTTTCCCCTACTCACACTTAGTTGACTTCTATTTCCCAGAAATAGAGACTTACTTTTGATACGTCTCTTGAATGTGTAAATAGCGTTTTCTTTGAAGAAAGTAGAGAATCTGCTTGATTTTATTCTTTTCCAGCGTACGTTAGAAAGTCGAGCAAAAAAAAAAAAAAAAAAAAAAAACTCAATTCCACATCATATATATAAAAAATAATAATAAATTGCTAAAAAAAGAGAAATATGAATATATTTTAACTTATAAGAATTTTTGTAAATTGATTGCACAATTTAAAATACAGCATTCGAGCCCAAAAATTGGTAAATACAGTATCTCCCCCATACCTCGAGATGCTGTAACTAACTTATCAATAACTAATCGAAATCCTCTCCCCCATATAACCACTTCACGTAGTTCATGCTGATCCCAACTCTTCGTTCTTCACCCTGTTCTTTTTTTACGCGTATAAGTTTTGAAGAGGAATAAAAATTCTGCCAAGAATCACATCAGCGGTGAGGATGAGGTCGACAACCTCATGGAAAGAAAATACTAACAGCAAGAACTTGATATAGCAATAAGAGCAACACTTCACAGGAAAAGGTCCAGAACCTACAAATGCGCCGGAGATTTGAATCGAAAAAACTCGAATTGCAGAAATTGAACAAAACATAGTCAATACTTGCAAACTACATTTAACTGCTGAATACGACTGATCTGGAAATTTTGAAAGACTAGCTAGAGGTAGCAAATGGTCAAGTCCTAGCTCGTAATGAAACATGAATAAGAGAACCTAGCCCGAAGGGCCTTTATAGTCCTAGCTCCAGCCAATACCTTTGTGAGAAATATTAATTGTCAAATTTAAATGAATCTCATAGTACTTCCGTTTTCGTAAATTTTATTGATCACTTACTAACGTCGCACTTAGAAGAAACACGATAACTATAAGTGACGATACTCATCATTTTGAACCTTAGCAACTGACGAGGACATCTGAGCTGTCTATCGCTCTCCTAATTTCCACGCCAAAGTGAAGATTCTGATCTCCGAATAAATATAAAGTGTCCCGCAACAAAACGGGTCTTTAGTGGATCTCGAAGGAAACGGCCTCAAGTTCACGACCCTTGAATTATCGCAACCACCAAAGCACTCGAAGTGTTACGATAGTTCTTTTGTTTCTCATTTTTAACTAACTGTTGTTATTTATTTATTATAAATTTAAATTCTTTGAAAAAAAACCTTGACCGATATAAATAAATTTGTGTCGCGTAATAAATATATTAACAAATAAATATTTTATATGCTTCACACATTTGAGGGATAAACATGACTATGGAGAATGGGGAAGAGGGACGACCTCAAAAAATATATAAAATTGTTACTAAAGAAATCTGTTCTATCTAAATTTTATCACTAGATATAAAATTATAGCACTTTTCTAGAAATTGAGGATGAATCTTATATTTGTAACAGTAATTATCTCCTGAGACAATGATACTTTCTTTTTTAAAAAAAAAAGGAATGTATCCGAAATTAAGGATGTGGAGTGTATTATAATACTTCATACAGTGAACAAATACTTATATATTTCTATTTTTATATTAAAAAAATGATTACATTGAAAACCATGAAGCAGCCAAAGTTGTTACTAGACTTCTCAAAAGCCATTTGCGCATCAAGAATGGGAAAGAAATGAATTGCGTTCGAAATGTGATGGACTTAGTTCTCGGAAGGAGAGTCATTAAAGGAGGGTAAAAAGGAGCTTTGCAGAAAATTCGTTGCACTCCAACGATTTTGTTAATTATTTCCACAAAAGGAACAGATTTTGAGGCTTTTTCGTGTGTTCACATGTATATATTTCGTTTAACAATTACACTCAACGGTTATCCTCGGAAAAAAATTACTTTGAATATCCTTTTGGATTAAGCAAAAATTTGTAAGGAAAGAGTTTCCAATTTCTTTAACATGTTTTCGTTCCTTTTTAATTCAAAAACAGATTAACATAACTTAATATTTAATTACAATTCAGAATTTAATAAATAATGAAATATAAGCGCGCGTTATTGTATTAAACTAAATATCTGCAAAAGTAGAATTTTTAGTTTTTATGCTGCAATTTTTTAATCCCTTGTCATATTTAGAAAAAGATTTTGCAAGCGTTATCAAATATATGCTCTCTATTTCATGTTTTTCTTTTCATATATATTTTTGAAGCATTAAATCCAAACTTCATTTTGAATCTTTTAAAAAAATGAATTTTTCAATAGAATGTTTCATGGTTTTTAAAAAAATGTCCTTTTTTAAAAAACAGCAGAACTAAACTAAGGACACATTCTCAGAAAGAAGAGTGGTCTATCATTAATATTTGACTTCATATTCTGTAAGGAAGCTATTTTCAATTGGTGTACAAAAAGCTCTAAATGCAATCCTATGTGAAATCATTTTCGAAGTCAATTACATGCACATCAAATATAAAAATAAACTATTTAGAATATGCTTAAGAATGGAATTTGTAATGAATAATATTGAAAATAATATTTAATCATTGCGAGAAACTTTTGAAGAATATTTAAGAATGTGTCTGTCCAAAATTGCAGTCAGGCAAACATATTCTAAAACAGTGCATACATTTAAAAAAAAAAAGTACAAATATCTAGAGAAAGCACAAGTAACTAAATAAATAGGAAACTAAAAAGTACTATTACATTAAAGTAAATAGCGAAATATGTACAAAAATGCTTCAAAAGAATTTTGAGAAACATCGATTGCAAATTTTTTTGTTTTATTTTTATAAATTTCTTTCTTTCGTTTAATTTTAGACAGATCTACATTCTATAAATTATTTTTATAAATTTCTTCATTTCGTTTAATTTTAGACACATCTTTAGCAAGACTATATGCACTATAAGTGGGAAATGTAGGGGGGGAAAGGTTATATAAACCTCTACAACCGAGGGAAAAAAAGCATTCAAAATTGATTAAACAGCTCATTTTTGTTCCAGTCGACTCATCATGACGCCCATATCTGATCTATTTTTTCAGTTTCCCATATTATAATGTTGCACAGACATTAACTTTAATATATTAAAAAAACGGAAGATTTGTGACATTTGCAACAGGGGAATTGAATATAAAAGCACAAGCTTATTTTAATAGTATGACTTCATTTTATCTCGGAACATTAAAATCAAGATATAATCTTGGCATATTCTTGCAGATAGTAAAATGCTTTAACAATAATTTTGAACCACTACTTTATAGAGAACAGCATATTTTACTCTACCTCTCCTTTTAACTTTGAATCAAAACTCTCTTTTGTTTCGTGCTTAAACTCTTCATCTCCTATGTTGTAACGCTAAGCCAACGTTTAATTTTACTTATTAAAGCATAGAATAGAGCCATTTTATGAAATGTTTCGAAATATTAAAAGTATGGTTCCGACATGAGTTATATCGTGTTTCCCCATTCAACTAACACTTAAAGTATCTTTAGCTGAATTCTCGTTCAATTTAAAAATCCTTCCCAATGAAAGAAATGTGACTCGTGTAGATTAAGTTAGAATTATGAAGTGTAATGAACAGAATTGAGGTGATACATTCATAAGCAACGAAGAATTTAATATTCAAGTCAGTGGTTTAGTGCGTAAATCAGATTGTAAACTGACAAGTGAAACTTTGTAGTAGACCTGGAGTAAGACTTAACAGTGAATCTTGAGAGGAGCGACGAAGTATTAACAACTCGAGCCCATGCAATTGGGTCGTCGAAGACTTCGAACCCGATAGGGTTGGGAAAAAGAATTCATTTGATTTATTCAAACATTAAATGTGAAGCGCACAGAGAGAATAAGATATTTATCTTTATTTGATTGTGTAATTTAGTGATCCTGCAAAGCTGACAACTGAATGAAATAATTATAGAGGAGCATTACATGGTATATAGATCTACTTTCTACAATTCGGTCATTTTTTCAAATTGAACACGTGTTCCAATTCAGGTTTCTGCTCCATCACGTTAGACATTAAAGGATACCATCTCACATTTTTAGACTTGTTTATAAATTTTAAACGTTTATTCGTATGATAAATGATTACATATAACCCCGCAAATATTTAAAGGCTTTTTTCCACTTAAAAAAGCGTATTTTAAAAAGTGTTAAGTATGAACCAGGGAGGCGTATGTCAATGAAGGCCACATTCTGGTTTTTTATATTATAGAGAAACATACTATAATTACACAAATTCATGTTTTGTTTAGTTTATTTACATGATTATTTTCGAGGTGTGGCTATCAAATAACGATACTGACGCTGCTACAGAAGAAATACGCATGCGCCAAACGCCAGCAACCAACAGCTGTTTAGATTAAAGCCTTCTCTTTCGAAAGCAGTGCCTCTCCCTTCTGTAAACAAATTCGTATAGCCGTAGCCTTCATTCGCATTAAAATTATTTATTTATTTATTGTTTTGCCGGAAAAATGATAAATGAGCAATGAATTGTGAAATTTAAACAAAACTTGAAACAAGTAATATAAAAAAAAATTAAGTCAATTCCTACTTAAGTCAACATTTATTTTATTTTAGTTACTTTTTATTAAATAATTACAATTAATATAAATATGTATATACATATGACAGAATTACAAAAGAAAAATTTTTCCAGCGATCTACACGCTTCGTCACTGACGTATTTATTCCTAAATTTATATCCTGCTAAATATCTTATATAAGAGAAAAAATTTTCTTCCATATAAAACTAAAATTAATTATTTGAAAACCAAATAAAAAAAATTTGTGCTTCGACGAAATTCGATCCGAAGGCTTGAAGATTCTACTCCGATGCTCAACCAAATTTGCCATTGCAAGACAAATGACATAGTAGAAGCATTGGCTTGTTTCTTAATTCATTCGGTAAATTAATTGGTTGGAATGCAGTTTAGCCTGGCGACAGGAATTATTTGACGGTATTTTGCCACATGTGGCTACCCTGGTTAGCTTCACGGACGTTCAGCCAAAAAAAAAAAAAAAAAAAAATCGCCGCATTTGGCAATTTTTGAAATCGCTAAACTGCATTTTCAACAATTAAATTTAATTAAATGAATTAATATTTGAAAAAACTGTATTAACATCAATTGTCATCCACTACAAGTTTAAAAAAATGTATTTGAACTTGAGTGGATGAATAAAAAGTATTTTATTAACGATTGAAAATTTGAACAAGATATATAGAAGGGTGTAAGCTAACAGTAGGAATTTAAAAACGGCTACTGAAACTCAGAATTAATTGAAAGAAGTATATGACAATGAGTGTTTATCGCGTGCATGCACGTGACTTTGAGCTGGTCAAAGAAGAAGAAATTTCTTTAAGAGTTTTCAAGATGGCTGAGAAAACGCTGAAGATGATTCACTCCCGGGTCACACTTCTATGTTAAAAAACGGATAACAATTTGGAAAAAATCGGTAATATGGTTCGATCTGACCATCGGCTATGTATTCGTGCGATTTTGAGACTGTAAAGATTAACAAAGAATCCGTGCAGCAAATTTTTCCACCCCAGATAATGCACCAGCTCATTCCACATTGTCTGTCAAGAGGTTTCTAGCCACGTACAGCATCCCAATGTTAGACCATCCGCCTTATTCGCCATATCTTGAGCTATGCGACTTCTATTTGTTACCTGAAGTCAAATCTGTATTGAAAGGAGCAAGATGTGAATCCGTTGAAGCCGTGAAAGAGAGACGACATGCGGTTTTAAATAACTAACAGAAGACTTCCAGCACTGTTTCGAACAATGGAAGATATGCACGGAGCGTTTAGGGACAGAGGAGGAGTGTATATCGAAGGTGATAATAAGTAAATATGAGAGAGATCAAAATAAAATGTTTTACGTTATTCTCGTATTTAATAGCCACACCTCGTACGTTGCACAAGTCTTCAATGCTGTGTGCAATAAAGATTCATATACATGAAAATATAATTAAATGAAAGAAAATAAAAAAATAATAATTTCAGAATTTTAAAAATAAAAAAATACGTATGTAGAAATACATTAATAAACAAAGGTATCACATTTAGCGGAGACCTTTGGTCAACACTAACTCAGAAAATTAGCCTAAAATCTTTCTCGATCACAGAAATACCAAGAAATTGAAAGAATACTCTCCGCAAGCCAATGTCCGCTGACGGTAAGCTACGGGGATTTATAATATATATATATATAGCAAAATATCTAGACTAAAAAAAATTATATAAAATCCATGTAACAAAATCTTAGAATAAATAAAACCACAATCAGTGTTTATATTCTCGAAAAAACAGATTTAAATTTTTAAGTAGAACCACATCTTCCCACCTTTGGTACAGATTCTAAAAGCGTTCATACTTCTGATTTCGTCCTTTAGTATTAGACAATCAAGTAACATGACGTGTTCACCGTTAACTGAATCATAGCAGCACTGCGCTCACGCCGCAACTTCCATTGTATTGGTCATCAATAAAAATCAGAGTAGAAGTACAATGGAGTAAAACAAGAACGCTCATTAGATTTACGTAGGGGAGTCATTTGTTTTTATTGCCTTTGGCAGAGGAATCCTTTTCTTCAAGAGGAAGTGTTGCGGTTCGGGGAACCAGACAGTGCAGGCTCCACCACCACCAGACAAGATTCAATAAAAGAAAATCGGACTTATGCACAGGGAACGAGATGTTAATGTACAAATAAACACTCACCGAGACATTGTCTTTTGCACGGGAGAAGGTTACGTGATTATTTACATCTCTTTTGTGGAAGCGAAGGTTATGAAAAAGAAGCATGTTAGTTCCTGGATGTTGTTATACTTTCCAAAACAATGGCATTGCCCGACAGTTCTCGATAAGAAACCTTTGAACTTTTTCATTTTAATAGTTGAATGCGCGAAGCTGAAGCATTAACAAGAGAGTTAAATTAGTAAAAAGAGAATGTACTTAACATAGCTTATTAAAAAATCAGTAAGAAATAATTCTACAATTGAAAATAAAGCCCCCCCCCCCACCTTTTTCTTGTTCTAAATACTGTTGGCGAATTCTTAAGCCGAAGATACCCCCGTCGCCTCTTTTAATATCGTAATAAGGTGAGACAAATTCGATTTTATACAGACAATAAAATTTCATTCTGCACTTCTAGTTTATAAATAACCAAAGTTCAAATACAGAATTTTATTCACAAGGAAATGAAGCCAGAATGACTATGAATAAGTTTTAACATTTAATATAAAAGAAGAACCGTATTTCATTACATAAGTAATGAAACATGATCCATCTTAAATAAAAAAAAATGTTAAGTTTTAAAATGTAAAATAGAAAAACATACAAATTTTTTGATGATTAATTTTTAATACTTAAATAAACAAAAAAAACTTACGAAAAAGCGAGAAATCTTTCTACAATTAACACAAAAAAATTTGAAGAAAAGGGAATTTTCCCATGTAAAAATATGGACTTTTTCCTTATGTAAGGTGGTCTATATTTTTAATTTAGTGACCAAAATTTTCATCAACGAATGAAGAACATTTCATAAAATTTATATATATACTCCATGATTAAAAACTGAGCGTGAGTAAAAAAAAATTTATTGGTCAAAATACAAAATCATTACTATTTTCAACAGGATGTTGAGCCACCATTATTTCTGATGCCATTATGCCGCATGTCTCGACATGGAGTTCAAGACGCACTTAACAGTGTCGTAACTCAATTCATCCCATGCACATTGAACTTTGGCATGAAGATCTTCCAAATTTTGTGATACCGGCGGTGTCTTAACAGAACGACCTATTGCATCTATAAGTTTTCCATGGGTGACAAGTCTGGCGGTGCTACGGCGTAGTGTCTGTAGTTGCGAAGAAAACTCTTGAGATGGTAGCAGTATAACACGGGCGTTATCTTGTCGAAATATAGGGTGTACACTAGAGATCGAAAGACTTCACTAATAGATCTTTGGGCCGTCAAAATGACTATATTCATTGAATATATATGTGTGTGTGTGTGTGTACACACATGTGATTTAAATTAATGTTGCAATCGAAGTTCTACGAAGGTTATTGGTGATGGACTACGTCATTCTGAATTTCTGTCACGTGACGAAGATGACACACGAACATTCATTCCACACCATATTAAGTCTTTTGAGGTTTAGTTCCTAGCACGCAGAAGTTTTCTTATCAATCAACGGGATAGTTTGAATGTTTTATTAACGTCGCTCTTTAACGAAGCATGAGAGTTAATGTCGTCGAACCTCGTCCCTTTGAACTGTGTTCAAATGATGAGTACGACGAATACATTGGCGCCTCACTCTCCAAACTATTGCACCATCCCAAAGTGAGAGCCTCGAAAAATTTTTAATGCCCCATTATGCGATTGCTCGATGGATTTTGATGAATCATATTGATCATCGACCCCCTACATTTATAAGACAGTGAAGAATGGCGCAAAAACCAGACAAGGCTCCCCTGCTCCAAACAAGGTGTAACGGTGATCTAGATGTTTAAAACCCTGGAAAAAAAGGGGGAGTTGATTGATGAGGAAGATCGCTATGGTATCCCAGGACGCACTCATGTTTCCCAATGACAGTAAATTCAGAGAGAAAGAAAATATCATTAGGGTGCCTCTGAGTCATGATTCATGTATCTTCATAAAGACAAGCCCTTGAGAGCTATGCATAAGAGACAGGTGTCTTCCGAGAAGAGAATTCCGTATGAGAAAGGATTCTTACATGTACAAGGGTGTGTGGAACAAAACAAAAATATCAAGAATCCTGATCTACGTTGTTCTGTTGTAGGCCGTATGCGAATTAAGGGCTCATTAACCTTCTTAACTGTTATCTTCGTGACAATGTTTATAAATAAAAGGTTCAGAAGTTTAGGCCTGTTAGTTTTTGGCAGAAATCAAATCTCAATTGCAATCCTAGACTAAAGGAAGTCAAGAATTTCGAAATATGCAGAAGACAGAATTTTAAGAAATAACACCTACCATTGCGACTATCTAGTCGCAACTTTAATTATAGCCTGTAGCACTCGGTGTGGCCGTTTTAGATTTCCGAGAGCACATTCAAATCAGCCTTATCGAACAAATGATAACCTGATGTAGCGGTTTAAAAAGATTCCCCATTCCCTTTTGGAGGGATTCATTTAATCATTCCAAAGCTCCATCTAAACCACTTGAATGAGCAGTGAATGAATCACCCTTATCAGATTCCCCGAAGGATTGCGATGCCGGAATTAATCAAGGCAAAAAACAAACGAGGGTGAAATCACATGACTATGATTGAAGATGTAACTTGATTGAGTGGCAATTTCCTACGGATCTCATCGATTATTCAAGCGATTTCAAGAGCCGTAATTCAAGTCGACTCATTTTCAAAATAAAACAGGAAGGAATTTTTCGAGAAAAGTTCTCTCCTTTGTACCGCTTCGGAATTTAAATAAAGGCCCGCACATAATTAATGTCTGAATTTAAAATGAGCTTAACATTATTTGAAATTCGTGGCGTGAAGCATAAAAGCCTGCATCGAGACAAAGGATTCGAAAAAGTAAAATTCATCATGAAATAAATTTTAGATGAATAATGTTAATCTTTTCTGCGAATTACATATTTGAGACCATCCATTTCGGAGATGGAGAGAACGGAATTGATTTCAGAGAAGAATGAATGAGTGGAAACTTAAGAAGTTTTATTATAATTACAAAAATAAAGAGATTACAGTTTGAATCATTTTAATTTTTATATGTAAGTCTCGTTTTTTTCCCTCTCTCTATCCTTTAATAGAAAAGTAAAAATAATTTAAATTTACAAATTTAAAAATTAAATGCATATTTCATCCTTTCGTATTTGTTAACAAATCAGAAAATCAATGACATTGGGGAACAAATTATCATGCTTATTGGCATGATCTTTGATTATAATGTATTTTTATTAAAAAAAAAAAAAAAAAACTTTTGACGCCGAGCTATTCAGGAATCTCTTCACCAACCATTGAAACTTTTGTTGCAATTTGAATTTCATAAAATTACAACTCCTTTCCAACCAAATGAAACGTATTTAGAAAAGTTAAATGAAGATAAAAAGTTCATTTAATTAAATTAGAAATAGTGATTTATTAGCGAAACTGAATTGAAAGAGAAAGGAAACTGATGATATCGACAGGCTGATAGATATTTGTAAATTAGAATGAATTATTGCAATTAATCGTTGAATTGATTGAAAGTGACTATTGGTTATAAATAATACACATACGCACACACGAGTTAAATCCGCTATAATCGAGTAGTGCCTCAATCAGTGCGAGTGAGTTGCTAAACTTTGTTGCAAAATTATAAGGTATGATTAAAGTGAGAGGTACAACCTTACATATTCTATATGAAAACGGTTAATAAAATGTGCTATCCTTTTTCTGACGTCTCTTCAATCGGATTTGGTAAATTAATGACTATTTAATTAGACTAAGATTTATGGTGAGTTTTATAATGAGAGACAGATCCTACAATCTATGTTACGAAAAATTTTCTAGAAAATTTTAATAACTTCTTTATGAACGCTTAGGGCTTTAAAAAGAGTAGATACTGAGGAATGAAACATCTATGCAATCAGCCTTGGACAATATTTTTCTTGGACAATTTAGCTCAAAAAATTTTATAAATTAAAAAAAAAAGTATTTGAATCCCCAACTCAAAGAAATAAATTTTTTCAAGAAATAAATTTGCTCAATCCTATTCATCTAAAGAGACAAAATCAAGAAAATTCAAAACATATTATACTAAACTGTCAATGCAACGGAATGAATTCCCACTACGACTAATTTTTCGCCACATTGATGAACTTAAATTGAAGACATATCAAAAATAGTTGTAAAATATTTTCTACTTAAGAAGTTTTTAAGTCTTAAATATTTAATCTATTCTTATAATTGATATTCATTTACGAATATGATACAAATGTATTTACTTGTACAAAATATATAATGAATAATAAGTAAAAATATAATTCGTAATAACGAATTATAAGCACATATAGAAACGAAACATTTCAAAAAACAATTTTTACATGACTGAAAACTCTATTTAGCAGAGATACAAAAGTAAAATTGAAAATTTTCTCGTTATGTTGAAGGTGCCAATGAATAAGTGTGTAAGTATTTATACGTTGGGAGAATTTCAAAAAATTATATGCATCGAAAAAAGAGTAACATAACTTTTATATATATAAAACGCATAATTGTTACGAAGCGTTACAACCCAAGAATAAAAATTGAAAACAAATAATAAATGTACAAACAATTACGAATTACGTGTTCATATTCAAATTATCACAGGGAAAATATTTAAAAAATTATAATTAAATCCATGCTAAGGTATTAAAATGCATAAAATATTCGTAAGACTAATTTCAAAACAATATTCAAAAAGTATATTTTTAAAAGAACTTTAGTCAAAATATCAACTGAGTTACTATAAAAGTTATTTAACAAAAAAGAAAAAAAACTGGTAATAAAAACGAATACGTTTCGGAAGACGCACCTGTTTTGTAAAAAAATGTTACACCTTTCAATAAGAACTGAATCTTGAGAAATTCCTTTAACTACACATTTTAAATGCGGAAAAAAAAATCCTATGCATAGTACATAGAAAGAGAAAATAAATAAAACTGAGTATCTTCTACATCCATCAAGAACAAATAACTTACTAAAATAACTCAAAAAAATTCATTCATAATTCAAAAAGTTTTCATTCGAAAACTTAAAATTTTTCAATTTTGAATAAGTATTTGTTAAGCGAATTCTTAAAATCAATTATAAAATAAGTTTTTACGTAAATATAATCTAAATTTTAAAATATACAATTTATAAGATAATGTAAGAAGCAAAAGTTTTTATTTTATTCGGTCACACATTAAAGCCGGCCCCGAGATTTTTTTTTTTTTTTGGGGGGGGGGATTCATAATAAGTTACAAACAATGTATCGGGAATGACAATGAAAATATCATTCTACATTATGTATAAAACGATATGTTTTCTGAGAATCAATGTCACACCTTAAGATCGAGTAAAATCCGATGGAAAAGCAGCGCCTGGCAGATTTTTCGCTTCCGGTTGGGGAACAATTTTGTAGTAATTCCGGTCCCCACTCCATTTGCAATTTCAGACGAAAGTACGAAGACGACAGTTTTGATAAGAATTTGGTGCCGGAAGTACGGCAGTGTCATTGAAGCTGTCCAGCACGGGCCCATTGTCACACTTTGACCCCCGTGATGCAGCAAGGTCAGTCACTAAGCGTCACAAGGGCAAGATCTGGACGATATGCCTTGAATGACACTCTATTTAAGAAAAGAAATTGTTAGAGGATTGTTGGAAATTGTTTAGGATAATTAAATCTTATTTATAGAACAAGTTAAAAATCAAGCTTCTCATTTCTGCAACTTCGATATTTAAATTAATTTTATGAACATTTTTGGTATTCATGCGTTTATTAGTAGATGAAAAAGAGCTTTAAATATTGTATCTTAGTAAAAAATTCTCCTCATGAAATAAAGACATTTGGCGCACCGAAATTAAGTCTATAAAAATTAAATTGTTTTTATTTGAAATATGAGCAATTTTTCTCAAATGAATGATCTGTTTGAATGAATGTCACTTTGTGTTAGTAATCTTAAAAGTACATTCTGTACATGCAGAAACATTGTGATATTTGTATTCATCACCTTCCATTTCTTTTGCCTATTTAGATGGAAGTAATTCACTTAAATACTATTATATCATGAAATAAGCTTCAAAAGCTTGTATCGTATTGTGTCTGAAGATACATTTTAAATGATACGTATAAAGATTTAAACTTGTTTAAATAACTCTAAATACAGACGTAAAGAAACTAACAGAGATAATATAGATGTGAAGAAACTTAATACCTGGATTAGAACTTCCTTCTAAATACATACGATAAAATTATTAACTTATTTACAAAATGCAAAAAAAAAAAAAACTCTTACCAAGGAGTGTGTTTATGAACGATAAGAATGTGGCAACAACTCTGTTGTCATTACACACACACACACACATCTTGAAACAATTTAAAATATTAAACTTTATAATACAAATTATTTTTCAGAATTTAAATATCTTATTTCTAATCATAGTATCCGTAGTATCAGCCACTATATTTTGAAATATCTGCTATCGTTAAAGTCGAACATTTCAACACAGTGCTTATGTTTTTCAAAATAAGTTCAAACCTTTTAAAACAAATATATTTTGAAAGCACTGGTTAGGAAACGATTGCGCATCGCACTTAGTGGCAATACATAATTTCTTTATAAAATATTATAAATAATAAAACTTAATAAATTATATAAGTTTAAAATTATGTTTATTTCGAGAAAATGTTAAAAAATATTGTTCATATTCAGAAATCATTATTGTCCGATATTCTTTTAATAATTGGTCTTACTTGACTTACGGAATTCTGTATTTTTAAAATAAAATCAAATGTTTTGGACGATCACAAATGTATTAAGAAATAAAAGGGTCTAGAGTTTTGATTACAAAAATAGCCTTGATCGGAATAGCAAAAAGAACATTATAAATTTTAATTCTTGGTGAGTTAGACTGATTTCATCGTAATTTATTTCACTTTTTACCCAATCAGTGTAAATCAATGCATATCACTGAAAACAAAGTAAAATCATAATATTGACAAATATTGCTTTAAAAATATAAGTACTTACATTGAGAGTTTTATTTATCCACTTGGAAGCACACAGCTTTGAAAGAAAATAAAAAAGAGTAAAAAATCCTTTAGAAGCAAATATGTCACGATGTGGGCACTATTCACTTTAGCTAAGAAACTGAACCACAACTTTAGCTCACTCTTTTCGCAACCAAGAGAAACTCAACACTGAATCCAAACGAAGGAGGATGGAGAAACGTGTGCTTTTGCGACGATCTCATAGGCTCATCGACACATACAATAACGGAAGAACTGCTCGATTTGGCGAATGATCGCTCTCAAAGTAACCTACTATTTCACAATTTGCAATTTTGTGCAATCATTTTCACGTGGCTTGTCATTTATTGGGATAATTCTATATGATTAAATTTCTCTAAACTAAATATATTTTTTTGTTATCTTTTTTTCTTTTGAATTTATGTGCAATTTTTTTTTTTTTTCTGTTAATGTCGTTAAAAATGCAGTTCTGGAAAAGGTTAAGCCGAAGCATTGATCAAAAATCTACCAGATTTGGAGATTAAAACCTGCACTGTTTACGTGCTCTTGGAAATCCATCAACCATATTTATAGGGATTAACATTTAGTCAGAAGGAGACAAACTTAAACAGATATAGATTTATCGTTAAGATGGATTTAAATAAGATATCATTCCCCTTTCGCTCGAGAAAATCGATGGCCTCTGATGAAGAATAAAAATTATACGGAAATATGTTTTCACTAATTACAAACATTTAATCATTCAGGGAAATGTTACGAGAATAAATTCAGTTTATGTAGTTTTATTCAGATCTGGATTTTGAGAGCCCAAAACATTGCTAAAAATGACCCAATGCAACTAAGAACACTTAAAATTATTAAAAAAATAGCAAATATAAAAAAAAATATTAGTAATAACGATTATATACTATCAATTTCATTTAAAAAACGTTACAGAATGGTTATAAAACATTTTACTAACAAGTGTTTTTAGTATTGCAATGCGTTAAAGTTTTTTAGAAAACATTCTCTATTATATAGGACCAATATATAACTACTTAATCTATGCAATTTTTTTTAAAAAAAATTAATTTAATCATTACATTACTCTTTCATAATTTAATATAATTTTCAAATATTTTAATATTAAATTAATTCTTTTTAAATTACTTTCTTATGGGCGAATCTATTCCAGCCCTGTTATTTAAGGTATGTTCTCATTTTGATTTAATAATCGTTAGAGATGTAAACATGTATTTCTATATTGCAGAGATAACTTGGTTATTATTTGGCACTTAATAGCTGAGTAGGAACTTGGATCTAATACACTAGTTAAACATGATTTTTAATTCTCACCGTTAGGCAGTTACTTGAATTATTGCGATATCCCTTTTGATTTTTCTTGGACCTTAATATTAAGATCTTTCACACATTATTGGAATTTTACATACACCTTTTCATTATGTTAAGGTTATGAATGTTCATTTAAAAATACAGCTTTAATTTATGTATATATATATATATATGTGTGTGTGTGTGTGTGTGCGTGTGTGTGTGTGTGCGTGCATGCGTGCGTGCGTGCGTGCGTACTCAAAAAAGTTCTCTCAAATTTTAAAAACAGCCCTAAAATTAAGAAGTTACAAAAGATGACAATAATTAAAATGGCTTCGCATGCAGTCATTTTAAGAGTCGTGATCCGAACATATGTAAAACGTCACGAAGTCTGTGATGCATCAGTTAAAAAAATTACTCTTATAATCAAAATACAGTGCCTAGTCAAAACACATGTACCGGTTTAATCACATCCCGTCTTCGCTGTTAAAAAAACAATCGTTGAATATCTGAATGCATTATAGGTTAAGAGACGAAAGGCGATATATATCGGAAGTACGAAAAAAGTGGACTAATCTTAAAGGAGTAATGTATACTCCGATTATAAAGATGAATTCAAAAAGTGACAATAATATTTGAATATTCTTATGCGAATGCACGTATTAAATACGTGTTCCGTGTTTCTTCTACAAATTAATTCTAAGTGGTCGTTAAATTTTTCAAAGTCTTGGGGAAAACGGAATATTTAGTAAAAATGTTTCTAAATTTCAAAGACGTTGAGTGATAAAAATAGCTCATATACAATAACCCCACATGAACCAGCATCCATACTGAGATATTTTTCGTTTTAAAAATGCGTCCTGAAGGAGAGCCTTCTTTTTAAGCTTTATATAAAAACAGTCTTAACCTATATTTGCTTTTTTTGTTTATGAATTAACCTATATTTGTTCTCTGTGAAACTCAGAAAAAAAAAATAATTACATTGTAAAATCAATGTTTTTATCGTAAATATGTAGAAGAACTAAAGTCTCCGTAAGGGAAATGTGCTTTTCTCTCGGTAGTTAAGTACTAAGAGTTGGTAGTAATTAACGACATATAAAATTTATGCTGAGCAAAATTTTTTAACATATTGAAAGCAGATGTGACTGACCAAAGTAAAGTAATCTCTCTTTAATTCAACTTTTGATGGTTTCGGCACGTCCTGTAATCCCGATTCAGCCATTCGGTTTTAGCTTTTTTTCATGTGGACTTGGTCGTTTGTTGACAACATTGACACAACGCTGCTGCCCCCAGTGTTTATTGTAACTACTAGTTTTCATTTCAGTACAAGTTTTCTTGTTTCCTTTATTACGTTTATGCAATAATTAAACTATGTATAGCAAAATGTTCTCAAAGCTTTCGAGTGCTAATGAAACAAATATGCGTAAGCTTATGACTAAAAAGTTATCTCGACACTACTTTTTCAACTATCATTATACTGTATTACTTTTCCTTTTATAAATACAAGAACATTAAATTAAAATAATGTTCAATATTTTAATTTATTTTGTAATTGTCAGAGTGACGAAATATTTAGTCGGATATTCATATCGTCCATATAGATTGGGAATGTGTGTATACACATAAATACGTGTTTTAATAGTTTAAATTTTTATCTGAAGTATTTTATCTTTGGTATTTTTCCATTAAAATTGTTTCACAATTGATAATGTATCAATATGGCTAATCAGGCACAGGTGTGGTCCCGGATTAAAGAGAGCTTATTGCAGATAGCTGAACACGATTAGAATATATTTTTAAAAAATAAATTCCCTCTCTTTCGCTATATTTTGAATTCCATATCGCCTATAGTGTAGGTGTCAGGGTTCAGAAACTTCGTTGATGGTAGAGTTCAAATTATATAGAGTAATTGGCTTGTGGAATCAAGTTCTAGTCCTGATTCCAGAAACAAATATCAATGGAATAACAGTAATCAGTTACATGTCTAAGGAGTCTGAACCCCAGAAATATTATGTTATATTTTGATAAACGATGTTATATTTTCTTAAAAATTCTTTAACAGTCTGCACCTTTCCTGGTTCAATAAAAAAATGCCTTCCACAGATTGAATTACGAAATTATCTAAAACAAATTATTTTTTATATTTTTAATTTTTTTTCTCAAAAGAATTGAGAATTTTTTATGAAATATGTACGTTTTTATATTATGTGAACTTTGGTAATATTTCAAGCGATTCCTTACAAATCTTAAGTTTTAATTACTCTTTTAAAAAATTATCCTTAATCCTTACCTTATCCCAAACAAATTGCGCGACAATATCATACTGAGTATTGGTTCTAAACTATTATTATAATAATTGACTTATATAATTAACTATATCTCATATAATTAATTAACACATACACATCATGCATTTATTAATTAAACTTGTTAATTAATACATCTGGTTAAATTATATCTATTGATATAATTATTCTACTACTTGCTACAACTGAAATTGTACAACTCTGAAAATAATTATGGAGAGACATTCATGAAAGGGGCATGATAACCGAATTGGTTTTCAAAACCCTCCCACTGCTTACTGTGGAATTCAGAAAAATATGGCAACAATTTCGATATCATTTATGTGGCCTAACTCCCTCTAGAGGCTTTAGAGCTACATTAACGAAACTAATCAAGTAATTCATACCTGTTTAATGGAACAGAAATTGCTACAAAGATAATATGAATAGTTCCCGATTTCAACACCATAATTTTGGAGTGATCATCATATACCTAAATAAAATAGAACATTTTCAAGCACTCAAAGCCAGAAAAAATTGTGTTTCGGAACACTATATTTCTTATTTAATCACTATAAAAATAATGAAATATATTTATTTCATAATCAGATTATAAATAATGAACCTGATCGCACCCCGAAATATTTTTTTTTTTTTTTCAATTTAGACATAAAAAGCACTGTAATTGCTAGATTCACCAGACCAATCAAAATGACTGAATTTCACATCTCTTTTAGTGAATAATTTAACGTTTAATGATACAATTTCCCTGAAATTTGTTAACTTTGAATAAAATAAATAAATTACTATATTTATCTTTTTTGTTTTTTTTATTTTGGCTTTACCAGAACCAGTCATTTTCTGATAGGATGGAAAAGTTAAATTCATCTAAATACATTTGGGAATGATTTTTTTAAACTAATTTTTATTTATTTTATTTTTTTCTCTTGATAAGCTCACAGGCATTTTGTAAAAATGTACAGAATTAAAACTAGGTAGATACAATAAGTAATTTGTGTTACATTAATGATTTTTTTGAATACGTCTGCAGTAAAGCGTGATAGATGGTCTTGAGCATTAGAATTTACCTATATAATCACTCACAAAGATTAGCATAATTACTAATATTAAATAATAGGGAAGTATTCCGAGGAGTTTATCAGAATTAAAAATTGTAAAAAAATACAATAAGAAAATATAAAATTTATATCTGGCTTCATTTTGTTAGTTAACTATAGTTTATTCTAATGTACTGATATATTTGAAGTGATTGTAAACACGAAATTATGAAAAGAAAGTCAAATAATATTAGCTTATCTGAAAGGATAGCCACTGTAAATGAGATATGTACTGATCCGGAATCAGATGAAAATACATAACTTCAGTTCATTGAAAATGAATCATCATAAAAAAAAAAAAGAAAGAAAGAAAGGAAAAGAAACTGAAGATGACAATGGATCAGCGGTCACTAGAGATGATAAAAAGAGTATCGTGTGTATTTTTTTTTCTAAGTGTGAGAACTAACAATTCATTTCATTATATTAAAGGTTATTTTTAAATTTAAAAAAAAAAAAATGCTCTTCTTTCCCAGAGCCAGTCATTTTCACTAGTTTTTTGGTAAAAATAGGTACACGGAAAATATCAGTATATCTAGTGTTATACCAGACAAAAACAGTTTTTATGACGATTATTTTAATAAATAAGAATTTTTTAACGCAAGCTTTCTTTATAACAACTTTTAAAATTGTAGAAATAATTCTAGTATTTTTCAATAAAAATATTCATTAAATATAAGGTCAAAATGTTATCTAAATTACATTTTTATTGTATTTTCTGTCTCATATAAACGAAAATGGCTGAGAGGATTAAAAAACTCCGAAATTCAACTGTCAATCCTCTAAAAAAACAAGAATAGAGCATTTTCAGCCTTAATAGATCCCTGTAATTTAAATCAACTTTATCAATCAAGAAATTTAAACAAAAAATATAAATCAGTAAAAATATTTTTTTCCTAAAGTTCCAGATAAATATTTAATGATTTAAACAAATTTATTTCTTATATGTTTCATTCGTATATAAATATTTAATTCCGAGTTGAAAAAGAGAGAGGGAAAGGAGGGGGAGAATGAAAGGTCTGTGAGCCCTCAACGACGTAGATAGAACTTTTATATATTGTTCCCCGCTATCAAACTTCACCAAATGTGGCATTTTTTACAGCTTTTTAAGCCTTCACTCGAGTGGAGTATCATATCAAAAGTAGTGTCCACATCAGAGTTCATTCATTTTCTTATCTAACATGAGATAACAAAATGTTTTGGATGTAAAAAAAAAAGCATCTCTTTCGGAATCCTTTCAACACTTGAAGACGTTTTCTTTGATGCTACTTCACGGATATCTTCCGGTTTGCCATAAAGGGTCTTCCTCGCTAACCTCATTGAAAAAAATGACTGGTGTAATGTTTGCTCATTAGTTAGGTAGGACCATTTCATTGTACACTGATGTCTTTCACCGAGTGTCCACGGATAGTGACGTAGTCTGTGTTTCAACGAAATTAAGATAATTGATAGAATAGTTTTATAACAGCGAAAGGGGGAAAGAATCAAGTTACACTGTTTTTGTAATGTGTCCTTAGAAAAGGAGAAAAGGGGTTAACTCTGTTTATGAATGAATCAGCTTCGCAGTTTTTGTTTCATTTTGATTTCATTTCCAATAAAATATTTATAAGAAATAAATAAATTTGAATAAAAAGTAATAAGTTTGTCTAAAGCAGTGGTTCGCAAAGGAGTCGGTATCTCCCATCTGAAGACGCTGAAGAGATCTAGGGGAGAGTTTTTATGGGAGAGAGGACCCCTCCCCCTCCAACAGCTCATCGAACACCAGTTTTAAACAAACAGCTCCAAATGTCTTTTAAGAAAGATCAGTTCATATTAAAGTAATGGTATATATTTGGTATAGCATGGCTTTGTTCCTAATATTCTAATTATTAGTACAGGAATCTTTGACTACTACTATCTATGATCTGTGTCTTAAGGTAACGGTAACGGCTAAAATTACGAGGTACCTATTAAAAATTATTAATTTACCCTCTCATCATAATTAAAATAAAGTTAAAATCATAATTTAAGAACTTTCATAATTAAGAATTAGCTATCTAAAATTAGGATCAAGGTAACAAAAGTCTGGGTATTCGACAGAGTGAGGAACTGCCGAAACAAACTTGGAGTATAAGTCGTGAAAGCTCGCATTGCCATAGGATGCTGTAGTCGTGAGTTAAGAAACATATATAGCAATGGGCGGAGAGATGATCAGGGGGTGGGACTTCAGTTCGAAGGCGAAACGACTTCGAGAACACTGTAGTCAGCGGGAAGTAGAGAGGTTTAAAAAGGAAGTTTATACTCTATTAAAATTAAATGAAATTATTAAGAAATGCCGTTTCGATGTCGATTTTAGGGAAGATACTGCAATTTTATAGAGAAATCTTTACAACGCGAGGAGAATGAGATTGAAAAGACAGAATTAAACGTTAGGAACTGCAGCGCTACCAGTGACGCCTGGTGGTCAAAATTGATTTTGTTCGAAAAAATGGTATTACAACTTTAAAACTTCAAAATTTTCAAGTCAAAAAGATTTTGAAAATTTGGAAAGTGATGGACAGAGATGCGCGAGGCCCAATTTAACCGTGGGACATTTCCACTTAATGATGTGGAAGTCCTGAAAATTTAAAAACGCGAGGATATCACTATTGAATTGCTTCAATGATTTATCAGCCTTTTTAGTACTGGAAAATGTTGATTGGCCCAGTGCGGCCTTTGGTGTTTTTTTCGATGATGCAATGATTGCATCATACGCTGGGAGATTTTGAAGCAATTCATTAGGAATTTGAGGGATTCTGTTCAAAAAGGTAAAAGATTGTTTTTTAATGAACTCTAAAAGGGGTTCAATTTTTAAACCATTATGCAGAACTTCGTTCCTGACGAACCAAGGAGCATTAATCATTTTTCTGAGTTTAATATTTTGGAAGACGTGCAGTCTTTTCAGATGGGTGGTTGCCGCTGACGCCCATATGGGCGAGACATACAACATGATTGGTCTCAAGATGGACTTGTAGAACAAAATTTTGTGCCGGATCGCCAGCTTGCTCTTGCGAGAAATCAAGCGTTTGAACAATCTGCTCATTCCGCAAGCCTTTTAATAGGCTTTTCGGATATGGTGGGCAAAAGTCAATTTACAGTCAAGAATTAACCCTAGGTACTTGTATTCAGTGTCCCAGGGGAAGGGTTGGTCAAAAATGGTAACTGTTGGCAAATTGCCAATACACTGCTGTTTCGTAAAGAGGAGGCAGTCGCTTTTAGATGCATTAACTTTAATTTTCCAGTTAATGAGCCAGAGCTGTAATCGAGAGATAATATATTTCTGCAATCTTGCAATAATTTTCCGTTTGCAGATGTCTTGGGACATGATGGCAGTATCGTCGGCATACATCGCCAAATGTATGTTGGACGTCTTTGAAATGTCAATTACGTATAAGGAGAAGATTTTTTGACTTAATATCGACCTCTGTGCTCACTGAGAATTGGTCTGGGTGAGGAGACTGCATTTTCAACTCGGACCCGGAAACTCCGAAAGTTCAGGAACGTGTGAATAATTTTGATTAATTGGTCCAAAATTTCAAGTCGCATCATCTTGAAAATGAGCCCATCATGCCAAATTTTATCGAAAGCTTTGGCAATATCGATAAAAAGCATACCCGGGGCTTTTTTTATTGGAAAAGCCGTTTCGGACAGTCTCAGATACCCTGAGTAACTGAGTTACTGTAGAGCACTTTGGGACGAAGCCATGCTGCTCTGGAATAATAAAATTCTTGGCTAAGCAGAATTGGTCCAGGCGATTCAGAATAACATATTCATATGCTTTGCTCAGCGAGCTGAGTAACGATATGGGGCGATAATTTTGAGGATTTGTATCATCAGAATTCGGCTTGAGAATTGGGACCACCAAGGCAGTCTTCCAAGTCTTTGGAAAATGGCAGTTCTCCATCAAATAATTTAAGAGCAGCGTAAAAAGAAAAAAAAATTAATGGGAGATTTTTAAGGATGCGATTTGAAATAAGATCCAATCCCGGTGCATTTTTGACTTTAGTTCTTTTGATAAAGTCCAAAATTTCGCTAGCCTGGACTTGTTCCAGGTCTATACAGGTGGGGGATGCCAAAAATCTTTGGACTTTTCATTTAGTATGTTCTGAGAATCTAGGATTCTCGTCAGCATTTGGTTCAAATTGTTTTTGAAGGCTGGTCGCTATAATTTCTGCCTTTTCAATTGGAGCTACAGCAATACTGCCTAAGGCGCCCCTCAGGGGCGGAATGGTATGAAAAGGCTTTCAGAGTCGGGAGGTTACTCTCCAAAGAGTGTTTGTATCAGGTGAGAGGCCTTCAATGTATTTTTCCCACCTGGACTGGGAAAAGTGTTTAATATCTCTCGATATCTCATTACTGATAGCACGGAGTTCCATTTTAATAGCCGGATCCCTAGTCCTTTGCCAGACTCTCCGTACATAATTTTTGTGACGAATTTTAGTTCTAATTTCGATAGGGAGTCGAAGAGAAGGTGGCTTAAATTTCGGTTTTGAGGTTGTCACAAGTGCCTGGGAAATAATTTCACCAATTTTGTGGATAGAATTTTCAGTATCGGCATTGCTGGAGGATTCAGGAATGGGGAGGGGTTTAGAATTAAAAAAAAATCTAAAATTCTCCCAATTGGTAGAGAATTGCACTGGAATTTTGATAAAAGCAGAGTTTGTATTCAGAGTCAAAATAACCATTAAATGATCAGAATTTAGATCATGAATGACTCTAATATCATAATTAAAGGGAATATTTTTAAGGATAGTAAGATCAATAATAGAATCCCTCGCCCCCTTGCCGGGAGAGTGGATTCAAATATGTAAGGTGTACTGTGCGATAACCCTAACATTTGGAGTTCTTATCAAATTTTTCAGTTTATGGCCGAAAGTGTTTGATCTTGTATCGTGCCAGTCTTTATGGCAGGCAATCATATCTCCAGCAATGATCGCGTTTTGACCAGAATGAAGAATTTTAATAAAATCCTCCTCCGGAAGCTGATGTCTATTTAATGGGGTTCTGCGACATAAGCAGAAAATATTCGCAGTGGAGGGTAATTATTAATTTTGATTTTAATAGCAGTAGCATCTATATACTGCACCTTCGGCAAGAGGACTCTGCAATGTTCATAATTTCGTTTACAGTATACAACGGTGCCTCCGTCGATACGAGGAGTTAAATTAATCCTATCATCTTTGTAAAGACGATAGTTGGCGATCTGGGGTTCGTGCCCCGGTTGAAGCTTTGTTTCCTGAACCGAAAACAGATCAAGATTATGCTCTGTGACGAAGTCTCTTACTTCGACAATTTCAGAACGCAAACCATTTGCGTTCCAGAAACCAAATGAAATGTCATGTACGTCACGATTGAATTTTAATGATGGGGTAGGGCACGATACGCGCGATTGTGGTTAAGTGCGACATAGGCCTCGAAAATGATGCAGGCCTTGTCAGGAGATACTCCCTAAATGGCCGAGCAAATAATTGCTCATCAACATTCGCGTCACTCGCGATTGATACCACAGCACGAAAAGTTTCAACGAAATTTCCGTTGCTGGGGAGGGGCGCAGAATTTGGAATATGGCAGGTTGTTTGCTCCTGGATTTGTCCGGAGGCAATTAGGGAGTAAGAAATTTGAGTAACTTTCCACAGGACGCTGGTTCTCGATAACAGTAACCTTTTTGGGAGTGGGTTTTTTAGAATTTTTATTTGAATTATTTTTAGGGAGTGAATTTTTGCTCTTAATGGAATCGGGGGCATTAGCGCCGATTCGCCGCATGCTCCCTCCACAGTTAGCACAGCGCAAAGGAGTTTCGAAGTCATTTGGGTAATCTCTTGCCCTATGAGATCGAGCGCATTTTACACACTTAATTGGGAGGTAGCAAACCTCAGAGGAGTGAAAAAAATCCTGACACCTCCAGCATTGAGAGAGGCGCTTAGTTCCCCAATAGGCATCAATACTATTTTCGGTACTCCTCAATTTGTGTACCGAACATCTCTGTTAATTGATAGATTTGCTCGGCATGTAGGTTATTAATTACTTAAAAATATATCAAAGGCATTGGAGCCTTTGATTGAAATTTCGTCAGTCGGGAAATTTTGTGAACCTGGAAACCGTTGCTCTCAATTTCCTGTTTCACAGCATCTAATTCGGTAGAAGATGGTAGGCCACGAATAATTAATTTCAATAACCTATCAGATTTTAGCTTATAAGACTTGAACTCGATACCTTCTGTACGCAAGAAAGTGGCGAGTCTACGCTATTCATTTTCGTCTCCAACAGTAAGACGGAGGAAGCGGCAGCTTATTAATTTGCTCTGCAGCGAAGGCGCTTCAAGGCGAGCAAAGGAGAGGAGCTGAGTCCAATCTCCCTTGGGAGTAATGAAAAAAGGTGGGATTTTAGGCTTAGTTGTGGTGGGAGGCACTGGTTCCCCAGCGTCCTCTTCTTCACTAATATCCTCATCTCCTTTGGAACTTGTAGTAGGGGGCGCTAGTCTGGACTGTTGGTAAAGAAGTATAAGAATTTAACTTACACGCCTTTACTGTTAAGTGTTTAGGCGGTAGTTGAAAAACGTTTGAATCTGCGACACGCTTCAGACTTTTCTTTGCCGTGGGGTTTTGCGAGAGCCACGCCCATCGCCTGAGTTTTGGTGGGAATCACGCTCTTTGGTGTTGTTTCCTTCTTTTTTCTGGCTTCCGTCTTAGCATTCTCGGTTTTCTTTTGGACTTTGTTTACGATGATCTGTGTCTTTTAATGTATAATTCATATAGTGTACAAGAGGGACGCCATTGATTCACTGTTTGAATAAATGGGATATAACCGAAAAAACTATTAGTTACATTACTGATTTTAAAAAACTGAAATCCGTGAATTTTTTTTAAAGGAGTTGGTGAGGGAAAAAAATTTCTGTCGGTAGGCCTTGAAAGATTGGGAACCCATGGTTTAAAATGTACTCTTTAAACACCCTTAACTTCATAGAATATCGACTCACAAGTTGGAATAATGTTGATTGATTGCTATATTAACGTCACTCTGAGAATCAACACGAGGGCTAATGACAACGGGTATCATATTTTTCAACTTCGTTTCAATGACAAGGATGACACCTGAGTTGGTCACTCTCTCTCTAAGCGAATGTGAGGACTGCATCAATCTGCACCACGCGAATGTGAGGACTTGAAGCTTCGTTACAATTAACATGCATAATACGGTGATTCTTTATAGGAATCAGGACTCGAATCCACGACTGAGAGAGAAAAAAAAAACCGGTCACGATCTCGCAACCATGACCCTTTCCTTTTGCAGCAAGGAAAGATTCGAAAAGCACAGATATTCCAATTCAGTTACATGAGTACGATGGCTTAGAAATTATACCATTCACGCCATTTGAATAAGGTGATCAGGCGTCCCGGTTTTTAACAATTTATCTCGCGGGGCTTAAGCAAAGTCCCGATTTTTGGAAAGAATGCACAAGCAAGGGAACGTCTTGAGAACGGGAAGGGAATATACGGTTTTCGGCTTCCATAAAGCTATTTCACCAGGATATGAGCTTTATATTATTTTTGCAAATTTTTCAATGTTAAACTTTAATAATAAAAATAATTGTTGAGAACTGCTTATCAAAGTTCGCCTTGATCAGTTGCTAGAATATGACCATCATTGTTTGGACCTAATGAACAGTGGAATTTTTCGGCATTGGCAGCGACGAAAACATTTTGTAGCTGTAAAGTGATAAGAGAACATTTTGTACGCTTCCACAGATTTTATTCTTATGGCGACATATTCCGCTAGCGATCTAGCATCATTTGGAACATTGTTGCAAAGGAATTACATCTTGTACAAAAATTGGAAATTGATGGAAATTTTGGAGGAGAAGGATCAGGGTGTAAGGGGTTAGTCAATAGTGTCCCGCTTTTTTTGATACTAAAACCTGGTCACCTTACATTTGAAGTAACAATGTCCGTTTATTCACTTTAGATACGCAGGTGATGATGATTACAACTTTAGTTTGGATGATTTATATGCAGATGACTGTAGAACAGAAAAGAATATTCAGTGTTGGAGAGTCACTAAGTCATTCTTCACACCAATGCGTAAGATAATCCTTGACCCTGATTGCCTTCTCGTGATCAGTAGGGACATATACCAAGCATTACCTTCGCGGGAGCTGAAGGTTAGTTGAAGTCACCTGCTCGTGAACCTCAGAGCATCTCCCTCTCTGCCGACTGCTTAACATCGAGGTATATCAGCCGCAGCGCCATCTGTTGGCGACGTTGCTATTTTCACAGTTAAAACAGTCTGTTTTAATTCGTATATAACATAAGTATGCCTAAAGTATTAACAACAACTGCAGAATCATGCATACTGTAACGATTCCGTGAAAACACTTTTAAGTAAATTGGAAAGAGAGAAAATGTTTCGCGGAAGATAAATCTTATGAAGAAGAGGAAGTTGTAAAATGAAATGAAATTCATATGTGAAATAAAAATAAAAAATAATCACAATCAAGTAAATCTAAGGGATAGTTAAATTTAAATTCAATGATGATTGATCAAAATTTATAAAAAAAATTTCTTCAACTTTATTTGAACAAAAAAAATTTAAAAAAATAGTTGTTCATTGCTTTAAAATCCATAATTTAATAACAAAAATATTCCTAGTTTTTGAGTGGTTTCATGTATTCTTATTGAAGAAAGCAGGAATGTCATATACGTACTTCATTCGTTCTTCAGCGTACTTCAGTGTGCTATATACATCAATCGACTATTTTCATTTCAGTTCACTTTCACTAGCAAAAGAAGAAAAAAAAAAAAAAAAACGACATGAAATAGTTAGAATGTTTTATTTTAAAAAAACAACATATTTTTTCTGGAATAATCTAATATACACTACGCGACACTAAAAATGCAACACAAAGGAATGGCCAGAAGTTTGTACAAATTTCAGGGTCGATGCACATCACTAGGTTATGCGAGTGATGTGAAATGCGCAGCTCTCCAGCTCACGTTGAAGAAGATATAAGGGAAGGAAACTGTAAAAAACTCCATATTCATGCCGTTTTAATTGCAAGGGAAATAAACGTAGAAAATTTGTTCTTATCTTAGAGGACTAGAATAATAGCAGAGAATGCCATGCCATCGTCAAATGAGGCAATTCCAGCAGACAGACGATTTTACGAGCGGACTGAGATGGGCAGGTTGGTCTATAAGGCAAATTTCAGCTAATACACACCTGGACGTATCCACAGCACCGGCTGCAGCGAAGATGGTTGGAACAAGGAAATGTGACAAGTTTAAGGGGTTCCGGTGCAGCCAGAGTGACGTCAGCACCAGTGGATCAACGCATCCGTCGGCAAGCGGTGGCGAATCTGGAAGCCACTTCTACCTCCATTCTGCAGCATGTTCAAGACACCCTGGATGTTCCCATGTCGACCAGAGTCATTTTCTGTCGATTGGTTGCTAGTGGCCTGTACTTACGGCGTCCGTTACGAAGACTGTCATTAACCTTACAGCATAGACTCTCACGTCTACTTGGTGCCGGGCTCGAGTGATGTGGATGACGGAATGGCACATGATCGTGTTCTCAGATGATTCACTCTTCTGTTTCCCCAGTGATCAATGATAGTCTCCACGTACGAGCGTGGCGTCGACGAGGAGACAGGTCCAATCCGGCAGCAATTGTGGAACGCCCCAACGCGCGACAATGCGGCTTCATGATTTGAAGTGCAATTGCGTACAATTCCAGATCATCTCTAGTTCGTATTCAGGGCGCTAAGAAGGCCTAACGATACGATGATAATGTGCTGTGGCCGGTGACACTCCTTTACCTTCAAGAGGTGCCCAAAACCCTTTATCAGCAGGATAACGCCCTCGGATCAGCCAACGTGTACAGATGCTTCCCTGACCATCGTTCTCTCCTGATATCTCATCAATTAAACACATCTGGGATGTGATTGGATGCCATTTGCAGACTCTGCGACTGTAGCGTTCAGAAGACGAATTATGGCAAATGATTGACAGGGTTTACAGAGCCATTCTTCAAGATGCCATCCGTACTCTCATTGACTCTTAACCTAGACGTGTTGCTTTGTGTATCGCTATCCACAGTGATCCAACAACCTACTCAGCCGACGCTATTCTCGCTCTGTAATATGCATATCATTTCAAAATAAAGATCACTTACTGTTCGTTGCTGTCTCTCTCTGTTCGTCGAAATTCATCACTTTCTGACCACTCCTTCTTCATGTTACTTATTCAATGTCGCTTAGTAGTATAAATTAGAAAGGTTTTTGGTCTGTCCTTCCCACGAATTCACTGCGTCGATTGTATTATTCAAATTTTTTGAATGATTCGCAGATGTGTGCAAGGAACCATAAGCAAATTCCCGCCAAATATATATATATATTTCTAAATTTACATTTGATGACTAAATTTACATTATATGATTTCTAAATTTACATTTCGATATTTTCTACAATCTTTTGATGTTTTTGAATAAATGAAACAATTTCCTCCCTCAACTGTTTCCACTCAAATGACATGCATTTTAATGGGTTTATCAACGCAATTTGATTTTTTCAACTCGATTAAAAAATAGCATACATTAGTTTATACAATTCCACCTTTCAGAAAAAAAAAGTGTTGGAAGCGGTTTGACTGAGTGAAAAAGAACCGGGGAGAAATATCAATAAGTCTGGGTTTTGTATTAATTTTTAATTACACATTCAGTAGGAATTCTCAGCTTTTTGTTTTTTCTCTCCTCTAAGGAAGATTACCGCTCTTCTACGCATACTTCTGACTCATATTATATGACACATACTATGACCCCACCCAGTCTATCTTTGCTTCCGGTAATATATTCTTCATGGTATTTATTTTCAAAATTCTTCCTTAGGAAGATAGAGTTTTTTAGCCAGTCACGAAATAACAGGGAGAATATATTCAAAAAATTATAAAAATGTTAGGTTTAGTTGAGTCAAATATTCAAGGGGAATATGTTATTAATTAGAATTTTTTTTATATATATCGTATGTCTTTTTACTCAACAGTATAATAATGATCACTTACATAATGATTAATTTTTTTATAATTATTGAGGTTACTTCCCAACTTCTCGTTGATAAATATAAAATTGCACATTATACATACTTAATGTTTCGCCGAATGTAATTGGTCTCAACACTTCAAATCCTCAATAACTTGTAAAATATAGGGGGAAAAAACTCGATATCGAGTAAATGTAGGAAATCTGAGACATCTGTTTCTATAAGATTAATGCAAATGCTTAATTTGAAATTGCAAAATAGTTGTTTCTGTGATGAAATGCGAATTGCAAATTAGGTGCAACAAACTTAACTTTTGAGTGTGAGCTGCCCCCTCCCCCTCCTAGTCTTATTTTCAATGAAGATTTCATTTAACAATTGATCTTCTGAAATAATGTTTGGTTCATTCAAATTCAAATGATTTGTTCGATTAGCCCAAGAGTCGGCAGACTTATTATAGAGAAGCTCCAAGTTATCAAAGAAGCAGGGTAATGAAAGTATCAAAAATCACTTTTATGCAAACGTGTGCCCACCCAGGGACCTAGGTAACAGTCGCGATCCACTGTTACTATTACTCACTATTCTGTTATTATTCTTTTATGAATCACTTTTCTTATAGGGAGTTACAGTACGATCTTATCAATTCCAAAACATCTTAAGTGATACTTTTCATTTCCTTTCTGGAAGTCCAAGAGGGTTATCAAATATTGCTCACGTCCACTAATTCAGTTTTTATTGAACGATCTACGTAAAAATTCAAATGGTATTAAAACAAATTTGATTTTGATTCATAAGTTTGTTTCGATATGGTACCCATATACAACCACATTGGACATTGATTGCTGCCGCGTCGAGTTGTTATTGAAGATGAGACCTTCATTTATTTGTATACACAGAAAACAAAACAACAATGGGTTTCTACCGATGAAACTGCTCCAAGGGTGAAGAACATGGAACGTATTTTACGTGGGAAGAAATGATTCCAGAAACGAGTAACGTAAAGCGTTCTTATCTTTGTAGAATAATTAACTAAAATTTTATATTTGTTCAGTTCTACTTTTTTTCCTCTTTTTCCTGTGTTTCCAGAATCGAAGATGGGTTACACATGGGCATCGACCTGAGATATAGTGGATCCACAAGTTAAGGAATGATGCAATTAAAATAAAAGATTTTTTTTGTCTTATTATTATTTAAAAATAATTTTCCTGAAGTATTTTTTTTTATTTTGTGATATTACAGAAAGGTAATTTTTCTTTCTTTGTAATTTGCAGTTAACCCTGAATTTGATAGAAACAATTTGTTAAATAATCAAATACGCTCAGTTACATGCAAATTCGATATTATGTACGAAAATAAATGAATAGCATAATAAATGAATTGCCCGAATGCAACAAAAGGGGGGACAGATGACACGATCCCTCACAGAAAAAGAAACGATTGTAAATACCGAACAGTTGAATGATTTATTCCAGAACTACAACGTTATAAAGTGAAGATATCTGAAAGGCGTCGATTCTGAGGAATTTTTTGCCCCATTGTATCCAACTGTAGAGCTAATTGACAAAACTCTAGATGGAAGCACGTGCTGCCTTACCCTCAGGTCCCAAATAGGCTCTATGAGAGAGATATCAGGGTGAACTTGCAGGTCAAGCATGTGATTGATAAGACGCACTGCTTACCGCCGAATATCGCCTTGTAGTTAGAATGGCAGCTGAGGAACTAGAGCAACAGCAAAACGCAAAGCTATTCTCAGAAAGGCTTTGACACCATCACACTTTTTCTGCAAATCTAATCGGTAGAAAAATTCTGCAACCCCGATCTCGTTGGTGCAGCTTTCAATCTCGGAAATCTCTTGCAACCTAAATTTTTTTTCTTACCCTTTTTAATTCTTTATCTTGTTTAAAACCCATGCAATCCTTTTATATTTCTAGTTTTCATTAAAAACAATACCATTAACTTTTTTTTTTATTCCTGGGAAAGTGCTGAGCCATGTGATGCATGTTAAATCTTCCAAGACTCCCGGGGGGGGGGCGCGGGGGGGGGGGGGGGGGGGGGGGGGGGGGGGGAGTACCAGCTAAGGTGTCACCTTTGTCACTTACCAAGATTCAAAATTACAAAGTCTGTTACAAGTAACCCTTGTAATGCTTCTAAATGTGTTGTAAATCAATAAACATCAAATAAAGTGCTGAAACCAATATTCAAGCCGTCTCTTAAATAGATTAAAAGCGGAGTCATTGTCCTAACAGGGACATGTGCTCCAAACAAATCGTCACATTTGTCAACCATTCCACATCTTCGAAACTAATAGGAACAAATTTGATGAATCATCATTTACATCACTGCAAATCATTGGCCGAGGGCTCGTGAGGCGAACACCAGCAAAAGCATTTCATACTTCATTTCATGTCCTACCATGAAGAATGAAAGGATGTTTATGATGATGTGGGACACGAGATGCTGTAGTTTCAGGCTACGCATAGTCCTAATATGGAAGATCATAGCCAAACATTGGTCAAAGAATTATCATTTGCACCGTACGTTTCAGATTTTATTTCCCGGGGAGAGTCCTATGTCCTATGATGACAACGTCTCTTTGCACACTGAATTCAAACACAGTTTGATGAGTATGATGACAAAGTTTAACATCTCACATCCTCAGTCCTCTGATTTCAACATCATTGAGCTATTGTGTTTTTTTTAAAGAACATGGTCCGCGTGCTCGGTTCCAAAGCACACTTCCAGAACTCGAGACCACTTTCACAAGAAATGGATGCAAACTTCCTTGAACTTTGAGCACGACCTTTATTTGTCAATCGAACGTTGGACGCAAGCTGCAATTTAGGCCAAAGGTAAATCAAATCCCTATTTATAAAAAATTTGCTTTCCGTAAATATTTCTATTGTTTCGTCATATACATGTGCACACACATATTACTGTGTTAGTTTATTGCACATCATAAAAACAATTTGTGAATTTCTTTAAAAATCCACCAAAATAAGTAAAGTATTCAACTTGAAGATGTCGATTTATTTAAACAAAATGCTGCAACCACGAAACTAATAGCCAGTAATAAGTCAGTTCTTCCATCGACTATCATTAAAAAATAACGTTTATTTCTAGAACATGAACACTGTTGATTTTCTTATAATAATTTAATTATTTTCTTCTACGTAATCTATATCGCTGATAAAAATCAGAAGCTGAAGTAAAACAAGGACATCAAGCAACCGATTCATTCGCTAACTGATTATCTTTGACAAATCTGCAACCCATAAGTGCGAATGAAATTTACCAAAGAATGCAGGACAGGGAAGTAAACAAGACCTCCCTCCCCCAGACATACTATCTGGCATCACTCGTTGAAGGTAGTTTGTCAGTTGTCGGATGATTTTGTTTCACAGCATAAACTGTCCAGCTGGCCCTTGATTGCGGGATTCGAGAATTCTGGAGGATTAGACAATGAGTGCGTGGGAAACTTCAGTACGTAATTCTTTTTGAGACAAGGGTGTGTAATTTTTTTTTCATAGGAGGGATTTAACGTATTTTAATTCGTAATAAAAGTTAATATAATGATTATAAATATTCGCAATTTATATCAGTACGAATATTTAAATCTTAATTGATTTCAATCAATCAATTATAAGTCATTTAGATTAAAGCAATTTATTGGTAACAAATCATTTGTATATAGTTATAGTTCCTGTATCAGAAAAGAAAATTTATTAATTAAACTCATGAAGATGGTATTGTTTAGCATACAGAAGAATGAGAAATATTATGAAATTTTCATGCCACCAATTTGTTTTATGTATGCTATTGGTTTTTTCAAAGAAAATAAAAAAATTCTAGGATTTTAGAGAGTGTTGAGACCATTTGGACATTACAAACAATGTGGGATTATTATTACCCGCGTGAATGGATCAATAAATAGCAATATTTCAGTATTATTTTTGAATTCTAAATAGCAATAACCTAAAAATTCTGTAAAAATAACCTGGAAAATACACTACAATCACGAGCGAAAAGCTCTAAAAAACTTTAAAAGGTTGCAAAATGACATTATAGTTGTATGGGGGTTGGGACAGATGTTAGAAAAAATCAGTACTAATTAAATTATGATTTCTTTTTGGTATTGCAATACATCAAATTAAGATTACAGATTGATTGTTTGATTAGTTTTATTAATGTCACTCTAGTAGTAACACGAAAGCTATTGGCGACAGACCCCATAATTTTGAGTCTGGGTCAAGTGCCATGACGGCTCCTGAGTTAGAACTTCCTTTTTCGAGCATCCACACCACGCCAACGGGATTAAGAATACAGAGACTTCAGTAAGGATAGTTCGCAAGATCATAACAGAGTTGTAATGACTTCTGATGCACATAATTTGAGAAATAGAAGTTGAGCAAAAAAAAATTTCTTAATTGTTATTCTCATAGGTTCTTAAAATATCTAAACATCTGATACTGATCTCAACTTTTTATGACCAGAAAAAGACAAAAGAAAACATTATTTAATAAAATATGAGTTTCTATGAAATAACAAAATTCAGGCAATCCGTCTGATCCGTTACGGATCTGGGATCTTATGTTTTTACGTTTTTATACAAATAAAATTCTTTAAAATTAGCATGAGCCTTTTTCCAAGACATTTTCTGGATTTTTACTGCAGGCCGAAACAGTTATTCTCTTATACTACTTATGAAATCTAATCATTTTTATTATATACATAGAGAGAGAGAGACCCTGAGAAAATTACAAGGGCATGAAATTATCATTATTTACCTATAGCGAATGAAATACATGAATAAATAAACTGGGCATTAAGAACAGTCATTTATTCGGTATTATGAAAATTGACTTATTTGAATAATATATATATATATATATATATATATATATAGTCTTATAATATTGAGAGCCTTGTTAATTTAAATTTCCTGAAACGTTATGCATAAATAAAAAAAATTGTACAATCTTATTACTACAAAAACAATATAAACAAGAAAAAAGGATATTAATGACGTTTAATATTGAAAAGGAAACAGAAAATTAACTTCTATTCAAAAATATGATTAATCCTTCTTCTTTTCCAATAGTTTTACTGTCTTCAGTAAACTCGGATGAAACGATCGAAGGATGCCTTAGCAATTTTTGCCTGTTTTCGACCTTTGTTCTTGTCATTCCCCGCCATGGTTTTTCTCTTTCTTGCTTTCAGTTTAGTCTAAGCCGCAGATTCATTTTTTTTCCCTCTAAAATTAACGAGTGCTAGCCACATAACTCGGCCAAACATGATTTTAGTAACAATAAAACAAGAAGAAATATTCTTAGGGATGAGTTTAACTTGGAAGTACTTCAAATGGGGTAGGGGGTGAAATTGGACTAAAAGGGAAATGGAAAATTAGAAGAAAGCTTAATTTAGTTATTTTACCATTACTATACATTTCATTAAAGTAAAGATAATATAGATTTAAATTTTCTGCATCTTTATATAGTCAGTCTAAAAATTAATTTTATATATCTCTCCGTTTTGTTTGTATCCAAGTATAGCTGACAACTATAAATGCCCTAAGAATTTTATTTCTTTCTATCGTAATACATCAGGATTAAGGATAAATGTTGTTATTGATAAATGGTATTGTAAAATCTCGTTAGGTCGAATTGACTGGGACTAGAGGAGGTCCGGGATATCAAAAATCTTGGTTAATAGGAAATTGTGAAAAAATGAAACAACATGTAACAGAAAAATAATCTTTCTAACATACAGAAAAATGATTTTTATTTTGCTCATACCAAATATAAATCAAATTTAAGCCGATAAAGATGTCTACTCTTTGAACAGTGGAGGAAACAATATATTTAAGTTTTTTTTTCATTATTATTGAATTTTCCATTAAGACAACATAACAATTTCCATACAAACAGTACCATTTTTAACTGGTGATAAGAAGTGTAATTAAGGTTTAGTTCATTTCCCACAGAGAGAGAATATTTGTTATGTGTGCTACTCCCTTCTTATCATACATTCACAGCTGTTTAAAGATTTCAGCAAAAAAAAAAATCGTAGGAAATGAATGAAATAATAAAAGTTATTATGGAGATTTGCAGATCACTTCTCAGATTTAGAAGAAATTATTATTATTATTCGTGCACGCCGATCCTGATGATCCTAATATCAGGAATCCGACTTAAAAGTTAAATTCATCGGAATACCTATTTAGACCAAAATGTCCCAGTGTTCAGATAAGTTCGCATGATCATAACTAATACATTTGTTTATCCTTTTATATCTTTAAAATTGAAAATTCCTATAAATATGCATTATCCCTCCATTTTAATATATAAAGCTCAAATGAAGTAAGCAGCATATTTTGCGGAGAAAAAAATGGGTTGGATAGGAAAAAAAACAGTAATGTTTTATAGAAAAAGGCTTCTTTCAATAGGTTATGGTGAAATTCAGATTATAACATTTATATTAAAGTCATCTGTCACGGCTCAAAGTCCTCAAGCTGGGATTGAATGGAAATTTGTTGAATGGAATGCCAGTTGATGTTCTCCTCTTCACTGAAGTATGATTCAAAATGACAAGGACCGTCGTCAACAGCCTTTCTAAGTGCGGCGTTAACAAACAATCAATTTCTTATCACATTAAGATATAACAAGGATCCAAATTCAAATACATTTTCAGATAGAAAGATGTCCTAACATTCCTGAACAAGTTTGTAAGGTTTCAATACATAGACTCATTTGTCCTATTTATGCACATTTTTTTTTCATTTATGTTAAAACTTTATTAAAAAATTATTTTATATTAACTCAAGCAGAAATTGTGTTTGGGAAGATTCAAATTGGGTATCTATGGGTCCGCAGGTCTGCCACGTACTATGCCAACTGGGCTAGAAAGAAATTCCCTACCAGACCAGTTATTACTCACTTTTACTCCTGCCTTGTTTTGTGATTTGTGAGAGAGGGCCGTCTAGGACTATTAAAATTTGTTGTTCTCTATAGAATAGATAAATCAGGTAACGGTATTAACATTGTGACATTTTTCTGTCTATAATTATGCTGCTCTCGATTAGATAGGGGAGTTTAGATCGTAATAATAATAATATATGGAGAATTTTCTAATCGAAAAATTGTGCCTTGTTTGAGTACTATTCGTATTTTATTTATTTTTTACATATTATTAGACAAAGACTAGCGTAATTGAAGTGGTATTCAAAAATATTTTGTGCTAAAGCTCTGAACAAAAAAGTGCCGCGTTAAAAAAATTCGAAAAGATTGTTTTCTGTGAAGAAAGATTTTCCCTGAAAGGATTCATTTGGTTCGAATTCGTCACACAGCGAAAAGAGCCGATTCTTTGTTCGGAAGAAAATAAATGAATCAAACTAATGATTTTATTTTATTTTACAGCCCTATAGGCCCCATTACACGTGCAGCAGGACTTCTGAATCACACACACGTGTTGTGTTGGAATCACATAAACAGAGCCCCGTTGTGGGAGGTCCCATAAATGTTATTTTCGGAGCTTCGGTTCCCGTTTTCTATCTGAAAAAAGAAGGACGATGGTCGGGGAGGGAAGAAGCCGTTTCTCTCTCTTTATCGCTTTTCAAAACAGAGCACTTTTGAAATTCAAATGTGCACAGATTATAAAAAAAAAAAAATGGCTAAAATACATGGGTAAAACAATCACAAACAATTCATAATATTGATAACATAACTTAACGCGTGATTATAACGGGTGCATCCATTATGTTAGGAAATTATCAAAATAATCCGTGTAGAGACAATATATTATTAACACTTTTTTAGTCAATGTCATTTTCAATTTAAAATATTTATCCAGCGATGAGAAATTGCTTAGAATTTTTTCTTTTTGTCATTCAGAAATATCCAAAAGTAAGTTATAATAACTGAATGACATTAGCGGAATTCTAAAATAGATTTGTTAACTTTATTTTTTGTTTGGTAGTACCTTAACCTGTAGAAATGAAATCTACCTTAAAATTTTCTAAAATATATTGACCATTTCGACGAATCTCACTTCATTTATTTCATGTGGCCACGGTTGCCTAGTGGTTGTGGTCGCGTACTTGCTACCGGCGTTCTCGACGAGTCGAGATTCGAGCCTTGAGGCCACTAAGGAACCACCGTATAGTCGGGGCTGATGCATGTTAAATATGATAGAGGTCCCAAGTCCTCTTTATGGTATGGTGTGAAAGTTAGGAGAGGGAAGTGCCACGTCAGATGTTATCGTCACTTGATCGAGGTTTGAAATTACGAGGTTCATCCTCAGTAGCTCTCGTGTTGCTTCTAGTGTGATGTGAATAAAACCAATCTAAACCAATCGTTTATTTCATTCTCATTTGTCGCAACTTTCAATATATACAAGCGTCTAAAGTACAAAAATTATTCCAGCAAAAAGAATCAATGCAAACAATTACGCGATAAAAATCAAACTGAATGATAGAATTAAACCGAACAGTAAAACAATAAATTAAATATATCTTATGAAAAATGTAACTATTGATGGCGAATAAATAAAACTTAACATATAAATCTATTCTCAACAGCATCTAAGTTATATATTGTATGCATCTAACAGTATATATGATGAATATTGTAAGTAAATTCGAATGAATATTATGTGCACAAAAAAAATTCATAAAAAATATTTGCAGAAATAAGACAAAATAAATTTCTTTTCTGTATATTTGAGAATATTTTGAACAATTATTACGACTCAAAATTTCATGAAATTCTAACACTTTTTTTCTATGCATATGTTGTATTTTTATATTTCAATATTTCTTACTTACTAAAAACAAGGGCAGATAAAAGAATACATACCCCACAGACGTGTGAGTTACATTACTACTAAATAAATCCTTTATCGATCAGATAAACTATAAACTACCACTGAATTAGGTACATATGGACATATCGTGAAAACAGTGAATGCAATATATATATATATATAAAGCAGAACAGAAACTAATACCCTTATGTAAAGGTCAAATGATGCGAGATTCGACTCTTGTAAAAAAGGTTGCAATTTGATAAGCTTGCGGAATGAGCAGATCGCTCACACGCTTGATTTCTCGCAAGAGCAAGCTGGCGATTCGGGACAAAATTTTGCTCTACAAGTCCATCTTAAGACCAATCATGTTGTATGCTTCGCCCATATGGGCGTCAGTGGCAACCACTCATCTGAAACGACTGCACGTCTTTCAAAATATTCAACTCAGAAAAATGATTAATGCTCCTTGGTTCATTAGGAACGAAGTCCTGCATAATGATCTAAAAATTGAACCCATTTTAGAGTTCATTAAAAAACAATCTTTTACCTTTTTCAACAGGATCCCTCAAATTCCTAATGAATTGCTTCGAAATCTCCCAGCTTATGATGCAACCATTGCATCATCGCACAAAAGACCAAGGGCTGCATTGGGCCACCTTTATCAACATTTCCCAGAGCTTAAAAGGCTGAGAAATCATTGAAGCAATTCTATAGTGATATCCTGCGCGGTTTTTTTTTTTTTTTTTTCCCTAAATTTCAGGACTTCACATCATTAAAAGTGACAATGTTCCACGGCTAAATTGGGCCTCGCTCATCACTGTCGATCACTTTCCAAAATTTTTAAAATCTTTTGACTCGAAAATTTTAAAGCTATATTACCATTTTTTGAATAAAATCAATTTTGACCACCAGGCGTCACTAGTGGGACTGCAGTTCCTTACGTTTCATTCTGTCTTTTCAAACTCATTCTCCTCGCGTTTTAAAGATTTCTCTATAAAATAGCAATATCTTCCCTAAAATCGACATCGAAACGGCATTTCTTAATAATTTCATTTAATTTTAATAGAGTATAAACTTCCTTTTTAAACCTCTCTACTTCCCGCTGACTACAGTGTTCTCGAAGTCGTTTCGCCTTCGAACTGAAGTCCCACCCCCTGATCATCTCTCCACCCATTGCTATATATGTTTCTTAACTCACGACTACAGCATCCTATGGCAATGCGAGCTTTCACGACTTATACTCCAAGTTTGTTTCGGCAGTTCCTCACTCTGTCGAATACCCAGGCTTTTGTTGCCTTGATCCTAATTCTTGATAACAAACTCTTAATTATGAAAACTTCTTAAATTATGATCTTAATTTTATTTTAATTATGATGAGAGGGTAAATTAATAATCTTTAATCGGTACCTCGTAATTTTAGCCATTACCGTTACCGATCAAGAACTGCTACAACCTACAGTAGCCGTGGTGGAGTAAGAAAGCAAGTCAACCTCCAGCTGGGTGTTTTGGTAAGACACTCTTAATTCGGTATTAGTGAGACGGGTGAATATATCTAGGGTGTTACCTTGGAGAGCAGGAATTTATTTGTCGTTATAGTGCAAGTCTGTGGAATAAATATTGTGCGTGAGATTTGTCTAACGTCTTCTTGTATAAGTTACTGACTTTTTAGTGTTAATATATTTGATTGACTTATGATACAAGAGGCGAATAGGAATACTATTCCGCCACATGTTCATTAAGCAAAATATTGCAGAGTAATAAATGACACTTAAGTTCGATTCCTTGACAGCTTTGAACAAAGAAAGTTTTTTTTTTTTTATCTCGTCCATACCATCTGGGTTAGCTAGGAATCATTGAAGTCATAGAACACATATCAAATGACCTATGTGGGTTCATAATTATTTATACTTTTAACTTATATTTTGGCTTATTGTATTGTTTGCAATTCTTGTTTGGCTTACGTATATTTGTAGTTTTATTTCTTAGAGCTATTTTGAGAATGGTGAAATTTTAGTATTTTTAGGAATAGGTATTACGGTGGAAGAGGTTAGTTGGTTTTATTAACATCCCACTAAGAATAGAAGCAACACGATAGTCGACAATAGAAGCAACACGATAGTCGACAATAGAAGCAACACGAGTTCTATTGGCGACTGACTTCGTAATTTTGATCCTCGATCGAGTGACGAGGAGGACACTTGAGCTGGCGCTTCTCTCTCCAAACTACCACAACACGCCAAATGGAGGAATTTGAGCTTCGACAGATTCATCTTGCATCAGCCTCGGCTTTTCGGCGGGTCTTTAGTGGCATCAGTGCTTGAAACTCGATTCGTAAACGCCGACCGCGAATAAGCAACTATGCCACTAAACTACCGCGGTCACACGGTAGAATAGGGAAGTAGAATGCATGCCTGAGTAGATGTAGATGGTTTGAAAATTGCAGAAGTTTCGAAGCTAACTAGTTATTGGATTGGATAGAAATTATATAGTTATTAGAGTGCAACTGACTTTTGTTATATTTGTGTCGTTTTGATAAACAACTGTTGCCATGGGGGGGGGGGTAATGACTTGAACATAAGAAAGTGATATCAAAGGCAGAAGTAACTTCTTAAGATTCAAGATAAGAAATATTTTGTTTTATTTTAACTTCATGTACATTTTTCTCTGGCAACTTCTGACGGCATGATTTAGAATAAATTGGATGGGGCTGTAAACAATTGACACGTTTGGGTTCTAGAGTGCAATCCGTAATGACTAACTAGCGAAAGTACATCTACAATAGTAACATATGTTGGCCACAGTTGGCTGTTTGAGACTTCCGACACTCAAAAAGCAGCAAAGCGGATTTAGAACATAAGGCGGGACGGGGCAATGTAAATAACACTCGAATAAGCGTGTCGGTAATTGCGGAGTCGTAAAGGTTAAGATTATACGTTTTATTGCAAATTCCTTATTGATTTTTTGGATAATACGAGTGAACCACCTAACATTTATGATTCTCTAGTCTGACAAATCATCAAAAACTCTTATCCAGAGGTACAAACGAGATCGGATTCAGAGCAAGTATTCAGTCAGAGTAAGTATTCAGACAAATATGGGAATAATGATTTTTGAATAATGATATATGATTTTTTTAAAAAAATTTGCTAAGAGAAAGGATTTGGAAAGCAGAAGTGATTTCGATTAAGAGGTTTCCGAATCTAAGTATCCAGACGCTTTGGGGATTGTCTCTAATGCCTCGAAAGTCCCTTTGAATAGCAAAAGGAGACAATTTGATGCATTTATTCGCCTTTTAGAGGCGCATTTTCTGGGCGATCTACTGAGTTTAAATGGAAAACTTCCAAACCCATTTGTACTCATAGTTTAGTTTTTATTAACGTCACACTAGAAGCAACACGAGGGCTATTGGCGATAGACCTTGTAATTTTGAACCACGGTCAAGTGACGAGTACGACACCTGAGCTGGCACCCCCTCTCCTAACATCCACACCACGCCAACGGGAGGACTTAGGGATTCGAACAGATTTAAAGTGCATCAGTCCCGGCTACACGGCGGTTCTTTGGAGGCCAAGGATCGAAACCGCGACTGAACGAAAACCGCCGGCCACTAGTGCCCGACCTTGACCACTAGGCTACCGCGGCCCCATTTGTACTCATAACATAAGAGACTGAATAACAATCTAATACTTTTGAATATCATTGAATAAGAATAACAAAATTGGCTCAGATATTATTCTGTCGGGTTGTAAATGAGTATAAATGTTTAACGTGAATGTCATTTCTACAGCAACAATTATAATATCCCTGAATAACTGAGAACTCGAGGATGGATGGGAAAACTGAATTTTTGGGAAACCTTTTTGAGGAGAAACACCTCACAGTTTTGTGAGAATAGAGTAGATCACAAAAATTCCATTGGAATCAGTCTGATTACTACGCAAGGGTTGTTGAAATGTATGAAGCTTTATTGACTTGACTAAAAACTCATCACATATTACCCCTTTCAAAATAGCTGCTACTTGTAATTTCTGTCCAATAAGATCTGGTTTTTACAAAAGAAGAGCAGCAATATTAAGATTATACGCGTTTTAACGACTCATTGAGAACTTAGAACTAAAAACGAATTATAACTTTATATAAATTACAATTTGAATTATTTTTTTACTCAAAAGTCAAACTATTCAAATAGAACATTCAAACAAATGGAACAAAAGTCATCGCTACCCGTCTAATGTACGAGATGGTATCGCAAAGTCTTAAATATTACTATGACATTATCGAGTTAATTATGCCTAGATACAATTTTTCAGCCTATTTATTTACCCTTATGTACATAATGTTGTACATTGCAGCTATTAATGTTGAGCTGTTTGGTTACTGGAAGTCGCAGGTTGAAGTAACTCACAGTATGGAGAAGAGATTATTTCAATCTGCTGAGTTCTACGAGATGACGATCTTCGAAAAGTCGAAAAACGCTGCGAGAAACGAATCATTCTGGTTGACGACTATGTAGAGAAAGCATAAGAATAATAAATCGAAAATAAGTGTCAACCTCAAATTATTTTTCATAAAAATTAAAAATTTTACGATGGCCCGGGATAATAAATGAAAATTTACGATATTGCAAATTACTTCAATCGACGGCTTCCTGAAACCAAACAAATCAACGTGAATAGCTATATTTTATGTGCTTAACAATCGATTAACATGTGGAATAAATTTTATCCAGATATTCTGGTTATTTTCTTAGTAATAATTAAAATGTTTCGTGTGTACATGCTTTACTTATTAAAGAAAATATAGAACTTGTTACAGTATCGAAACCGAAAACGATTTTTCTCAAATGATTTAAAATGCCCTCATTCTCTAATTTAGTTGTTCTAGTTAAACTGTAGTACGTGTGCCCCTGAAGGTATTGAAACACATAGCAAAATTTTACAAAAAAGTAAGTTTCACAAGCTTCTTTTTTTCTTACATCGAAGAAGATATATTCATACATATTTTTTCATACTTATCAAAAACGTCCTTCAGTAAAAATCAAGCAAATTGAAAAAAAAAAAAAATGATAATTTCTTTCAGTAAGTTTTTTAAGATTAAGCGACATCTTTGGATCCCATTTTTATGATTTTAGTCATTGACATATTTAAGAGTTTTGACATGACAGTCTGAAAATCTAAACTCAGCATTGGTATTTCATGTTATATAAATAGTTTCAATGAAAGAATTTGGGTAGGTTTAAATTAACAACGCTCTATAACTACGGCAGGGCTACTGCAAACAGTTTTTGCAATTTTAAAACACCATTAAGTCAGGAGAGCGATACTCGAGCTACTACTTCTTTCTTTCTAACTTCCACACCAAGTCACGAAGACTTTCCAGCTCAATTCTACAATATTTGACTTACATAGGCTCCTACTATTCAAAACACATATTTTGATGATATGTGGTCTCGAATCCGCGACTCGATTTGAATATATTCCATAACGAAGCTCGTGATATACAACGAGTATAACAATACAGTAGTATCACAAAATTAGGAAGAAATTATTGATGAGCAGGAGGCGAAAATAATGACTTTGTAATTGTCTATAAGTACATATAATTAACTGTTTCATGTAAATTTTTTTTAAGATTTCGCTACATTATCTGATAACTATAAAAATGAACTCGATTTTTGAAACAAGTTTTATTTCGATTCCGCAAAGTAAAAAAAAAAAGAAAAAAAAACTTCGTAAAAAGAAAAATTATGTGAGGAGAATTGGGGACACTTGTATGGAGAGAAGAAACTTTATAATCAAATACCTTTTTAAAAAATTCTTTTTTTTATTATTGTTACATAAACTGATCATAAATATATTTGCATCCCTTACTCAGCTGTAAAATACTAATATATTTTCTTATTAAGGGTACATCGTAAATCCTCGATAAATCAGACCCCTTTATCTCGGATATCCAGATAACCCGGATTTAAATTTTAGAAGCGATCCTTAACATTTCTATAACATTTTTTTGTTTTTTTTTTATCAATGTATATTGAAAACTCCTTTTCATTGTCGAAATCTAACAATATATGAAAGGAAGCTGACAATTATCAATGTATGAAAGGAAACTGAGTGAGTGACTGTTGGATTTTGCGGAAGAAAGGGTGAATCAGGATGAAAGAAAAGTGGGGAAGAGGGAGGTATTAGAAATATTCCGTACAAACGCAACCAAACCTTAGTCTCACTTGTTATCATCAGTGACAAATGGTATAAGATGTTATTTTGTCTAAATGAAAAATAGGTTAAAACTACTTTAAGCGTATTGTTCACTAAGCAGACGGCTTCAACTTCTGTCCTGCAATGACAATGACAATTATTAAACTCAGAACATCTCATTCTAGAAATATGAAAATTGATTGCGAAGGGGAAAATACATACAGTGAGACTAAAAAAAGGTAAACACTGCTTTTTCATATGTGAAACATTTCCTAACAAACACATAATTAGCATCTAATACAAAGAAACATTGCATGATAAAATAATTGTTAATAGTACAATTTATTGTAAATGTTAAATAAACTGCATTTACAAGGAGCAATAATAATTAGTTAATCAAAAATACAATTATTTTTACACCTCAAAAAATTAGAAACTAATAAGTCTTCCCTTGAAACTCTTTTCATTTTGGCAGATACTACCACATTTTTGTTTCAGATTCTTAACATAACTTCTCTTTATGAGCATTTTGTTCCTGCGTTAGTTTCAGGAGTTTTCTGGAAAAATTTGAGACAGTTTACAATGAGAAGATAGCATCGCCAATAAAAAAAAAAAGATAATAAAGAAAAGGAAAAATCTTTATGCAATATTGGAAAAATTGCTCTAAGAAACCATTGTACGATCATGAAAATCATTGACAAATTCATTAATTTCTAAGCTAATAACAGAAGCTAATTCAGGTTAATTCAGAGAACAGCAAGATCAAGACGACCTACTGATTTAGAAATGAGAACGAAGTACGAGAGATCAAAGTAAATCTAGCTGCAAATACTGTAAACGCTAAGTATTTTCACTTTTTGCAAAATATGTCACAAATATCAAGAAAGTAAATGCAAATATTCTAAGGAAGATTCCCAATAAATAAGGAATACAAGTAAAACAAGAATACAAGAAACTCTTCGCATCTAAAACAAACAAGAAGAAGCGTTTGAAACTTAACAGAAAGTTCCATATAAGGATTAAAAATTTTTGAGTGGTATTTTTTATTTAGTGATGAAAAAAAAAAATTGAAATATTTGACACATAGAATCAGTAAAAAATTTGGAGATCGTAGAATGAATTTCAAACATTTAAAGATAGGAGTGTTCTATTACGGTCTGGGGACGTACGGAAGCAACAGGGTTCGGAAATTTAGAGTTCATCATATTTAAAATAAAGAAAATGTTTACTGTCTCAAAAGTAAAGGCATCGTGAAATTAGAATTATCACGAAATTGGATCTTCCAACATGATAAGGATCCCTATGAGTGAGTGACTGGTCGTTTATTGAAGTAGAACTGAGAAGCAACACGAGGGCAATTGGTGAGGGACCTCGGAATTTTGAACCCCTGTCAAGTGACGAGGACGACGCCTTTAGCGAGCACCTCTCTCTACAAACTTCCACAACTCGCCAATTATAATGATCCAACAAAAATTACGGAGGAATGGTTACTATATCGAACACCTCCGACTCTGGACCATCCTCAGCAGTTCAATAGAATATTTATGGGCGTATCTCGATACAAAAGTACTCCAAAGAACCATCTCGGATTATGAAGAGTTAAAAAAAACTATCATGGAAGTATATATAAAGAAATCTTGTCCTAACTGAAAGAAAACTCCAGAAGATTAAAGTTGGTGATAACATCCAGAGGAACTAATTACTAATTTTTTTTTTTTATTTTATTTTGATTATCAGTGTTCTCTATATACGTTTTTTGAATCATAAAATTTGATGAAACTTATTTTTTTACCATTCTATCCAGAGTTTTTTGTTTCAATTTTCAGTACATTATTTTTTTAACTCGTAGTAACAGCAGCAGTCATCATCAAGAAACTATTTTGAGTTGAAAACAACTAATGGTTTTGTGTTGCTTCAATTTATCGAAGCAAAACAAAAATAAATCAAAATAATTCTCAAATGTATCACTAATTTTAGAAGAAAAAAAAATCACGCAGTTTATATGAGAATTAAAATCGAACTTTTTTCACATTTTTGTTATTTGAATTTTGTTCATTTTCAGAACATGTTCAAATGTTTCTTATAAGGGAAACTTAGCCCTATTTAAACATTTTTTTTTCCAAATTGATATCGATCACTATTTTGTTTTAGAGCACCAGAAATTTCACTTTCAACGATAAATAACCAAGATACACTTTAATTATACTTTTCTTATATAATAATTACAAAAATGTGATATATTATAATGCAAAAAAAGAGGTTCATGAGTCCTGGACTTCTTCTACATCTTAACTTTTTACAAATGCATTTGCTAAATCATTTAATTTCAAATGCGTGAAACACATTCTTCACGCATTTATTTTTACTTTTCCGTATATATAGATTTCATTTAACTTTGTAGGGTAAACATTTGGTATTTGTTTTCCATCCATTTCGTAGATGGAAACATAGCAATCAATATTAAATTGATCACGCGACTAAAATCCTATAACGTCAGTGCGAGTTCAGGAATGTTTCTTTCCTCTTATTGGATTAAAGTACTTACTTCATTGTTCTTTTATTATTCTAAAAATTTGACATTTAAGAATTTTTTTAAGTAGAGTGATAAAGACAATGTCTTACCTTGGAAAATATTCGATGGTGCAAGATACCCGTCGTGTTGAAATATTTTCGAATATAACAATGCAAGAACCTCACCAGTTTTACGTCTTTCAGAAGAGCCGAAAAGTTTTGTCACATTTTCACACAACAGTCTCCCGAATTTGAAATCGTCCCTTCTTCTGCAACCCTATGACCCTACCCACTTTTTTTTTCTTTTTTCAAGGACATCTCCCACCCTCTCTGGGGGCTATCTGACGACTTCAAATCCACCCCAAAAAAGAGCAAAGGGGAGGGAGAGAAAAAAATAAACATTCTCCCACGTACTTCTCACATTGCCATTGGTCAAACTGTCGTTCAACTACCCCAAGTCAAGAGGAAAGGTTATTAACATTTTTGTATCATCCAACGTATTCTACCGACAGTAATCTATTTTATTTTGAAGGAATACACTGCAGCGACTAAAATCTTATTCCTTTACTTTTAATATATTTTTATTACTCAACGACCTTAACTGTCACACAAAATCTATGACACAAAAGGTTATAGTATATCTTCATATAATTTTAATCCAAAAGTTTGTAATATTCTTAAATGAGGCTCTATTTTTTTTTATAAATCCCCTTAATAACTATTAGTGCTGACTGATATCACGAATAATAATTTATCTATTTTACAGATGATACTTTTATGTAAAATGGTAACATAGATCAGAATGAAACCACTGAAAAAAACTCAAGAATCTCTGAGTAAAATTTATTATATTAGCGTATAAATAGAATATTGTCACGGTAACAGAATAAACATAAAAATAATGTTTATTCTGTTTCCAAAGAGTTTATATAGTGAAATAAATTCCACGCGTAAATAATCGTCAACCCCTTACAGTAAGAAATATAGATATTTTTGAATTTATAAATGAATATTCATTAATATACTCAATTTCTTTTCCTCAAAAATAAATTAAATAAAAGCAATGTTTCTCTTTATATATATATATATATATATAAACACCTAAAAATTATTTCCATGAAATAGTAGAGGAATTTATTTAGTTGAATAATGAGCAAAATACCTCAAAAATGTAACCTTAAATAATTATATATAGTTATTAATATTACAACGAAGAGTATATTTCCATGGAATTAAAAAAAAAAGAAGAAGTGATTTTATCTGCTAAAATGAATCTAATGATGTATAAGAAAATAGATTCAAGAGTAAATAATTCCATAGGAAATAATTAAAAAAAAAAGTGTCCTCAAAAATAACTAATTCTAATACATAAAATAAAAACGTTTGTGCTGTTTTTATCATCGTTCATGAGGTTATTTTCAAAAACATTTCACAGTAACGAAAAGTTATCCTTATTAAACTGAAGAAGAAAATCACATAAGAAATTAAGTATTCAAACTAATATTAAAGAATATATCTATGCCTCGTAATCATAACAAGTAATTAATTTGAGATGAAACTTATGAATACTTAAGGATGCAAGTACATTTACCAATCCTTTCATTGGAAAATTTTACGATTTTTTATTTTTCGCTTGTTTCTGATTAGAAGGATTGAAGAGAGTATTGATTTTTTTTTCCTAAGTCAGTGGAAAAACTTTAATTTAATCAAACATAAATTCGTGAAAAAGAAAGAAAAATGCATACACATATATAGAGGGATTTTGAAAATTACCCAGAACTTCCTCTTGTCTAAGTTACTGTTAAGTTAATCACAGTAACAGAAGAATATTATGAATAATATAACAACAAAAGTAACTTAAATAAATCATCTTCGAGTTTGTGGAAATATTGTCTTCTGATGTTTTGTGCCAAAATGAATGGAGATCACTAAAATGAAGCACTTACGTTGCATTATTGTAATGAACATTGGATTAAAAAGAGTTTTTTACATAAACCTTTCCTCTGAAACAAGCATTACTAGACCTTTTTACTGTTTCAAAAAAAAAAAAAAAAAAATGTCGCTCTCTTTTTATAAAGTAATGTTTGGCGTTTGAAAACTTTCGTAACTCTACGTTTCATGAAGAATACGAATTCGTGGAATGAAAAATATTTCATTTTAAAGAATATTCTAAAAGCGAGGATGCTGACGAAACTTGATGTCTAAAAAGTTGTTTTCTGCGATGACTTCACGAAAATTTTGAGAACTCATCAAATGTTACTTGTTTATTCTTATATTCGCAACGTTTCTTGAAGAACATTAAGATAAAGAGAGAGATCACGAGTTTAAGCTTTTTGTTTTCTTTCAGTTTAAATCATAGTTAAGTTTTTGAATAGAAAAGGAACGACTCGGAAAGTTTAGAGGTTCTACAATTGCATAACAGGATTTCTAAATATTAGGGCCACTCATTATAAATTGTGCTTATATTATTAATATATACCATATTATTCAGAAGTTCTGAACATTCTGTTTGGTAATCATTAATCACCTATTTAAAGTAATCTAAAAGTTTATGCTGAGAACGAGAATATTAAACCACATTCTGAAAGTTTTTTTTTTTTTTTTTTTTTTTTGAATAATACTTTTCACTTAATAATACTTTCGGAAAATGTGTTCTTCGTTGTCATGTTTTCTTTCCAGACTAATGTATAAACTTCAGAAACTAAAAATAACTATAATTTAAACATAATACAGTCTCAAGATTATGGTTATTTGTCTACAGCTTTCATATCATTTGAAGGTCCACTGCAAATGCGTAGGCCACGATCACGAGTATTCTTGATGCCGAGGGAGTTGATGCTTTAGTTACTAAAGGCACTTGAAGTAAAGAAGAGGAAGTATGTTAAATACGTAGGAGCTCTAACACCTCACGCTGGCGTGGATGTGGAGAGTGAGGGACCAACCCAAATGTCAACCTCGCACTCTAACAGTGGTTCAAATTACGATACGTATTGGCAGTTAGTGGGCATTGTGTCACACAGATGAAAATAGGCAGCAGGAATCTTTCAGTATAACAACGCATTACAAATGTCTATAAATTTGACAACTATTAAGGAGAAATAAATGTAACTAACTGATAAGAATGGAATTTTCTTATTAACAGAGAAATGACTTTTTAAAAATCCCTTTTTTGAGGGATAGGACTTGGTTGATAGTTTTTATGGAATATGGAGCAACAAAGACTATTATCCCAAGATAAGACAATTACAATGACTGATTTTACAATGATAAATAAGTTTCATTTGTAAAATCAGTGGCGTATCGTGGAATTATGCCACCTGGTGCGAGCCCTAAATTTACCGCCCTCCTTTAGAAACAAAATAATAATAATATCACGAATGTATTGTGCTCGCGTAAAATAAAATTACTAATAATTAATACGTTAAAACGAATAGATAACATTCTACGTGGTAAAACTATAAACCATCAAAAAGTTTAAAAACAAACATTTACCTTAACACTTCAAAATATTTGACGAATCGTAAAAAAAATTGAAAATTTGACTTTGCAATAATTTACGTACACGTGAAACTTTATTTATGTATAAAATAGACAACATTAACTCTACATCGCTCTTCTAATTAACTGAAAATATTAAATGTCACCTTATCACTGTCACGTTTATGAGTTGTTCGGGGACAATGAGAGAAAAAAATCGTCTCAAAATGGGCCCACATATTGCAAGTAATCTGTGGCAACAGCAGGTCGCGGCCTGCCGCGTCCGTTTCGAAACTCAAAAAGTGAAATTTATTTCAAATTTTAAATAAATATTTGACAAGCTTTTATTTAACTTCATATGAATGGAATTATGTTTATTTAGGTCAAATATTACAACTTTATTTCATTTTCCCATTTTTCCCCTATACATACATCAACACCATCATATTTAACTCAACAGCCCAGGGTGTGGACCAAGACCTTCTTCTAAAGATTCCTTCATGGTTACTTGCCTTTTCCCTTAGCCCCTCCTGCTATAGTTTCTCTCCTTAATCACATTAAAAGCCTATGAAACAAAATCAAGCTATCGTAATTTTGGTCTTCCTGTTATCCGAGTTATAAAGGGCTATACAATGAAAATCTTTTTTACTGGATTTTTCTCGCGCTCTCGTTTATCTCGTTTTCAGCAATACGAGAAGCCCTGCTCATTCATTTTACTTAGTATATTTAATGATATCAGTCTCATTAAAAACTTAGGGCCGCGGTAACCTAGTGGTCAAGGTCGTGGACTAGCGGCTGGCGATTTTCATTCAGTCGCGGGTTCGATCCTTGGCCGCTTAAGACCCGCCGTGTAGCCGGGGCTGATGCACGTTAAATCTGTTCGGATCTCAAAGCCCCATGGCGTGGTGTGGATGTTAGGAGAGGGGGGTGCCAGCTCAGGTGTCGTCCTCGTCACTTGACCATGGTTCAAAATTACGAGGTCCGTCGCCAATAGCCCTCGTGTTGCTTCTAGTGCGACGTTAATAAAAACTAAACTAAACTAAACAAACTCATAAGAAATTCCATAAATTTTTTTTCCATTCTATAAGGCAATTTTCTTTGAAGCCATCGATCATATTTCTGAGAACCATTCTCTCAAAATGTACAATTTTGTATTCCCACTTTTAGTTAGAGGATAAGTTTCTAAGTTCTGCGTAGGCTTTATGAGAGTTTTGGCCTACTCCCATTAATCTAATTAGAGTTTTATACATAAGAAGCTTTGTTGTTCTGGAGAGAAAACGGGACCTAAATAAAGAAAGAAGTCCAAAGTAAGTTTTGTTGGCCAGTGAAATACGATTTTGAATCTCAGAAATGATGTCATTTTTTGCGTTAACCAGAGATCCAAGGTAATTAAAGCATGGTATAGTTTAAACTCACGAGGACCAATTTTCAAATGATTGAATGATTCTATATATACACTGATCATAAGATTTTAAAATTTCCATTTTAATTTAAAAATTTAAATAGTGCGAGGGCAAAACTTTTTTTTAAATGAATTTCTTACAGAAAACTGTTCTCATTCTTAGTTAAGATATTTTACTGAATAATGTATTTTTGATGGATCGATAGATTGTTTAAAACGTCTTACTTAGAAGCAACATGAGAACTATAGAACGATATACCTTATAACTTTAAACATCGGTCAAACGACGAGGATTATACCTGATTTGGCACCTCTCCCTCTCCAAACTTCCACATCCAGTCAATGGAAGGATTTGGTGCCCCGACAGATTTAATGAACATCATTGAGACAATAGCCTTTGCTGATCTTATTCCACAAATTAGGTAAAGAATGTGTCGCTTCGTGTGTGTCATTCTTGTCGTTTGACTATCGAATTGAAATTAATAAAATTTGTAATCAATAGTTCTCGAGTAGTTCTTGAGCCATACTGATTGATTGATTTTTGAACGATATGGAGCAACAAACGTTATTATTCCTAATTGCAGTAATTAATTTATTTATAAATCTTTTCCTTTGGTATTTTCCCCCGAGACGACCATGATAGTCATATAGTTATGGACGCGAGCTCATGGTTGACGTCACTTCTCTCGAGCTTTGAGTTCGAGTCCGGATATACGTAAGTCTAGTGAGGATGATACGCGTTAAATATGTTGAGGCTCAAAGCCTTTCCTCTGGTGGAGAAGATTGGAGTATGGATTGCCGTCGTCATCAACATTCTTGATTGAGGCACAAAAGGACGAAGTCCGTCGCAATAAATTCAAGCTACGGTAAGTAACGAAATCGACTTCCGAGTTAGAGTGCCACATACCTAACTTTCATACCATCTCAACGTGAGGGCTTTCAGTCTCAAATGATTTAAAATTAGAAAGTGTCACTCGATGGAAACATCGCCATCCACTAGCTCGATGTCAAAGCCTTAATGCTTATACATCCACATAAAAGTAACTGAAAAAGGTGGCTTAAAAGTACCTGTTTTTGATAACAGATTGCTAAGACAAAATGGTATCACCATTGCGAACTATCATCAGCTGAACGGACCAAAACAAATGTGACACTGAGGTATACGTTAATTCTGATTTGATAGTCTAATGCTATCATCAAATGCTAAATCAAAATTTGCTTGCCGCCGCGACGAGCAATTATTATTTTGCATCGTTTTTTCACCATCTATGGGACCTGGATTTATCATAAGGCACCAAAAAACAAACAACGATGGAAACAATGGATTGCCTCCGATTAATCTACTCCAAAGAAGGCGGTCTGTTTTCGCCTTCTTCGGTCGATGGACATTGAAATGCAAAGAGCGTCATACTCATGAACTTCTTTGAAAAAAGGTCATTGTACAATACTACAGCGAATTATTGCTTTCCCATTCTTAACATGGGTACTTTTTGAATCGCTACTTGAGCCTATGAGTCCGGATTAAAATGGATCTAACATAATCCTCATTCGAAGAGATTTCGAAAACGTTTTCTAAATTTTGAATCCTAGAACTCAGTGTACTGTAAATTCCTACGTGTGTTTTTTTTTTTTTTTATGGGGTTACTTATTATATAGATAATGAACAGCTCATAATATGCTAAGACTTTCCTTTCCTAGCAATCTTAAATCCATATATGACTGTTCTCATTCATCTCAGAACAGAGATGTCAAGAGCCATTAATGGAATTATTTTGCTTAAAATATACAGAGTACTAACTCCAACATTTCTAAATGAACTTTACCGAAAATAATATGTGAACAAAAAGGGATCATTAACTCACCACCTGTGGAGTCGAAACCACTGGTCTGCTAATGTTACCTTGTTAAAGAAATGAATTTATTTTCTGCCTCCCCCTCGTAAATACTAGCAGCGGGATCCCCACATCAATTATACAAACATCTATGGCTAAAGATTTTTCTGCCGTTTCTGATTAGAAATCAATTTACATAATGCACAAAATTACGACACTCGCTGTGATTCGCAACCATTTTTGGATGTTTTTTTAAGGGGGGGGGGGGAGTATATGCATTCATTCGTTTTTCTGAACATCGCAAACGACCTCTAATTATTTTTCATTGATAAAAGGGGCTGTTTAATCAGTGTATTAATGATAATTATGCAACGTCTGTCCTTTTTTTTCATTTAATTGAAAAATACTGTCGTATTTTTAAAAAAAGGCAATTTAATAACATAAAAATATTTTTAAACAATAGCTTATGGATACGAAAATTAACTTTTTATTTCACTAGTTCCTAAAGAAACTTATTTTAATTTCACAGCTCTTCATATAGATATGAAAACTTAAATCCTGATTTTTTTTAAGAAAACAAAAACAAAAAAAATGATCTTACTATCTCTTCATCAAAGGTAAAAAAAGGGAATAACTAATAAACATGAATATTTAATTTTCAAAATTTCTGAAATATTCATAAAACTAAGTGTTGTTTTATGCTTTTATGTTGTTAACAAATTGCATTAGTAGTAATATTAAAGCATTGTATTTAAAAATTTTATCCATAGGTTACTTTTTTGGATAAATCTCGGGAAAAAAAACAAGCTAAAAGTAAAAAATTATAAGGAAATGGCGATGCGAAAATGCAGTTAACTAGAATCATATAAGGGCTGTTCAATACAATGATTGATGAAGCGTTTTATATAATTAACAGAATTCATAAAGTTTTGAATATTTGTGCACATATAATGATTTAACCACACCATCTTCTACTGCCGGTATTCCTTATAAGAATCAATATCGAGTATTGGTTGGTTGGTTCTTTTGACGTCGCACAAGAAGCAACACGACGGCTACTAGCGACAAACCTAATTTCGAGCTTCGGTCAAGTGACGAGGACGACACCTAAACTGGCAACTCCTACTCGAAAGTTCTACACCACGCTATCATAATATCGAGTGAATGAACAATTAAAATATAAACTAACTCACATAATAAACGTTTTCCTCAAGTTACACATGTTGGGAACTTTGATGAGCAAAATGACAGTTCAGAGGTCTCCTTGGTTCTAAATGATAAGTTTATCACAAATAGCTCTCGCGTAGTTCTAGAGGGTATTACAAGAAAACAAAAACAAGAAATCAAAAATTTAATCTTCCGAAACTTAAGATGTGTTGCTGGATTTGCTTAATAATCATATTTAAAACATGTACTTGAATCACAAGAATTAAATCGTAGGCATCTAAAATAAGATTTACGAAACAAATTTAATAAAATCATTTTTTAAACACCGCCATGGTCATATTAAATCTCTCAGATACAAGATTTTTTATTTTCATGACAAACTCTTAGTAGAGCACATGGCACAAACACATGGGATTTTATTTATTTACAATACATAAATATTCCTTTTCGAATTAAATGTTCTGTTCAGAGTTTTGTGTACTTATAATTTTGTTCTTATTCACCCTAAAACCTGAAGTTAATTACAGCAAATAGTATAGAGCGGTAGTCTAGTGGTCATGGTCGAGAGTCCAAGTCTTCCTGTTGGCGTGGTGTAGAATTTTGGAGAAGTCCGCTAAGGCATCGTTCACCGACACTCAAAATGGCGAAGTCCTTCCCCAATAACCCTCGTGTTGTTCCTCAGTTTGACGTTAACAAATAATGATAAAGTAAATTGTGTATCTCACTAATACGAAGTGACTCTTCATCCTCCAGCGACCATTGCAGTGATAGCGATTGATGACTTAAGAGGTACCAATCCGTTTGAATTGTCAACCGCGACAAAACAAAAGTATGAAAAATAATTATTTCTTTTAGAAAAACCCAAGCTTAAAAAATCTTGATGTTTCGATCCCCCCGATTTGCTTTAATTCTATAAAAAGGATTTTTATTTTACTTGGCTCCGAACAATCTAGGAAGTTCTTTGAAGCGCTGCATTGAATCTCTGGAAATTCTAAATCTTTGTTTAAAAATTATGTAATACTCATATAATAATTCATGTCGAAGCGAAAGAAAAAAAATGTGGCATTCAAAAAGATTTTAAAAAGAGCACGATGGACAATATCAAATGTACAGCGATAACATTAGGACAAAATACATATGAGGTTAAGCATAGGCTAAATACCCCCAATTCGAAGCCAGTAACACTTCATGCCTGACTTGCTGAAAAAATTACTGTTTATATAAGCTTAGAAAACATAGTGAAAAAAAATCAAATCTATGCCTTCGCATTATCACTAGGATTTAACTTTTTACAAATCAGTGCATTTTTGAATTGCAGCAATCAATCAATATCCAAGCACTACTATTTTTAGAAGTTATTCGAGGCGTTATTTACACCTAACGGAACATTTGGTATGTAAAAGATGGCTTTCGGAAACGTAAGTGTTCACCTGAGGGCAGCTGTCGCTGGAAGCATCTGTTCCCCGCCATCTGGACCCACACTCCTACACAGCAGCCCCTTGGGGAAGGGAGGAGAATAGTGTGACAACTTCTGACAGCTGTCGCCTATTAGGACAGTAAGATGGCTTCCTGTGTCTTCTCGGCTATGAAAGGAATTTGCACTTACTAAAGGATGCGTCCAGGGTGAAGAATTGATGGGGAAAAAAATCAAAATGAGGACTTCGAAATAACAGATGTCCTATATTGATTTATGTCCTGTGTTATTGCTCATGAAATGCCCAGTTTATAAGCTTTCCCAGTTAAAAACTCATTTTTGTGCTATGTTGATCTCTTTATCAGTAACGATTAACGCTTTATCGTAAAAAATTAAACAAACAAAAAATCAAGTAATAAATAATTCAAACAATGAAATAAATAATTCCAAACTGTCTATCGCATCACAATGTTGATCTACTTTGGAACAATGCAATTTCCATCTTTAATTTAGCTAATTGTATCCAACCTATCCATTTCTATTCAAAGTTTGATAAACATGTCTTAGATTTCTTAACTTTGCTTTTATTTCCTTAATTTTACAAAATATGATTTCAAAACACTTTACAGAACTGAAACAAGGTCGATTCTCCTCTATTCTTTATGGTTATTATGCGCTTCTTTATTTCGTATAACTTTAATCGAATACATTTTAATAAGGGTCCGTCCTGATGTTCTATATTGAGTGTGATATGAGCATTGCAATCATTGTATTTTTACTCCAATATATCTAGCCATTATCATCTATATGACCGAGATAGCGTCATAACGGCGAATTCGTGATGTTTCAATCGAATTCCGTTCCGTTAAAGACCCGTGGTGTAAAGGGTCCGAAGCACGTTACAGAAGTCGGGGCTCAATGTTCCCACTTTGGCATGGCTTTTTGATTGATTGTTTTATTACCATCGCGAAGCAGAGCTAGGGCTATTGGCGATGCACCTTATGAATTTGAACCTCAGTAAAGTGATGATCCCTGAGTTTGCACCAACAAATTTCCAAATCATGGCAACGGGTGGTGGGCCCCCGCTACAAAGAAGATCTTTAGTAGCATCAGGACTCGAAACCCACAACTGGATGTAAACAACGCCGACCGCGTGCCCGAGACCGTGGTGTATAGGCTGTCTCGGCCACAAGTTGGCATGGGTGTGGAGTACGAATTGCCAGATCAGGTCTTGTAAGTTTATTAACATGGCTCATGTTAGTATGTCTATGATTAGCAGATCTTTGTGTGAGGTAAAAATAGGCAGTCGGAAGCGTACAAGTGCTACAAATGTATGCTACTTTTGTTCTTAATACCCAATTCAAATTTAACAACTTTAATTTGTTTCAAGCCTTTATAAAAGTAGACCTTATTGTAGAAAAAAATCTTAATATAAAAGAAGAAATTCAAATTTGGTTAAATAACTTATTATATTTATTTTGATAAGTTAGAATTTTCTCATCCTAGTTTAGACTTCCTGAAATCTTTTCATAGACCTTTGGTTAATAACTCGTACTTTAAGGAGAAAATATCTGTAGTTAGCTTTTTTTTCGTTTCTTTTTTCTAACATCCGTAGGATTTTAAGTTACGTAGAAATACAACAAATCTGAAATGCATATAATAAATACGTTTGTTAATAACAAGCAAAATTTTTTGCAAACATACATTACTACTGTATGTTTTCCTTAATGTGAAAGTAGAATTATTCAACGGAGTATTGAAATCAATTTGGATTTGCATAAATCGACTTGTTAAGCATTGGATTAATGTTATTTATGAGATAAATACAAAGAGGTATTAAGATTCTAGGAAGTTGTGAATAATTATTCTCATTATTACAGAAGATTTGGGCAAGTATATAAAATAAAGGCTTTCTTAAAAATTTCTCAGCCTGTTTAAAGGGGGGAAAAGGCATTTAAATTATTCAGATTAATTTCATTTTGGTTACTTTTAATCCCCACATCATTGATTTATACTAAAATAGTGTGCTTCTTATGGTTTTGTTAAAATGAACCTTAGAAAAAGCTTTTTTTTTTATATATAATTATTAATGAAAACTTTACAGATATCTAAATCTCTTGGACACTCCTTTAGAAAACAAGACTAGCTTTGGTTACTGAATCAACTCCTTGTACGACATTTAAGCAAAATTTTTAGCACTTCTAATTAGAAGGAACTTGTCATTTGAATAATCTCAAATTGCGGTAATCTCTTCCTTCTCTCGACAATGATAGAAACATCAATCTCTCTCTCTCTTTTTTTCCCTATTTAACTAGAGAAAGTTCATACTCTTCTTTCTTACTTCCGAAAGCAAAACTAATGAATGAAAGTCAATCAGTGAACGGCGAATGTCGTCACTCATTAAGTGCACCCGCGGCATAAAAGCGTTCTTTCACGGACAACAAAAAACCGCGAAGTCGTTGTCCTAATTATAAACACGACGAAGCGTTCTGGTCACTCTCTCCGACTGCAAAATGAACATTTGTTTTTCGTTTTTTTTTTTTTCCCTTCCCCGTTGCATAGCAATACTTTTTGGATAAACTTAATCTTGTAATTGGATATTTTTAGAGACTTGATAAAAATTTGTGATATATATGCTAGTGTTGTATTATTTATTTGAGCGTTGTCATTCATTAACATTGGATATGGCTAGTCATTAAGCTCTTTATGAATGGAGACGAAAAAAATTATCAGCGGAGAAATCTGCATATCAGAGACATTCGATGCGTCGATTATTTACTAGATCTCTCTTCTCTCGAGTAAAAATAGTTTATCTTTCCCATCGGTTCATGACGACATTATTTTCTGAAACAAACGTCATAAGGTTCCTGAAACAAACGTTATAACACTCTCCATGGTTTCAAATATATATATATTTTTTAATTTAAGCGAAATTTTAAAAAGGAAACGCGTGCTATGAATTTCATTAATTCCGTTCCAAATCCAGTGTAAAAAACACACACAATGCAGCCACCTCCTTACAAAAATAGACTGACACAGGTGATTTACAATTCTCAGAGCCTTTGCCCAAGCTGAAGATTCGAGACTCTAAGTGATCTTTAGTCTTTTTCTCTTTCAATGGATCTCAGCCGCGGTAGGCAAGTGTTGAGCTCATAACAAAGTTATTTCAGTTGAGTCGCGGGTTTGAGTCCTGGTACCACTACAGACCCATCGTGTAGCGGGTCTGATGCACATTGAATCTGTTGAGATTTCAAGTCCTGAACGTTGGGATAGTGTAAAAATTAAGAGAATAGAATGGCAGTTCACACACCTTCCTCCTCATTTGACCGTTAGTCAGATTTACGAGGTTCATCACCAATCGCTCTCGTGTGGCCTTTACAAGGGCCATAATAATCAATCAACCAAATATTTTTATGGGGGGGGGGTTAACATGGATGACATGACCGAAGGATACCACCGTGATCTTTCTTACTGTTGACCCTTCTCCTTGTCATTCAGTCTCGCCTTTTCTTTCTTTCAGTTTTGTATATATTGCAGAAAATCTTTATTCGTAAATTAACGAGTATTTGGCGCAATTCCGCTAATTATCGCTCTTGCGCAACTCTGCCAAAATGATTGTGGTTTCTATACAACAGCTCATAATTTTTCTCCCGTTTTGCTCTTCTGTGCTGAAAGTTCTGGCCAGACTTCTTCGGTTCGGAAATCGAACCACAGATTTTCAAAAAATCAAAATAAGAATGTAAAAAAAAATTCCACATCAACAGTTTTTACAACTCTCTATTTAAAAGGTGTAATAAAGTAAGCTTTTTAGGACAACAGAGAGCGATTAATATAACCGAGAGAAATAAGATGCAATTGGCAACTACCATCAACGTCAGAGATTATGTAACTCAATTGTAATTTCTCCTACTTACTTTATTGATTCGATTAATCTGTCCTTTCTACTTATGTGAAAAAACTGGAGATGCAGTTCACCTCAAGCTTTAAACATTCACAAAAACATCGGTAAATGGACTCGGCGGAAGAAATGTATAAAGTAACGACGCAATTAAAAAAAAACGAACCTCACACAGTTACAAATAGGATGAAAACTTTTCGAATCTGAAAGTATTGTAATTTTATTTTCATCAGAAATTATATGAGAATCTTATAACATAATATGATTAGTGATGCATCCAATGGGGATACAAAGAGGCATATGCACCTCCCACCCCGTCTAAGCCAATTCTTAAGAAAAGAATAGAAAAGAGAGTCTTTGCTGTCTCCGATAGGGCCTTTGGATGAGTGTTTAAACACAAAGAGAGAGAGAGAGGGGAAGGAGTACCATCCTTATAGAAGACTTATATAATTATTTTTGAAAATTTTAGAACTTGATAAAAACTATATCAATCCTTGAACAGTTTTGAATAGAAAAAAGGAGACTGTTATGACTGTTATATTCTTTACTTTTACCAACTGGTAATTCTTAACAGAGGAAATTGTCTTTCTTCACAGCAATGACACCCCCTCCCCCCCCAAAAAAAAACGAATTCTGGGAACGCCACTGAATATGATGATTGCAACGATAAGAAACATTTGGAATTTCATTTTATATAATTGAAAATAATAGAGCAAGAGGGAGCATATTTCTTAATAGCAATCCGCTCGTGATGTTTGACATGCTATGTAAGCATTATTAAATGTGATCGATAAATATACATCCTTCTTTCCTGGAACACAAACAAAAAGGATTATACATAACACGTTTTTGTGCATCATTAATTTGTATCCAAAATGTGCTATTTTTTAAGTATTCGGTAATATAATTAACAAATAATTAAAAATTTGGGATGTTTCTTTTATAAACATATTTCAACAATATTGTTTTTGATTACTTGTACCTGCGATGATTGGTTAGAGTTTCTGACATTGAGTCCTCCTGGGACACTATGTACCAAACACACACGGAGAAAAAAGAAATACTCAAAAATGAATACCCAGACGTACTCATTTTGAAATGAGTATGTTTGTATCAGATTTGAGCGTGTACCTTTACCGAATGTGAAACGTTACAAGTATTCAAAACCAAAAAAACTGGGAAATCAGCATTCTCAAAAAATTATTACAGATATAAGGACTATAAAAGTTCCTCTTATATGCTGACTACATATTTTACAAATTTGGATCAAAAACAAATATGGTTTGCTTTAATATTTCGAACTATATTTCGTATTTACCACGCTACACGATGTAAAATACATGAACATGAAAATGAGTATGTACATATGTTCAAATTTGCGTCCGTGTTCGTTTGCCTTTTTTTTCTCACAGTCACTCACATCTTCAGAAAGATCCTTTTATATCTTAAGAATTGTTTGAAAATCATTTTCTGTGAGTAGTTATTTGTGTGTTACAGACTATCCAAATATTACATTGTAATCGTAGCTTAGTGACTTCTTACTTTAATTTGCATAGATCAGTGTTGAACATTAATTTCATACATGTAAATATTTGCGTATGACGCTTATATCTTACAGAATAACATTACAGTACTCAAAAAGCAGTTTTGTGAAATTTTAAAAAATTTGAGCCACTTTGCTACACTTTTTTTTATCGATGACTATACAGCGATGATGCTCGACAAGAATTCCATTTTTTTTCACTTCATAAGTGTGTAACGAAACTGTTTTTTTTTTTAATTGACTAAGAAATTATTATACATTTTTACCTTGTTTTAAAATATGTATTTGTATTTAAGGTGTTAAGGTTTTACTATTTTCAAAGAAATGTTGTACATCAGTTTTTTGTTCCAATAATACTGTGTGGTAATCAAAAAGTTAGAAATGATACATTCAGATTAAAATGTTGACAAAAATAGTTTTTATCCCTGATTAATTCTGATATGAATTGAAATAAATTTCAGATGCTTTATGACAGGAGTAAGATATTTCAGAATATATATTTTTAAAGAATATGGTTTTAATTTAAACTCAAATTTAATGTATATTTTGGAACCAAATTTTCAGAATCTAATCAGGCATCTTTCCTGTTATGTCTCACTGTTCATCATATTATAAGTGTTTCATCACTATTGTCTCACATTTTTTAAGTAATCTGATTTAAACTCCTATGACTTGGGGTTAGAAACTACTACTTGTTTGTGTTGTAATTCGAAATTTGATTTTTATATAATTAATGTTTATACACAGACATTTCATATTTTGGTTTCTTTTTATAATGTGGCCCAAAATGATTGCAAAAATTTGAATAAATATTTGGTGCAGTATATTCAGATTTTATTCTATGCATGAACTCCAATCTTCATGCACACCGAATAAATAAAACAATTTCTTTTGTATTCGATGCATGACACAAATACTATAGATACGTATAATTCATTATGAATTGTAAAAACACTTATAAATGTTCACCATAGTACAGGGTCAATCATATTATCTAGCCCTTTTATTTGTTGATACTTGTATTTTTATTTACACAATTTAACCACTTTATTCATGCACTTCTTTAAGTTAATATGCTTGTGCAGAGATGAATTACTTTGTAATTCATCTCGGTTCTGGTGTTGGTTGGAAGAAACACGAATGACATTTGCACGACAAGGCAACGTTACAGATTCTTAAACAGTACTCAAGATTTATAGAATGTAAAATTTTCTATTTCCTCAAAATTCTGTTTTTTTACCCCCGACTGTATCATTCCTATTCAAATATAATTTTAAAAATTAACATTTTATACATATTTTTAAAAATCAGATTATCACTAATATAAGTTTAGGTATGTGTCTTGTTGTTTACAAGAGTAAAAATTTCTTCCGCTCTTCATTTACATTAAAACATATAAGTAAAAATTGTATTTGATTAATAAATATTACTCTGAGAAAAAAATTTAATGCTAGCTAAATATATATTATTAAATTTGAAATTGTATGTAGAATTCACATATGTTTTTCTCAAATATTGTTGATTGCTTTTTGAAACATTATAATCAACTTATGATTAAATTAATTTTGTTTGCAAAACACATTAAAAAAACTTTAATTCAAGGTACAAAATTGCACTCATTTAAATCATTATGTAACTGTTACAGCTTAATTATCATGATTAAAAGAGAAAATAGTTTAATATTGCTTTATTTTTTAAATAATAATCCTGATAAATATAAAGTGTTTATATATAAAATATACTATAATTCAGAAAAGCGTAATTACACTTTAAGTATTCACATGTATTTTTCAGAGGGTTTAAAATAATTACAATACTTGAATAAATATTGAGGCCTTTATTTTTAACATGTTAGAATCAACCGATGATCTAATGATACATAATAATATTAAAACATGAAATAATTTGAAATACAAAATAAGCTTAATCAAAACAAAAAGCTGAAATAGCTGTTAACAGCTCAAAAATACATCTGTTTAAGGCAGAAAATAATTTAAAGCTTATATCTGATGCGTACAAACAAACGCCAGAAGCAAGTGTAAATAGGTTTACTGAGCAACATTTTAACAACACAATTAAACGAGAATAAGTCTATAGATGTATAAAAAATATACTCAGATTATTTCCTATCGAATGTAAATAATTGAAAAATGTGAGAATTATGATATTAAATATATTAATCGAAATAAAATTGATGTGCAAGATGCAAACAACTTGATCATAGAGAAATCCGATGTTAACGCATACTACAAAGGTTTGTTTTGGAAGACATACATGTTGGTAAAATTTTTAATTTTTTGCTATGTATGATTTGTAACAAATTTAATAATATGGTGAATGTAATAAATGTTCGCCTTATTTTGGCACATTATTTAAAAAAATATTGTGTTGAAAGTTTTACGTATTTAATCAGATACCTAATAAGTCATACTATTTGATTCATTCAGATCAAAAATGAACTCAACTTTAAGCAACATGTGCAAACACCAAAACATTATGGCAGTGGCTGTTGCAGTAGAACATAATATAGGTCAAAACAAAACTGAAAAAGTTTATATATATCATGACACATATCTAAGTGCTAAAATCACATAATTTAAAATTCAACTTTTAAAGATGGTTAACCAATAAAATAGCTTGCATGTCTTGAAATAGGCAAGTTTACAAAATATTTTTGTAGGCAATTAATTTTTCTAAGAGAGTAATTTCATGTGAATTTTATTATACTTTTTTTTAGATCAGAAATTACAAAATGAATAAAATCAATTGGCAAAATGAAACACGTTAATCAGTTTCAATATTTTGTATTAATCTATATTCCAAAATTTCATTACAATATGCGACATTATGTATAAGAATTAAATGTACCTGCAAACTAATGCATAATGTATATTTTGTCTTAATTATGAATTGATCCATATTGTTTAAATTAGATTTATGTTATTGTATAATACGTAATGCAAAAGCTATGCTGTCATATGTCCATACTGTTTTGCTTTAATTGAAAACACTTGTGATATTTCTAAAAAAAATCTTGTTAAATTGATATTTTTTTATAATCATACGGAGACATGCTCTGTCCAAGTAAATTTTAATCCACTAACACCAATTGAAAATGGCATATGTGTTTGGTAAAAAAAAACCTTAAAATTCCTTGTATAACAAATGTTTTGGGATCTAAGTTTGTCCAAATCCATAATTCAAAGCAGCAAGAACTGCTATGTAGAATGGATGGTTTAACAGACCAAGCAGAAATTCTTACATGTAATAGTTTATACTATAATGGTAGAGTATATTCCAAAAATTTAGCTGTATTAATTGGTTGTGTAGATGACTTACCTCTCTTTTGAAAAATTAAAGAATTGTCTACATAATAAGGATGCATAATTAACGTTTTTATTTTAAACAGCACTATTTAAAAAGCATTTTCACTCATATTTAGATACTTTACGAGATGTTGTTTTGTAAGAAAAACAAATTGTTAAATTAAGTACCTTTAACTTCCTATATTTTAACTGATACCTCATTGTACGCAACATTAAAACATAGGCTATGTTGTATAAATGGGGATGGAGTAGGACTACAGTACGGATTAGATAGTGTTTTTAAATGATTTTTAAAGCAACGTGTACCTTCATCTGCAGGAGTTAAAAAAATTATACTTTTTTAATATTCCTGCTTCAAAATTGTGAATGTGTTATTTGTAAATATCTGATATGTATGTGTATGACATTCAGAATAAATTTTTCAAAAATATGATTTGGTTTTATTTTTTCTGTGTACAGCGAATCATTAATTTTAGGTATTAGCTACGTTATGATGTTAATTTAAAAGGAAATATATATATATATACACATACATATTAGATGGAAAAAATGCTGCAAACTAAGTTTTTTACTGAAGAAAATCTAATATTTATCATAATGTTTCCAAGATATTTGTAATAATTCATTTGTAAAAGACAGAACTATAAATAAAACTCAATTTTCTGTATGTATAGGATTTTAGCAAAACTGTATATTGCTTTTAGATGCATTTTCACTCAAATTTAGTAACTTCACAAAATGCTGTTGATTTGAAAGAAGTAAAAAATCTGTTTGTTTTCCTTTACATATTAGAACTTCCTGTATTTCAAATGATAACTCATTGTACGCTACATTAAAACGTAACCTATTTTTTCGAATGGAGTTGGACTATAGTATAAATTAGATAGTAGTGTTTATAAGTGGTTTTTGAAACGACATGCCTTCATCTGTAGAAGTTAAAACATTTTACTCTTTTTTTTTAATATTATTGTTTGAAAATTTTGAATGTTTTGTTTTTAAATGCCTGATATGAATGTGTATGATATTCAGAATAACTTATTATTAAAAAACTGAGCTTTCAATAAAACTCAATTATCTGCATGTATAGGATTTTAACAAAACTATATATTGCTTCTAGAAGTATTTTCACTCATATTAAGTAGTTTGACAAAATGTTGTTGATTTGAAAGAAGTAAAAAATCTGTTTACCTTTACATATGAGAACTTCCTATATTTTAAATACCTCATTGTACGCTACATTAAAACATAAGCAATGTTGTACGAATGGGGATAGAGTTGTAATATAGCATTGTTTATAAGTGATTTTTAAAGCGACAAGCCTTCATCTGCAGGAGTTAAAATATTAATTTTTTTTAAATATTTTTGTTTCACAATTGTGAATGTTTCGTTTTTAAATACCGGATATCTATGTGTATGATATTCAGAATAAATTTTTCAAAAATATAATACGGTTTTATTTTTTCTGTGTACAGCGAATCATTAATTTTAGGTATTAGCTTAGTTATGATGTTAATTCAAAAGTAAATATCTATTAGATGGGGAAAAAAATGCTGTACACATGTAAACAACGTACATGTAAAAAAATGTAAGTTTTTTTATAATGGAAAATCTAATATTCATCATAATGTTTCCAAGATATTTCTAATAACTTATTATTAAATGACTGAACTTTAAATAAAACTCCATTTTCTGCACGTATATAAACAAACTATATATTGCTTCTAAAAACATAAATATAATTCTTAATGAACTGAATTGCTTCTGGAACTAATAGCTCAGATTCCTTACACATTTGTTTTGAAAAAATTTAACTCTTGAAACTAACAGATTTTCGTTAACTAAAGAATTATTAAACCACTTGAATTGATTTAAATTTAAGGTATAAGTTCAAATTACAGTTTATGATCCTATAACAATTGCATTTTTGTTTTTAATAGTAACAGTTTTGTTACACACAGTGAATAAATTTTGAATCAGAAGTTTTGTATTCAAAGTATGTGACGTATTCAAAAGTGAGTACATGAAGTTGCCATTCTGAGTATGTGCCTGTTACTAAAAATCAGTATGTGCGAGTCTCAAATTTGAATACGTTGGCATTGGAGCCATTTTGAGTATGTGAAGTATTCAAAAATGAGTACGTTGTACTCGATTTCGAATACCCGTTTTTCGCAGTGCAAGGCACCTGCGATGAATCCTTTCTGAAATTTTAACTCCTTTCAAAAGATCTTGGTATAAACTTTCTATAAAAAAAGGAAAATGTTAGTTTAGTTCCTAAATTAACTGTTTATTCTTTTAAAAAAATACTTGTAAAACTCTCTTGGATGAGTTAATTGACCATAATTAAAATCAATAGTTAAACGAATGTAATCATTTAAGGGACTTATGTGTGTCATTTGTATATTTGAGGAGTTCAAATTATTATTAATGTTCATTTTTCATGTTTTTAACTTAATGTATCAAACAGATGTATTTTTGAAATTCACATCTCCTTATATGTATATATACAAAACACTTATAGGAATGTAAAATTTTATCGAGCTTATGACAATTTCTTAAAATTAATTTAAAGGAAAAAATATAGTCAAAAGAGGTTGGATTCAAAAAAATTTGGCAAAAAATATATTACTTGTAGATGGCTAAATATATTACTTGTAAAGGCACTAGCGTAATTAACGCTAATGTTCAAAGGTATAGAACCCAATTATATTACTGAAAGAATAAAAAACAATTTCCAAAAGGGTACAATTCATTCAAAGGAGAAAAACCAATTAAAAAGTTAATTAATTGCTAATTAATGCAAATAATACTGAATCAATTAAATTAGTAAAAGTATAAAAACTGATATATGTGTTTGTGTTATATCTTCCTTTTAACTATCACTATTTAATTAATTTTTAAAATAACTGTTGAAGCCAATTTCATTTTCATAGAATTATTTTATTGTAGCGGAGACAGAGACCATTTCCATTCGGTGAGAATTACACAACTCCGCCGGTGGATACAGATTATGAGAGCATGAGTGAAAAAGCAAGAGCGAGCGTTTTGGAGGGAATGGAGGGAAGAGAGTGCATTTCACTGTATTTTTCGTTATATATCAGGGAAATTTCATTTTAAGCGTCAGACCATGTGGTAGAGAACGAGGGATTTTAAGGGAAACTAAATGTAGACTTAAAGTCTGATAGGGATCATTCCTACTAGTCTGAAGCGTGGGAAAATGCTGACTTTTCAGAATTTAAGAGCGCGTGATTGCATAAATTAAATTTAAAAAGGAATCGTATCAGGAAATAAAAATGAACACTTTCTTTTAAAGGAGAGAATGGGAAAAATTAGGAAATTAAATTATTATTGGAGAAACTAACAGGAATTAAAGTTAAAGCATTGCATACATATATATATATATATATATATATATGGGGGGAGTGAAATTACGGAAGCTTCATTTACAAGGAGGAAATTATGAAGCCGGCAGATATCATTTTATTACGTATGGGAGGGAATTTCGGAGGCGGCAGATATCTTTTTATTATCTTATGAGGCATAGTATATCTGTTGTCATTCAATATCCCCTCTAAGTGTTCTATGAATAAATTTGAATGAAGTTACCTGTAGCCAATTGGAGCTTTCTAGTCACCCAATTGACCATATCCTGTTTCAGCCTTTCTTCAGAAAGGCACGTGAAAAAAGACGTGACCCCCTCTTTATTCTTGTGTGAAAGGACGGTTATATACTCGTATATAGTGACGGAAGGTCAATTTTCTTAGGAAAAGGGGACTGCTTTTGTAAGGGGCAAGGCTCCCTCTCCTTTTTTTTTTTTTTTTTTTTTTTTTATGTAAAACATAAATTTCAAATACTGTACAATTTTTTGAGAAAAATTCACTGTGCTTAAAAATTATCAAAATATCTTTTTGTTGCACTGGGTACATGATATCAAAGTACTGTCAAC